>OY482674.1:129966953-130484453 GCA_960531455.1 Urophora cardui
CACACATACATATATGCATTTTCTCGTTTTAATACGTGCTTTTATCTCGGAAATAAATCGTAGTTTTCGTGTTTTGTTTGGTAAATTTTAAAACCTTAACAACAAATATCTTGTAAACTACAAGCCTCAGGAAATTTTTGATTTCAGTTCCAAGTCCTGTGAGAACCTCTCTACCCCGCTGAAAAAGTCATTTATTTCGGGGCGTTGTTCCTTAATGGAAAATTTTCCCAAAAACAATTTTAAGGAGTTGCGAATTAATACAAATCCGTATATAAATGAAATCATATTTAAAAAAAGCTGTGCACATTTATCTGCACATTGCGCTTACTTAAATAACATCATCAATCATTCATTAATACTAACATTTTGCCTTGAAAAATAATTTACAAAATATAAGGATTTATTTCATGAAGATAGCCATTTAATTATTGTACTGAGATGGTTTAAATTTTTAATAATGCCACTTTCCTTAACCCTAGAACCATAATGTACGTAAATTTTACGTATATAGAATTTTCAAATTGTGATTGCACAAGTATATCATACTGTAACGGTACCTAACTCCGGCAGTGCTTGCAGCATGTATTTTTACGTATACACGAATATAAAAGTACAACAAATGTTGTCATTTGAAGGTGTGAGAGCGATTGGCGCAAATCCCTATACGTAAAATTTACGTATAGTTAGTAATAAGCGAAAAAATCGTGTACGTAAAATTTACGTATAGTTAGTAATAAGCGAAAAATAGGATATGGTATTTAATATGAAAGTGTAATATTCTTATGTAATTTTTGTAAAACGCGACAGTATATTATATTATTATTGCTCAGAAACGTTCCGGGGTCATCCGGGTCCACATTTTGACCCATATCTGGGGACCCGACCTAGGAATCATAATGAGTACAGCTCCATGTAAAATCCCTGCTCAAAGCCTTTCTTTTTATATCAATATTGCTCAAAAAAATTCCCGGGTCATCCGGGTCCACGTTTTGACCTATATCTCTGGACCTGGAACAAAAATTAGTAAAAAAAATAAAAAAAAAAATCGCAAGAAATTAAAAAATGTTTGACCAGCTATCGCTCAGCGAGGTTTTGTTCGACAGCTACAAGTTGTATGTTATTAGAAGCGTATTTTAATTTCCTTTCGAACGAGGTACTGCTTGTGGTTATCGCACTTGTAACTTTAGAGAAAAATTCTTTTGAATGAAGTGATACCCAGAAAACCTCAAAATTCCGCATCATCATATGTTTAACCATAAAAAAATTAAAAAAAAGTTTTGAGATCAGGAATTTCTTGGTATTTTATTCAATTTAAATGTTTGTAAAGCAGTGTAATCAACTTCGGCTGCAAAATGGAGAACAATGAGAGTTGTATCAGGCGGATTATAATCACTACGTAAAATTTACGTACATTAGTAATAACGTAGTATGAAATATCGTTATGGTTCTAGGGTTAAAAAAATATACAATAAACGAAAAAATCGTCATTTATTGAGAAAAATCGTCAAATCATTGCATAAAATCGTCAATACGGCAACGCTGGCTGGAGGGAACGTATATTGCGATTTCTTGGATATACTCACAAAACCGTAGGTAACTGAATTCGGACTCGAATGAAAAGGCGGTAATTCTCGATTATTTCCTTTCGATTATTTTCGACTTAAGAGGAAAAAGGTTAATCGAAAAAATAATCAAAAGGAAAAAACCGATACATTTTAACCGTTAACCGAAAGAATTTAACCGATTATAATCGTTTTTCCGGTTATAGTTGCCATCCCTAGATATTATAACTTGCTACATTTATAGCCGAAACGAGTTTTTTACTGACTTTGTTCTTCTTCTTTTATTACGCCGCAAAAATGTCTGCAGTAATTCCTCAAATTTTACTGACCGGTCTTGCCGCGTTGCGGTATACCGAAATTAATCCGCTCCGATTTCATGTATGCAACACTAATGTGAAAGTGCCAATTGAAATACATGTGGTCAGTAAGCTCTCGGTATACTTACGGTAAAAACCAAAAATGTCGATCCGATACCGCACCGAGTAATGTGAAAGCGCTCTTACTCTCTTTTTATACTCAGCTGTACTAGTACACAGAGTATTATAGTTTTAATCAGGGTTTGAATTGCTGACTGTGCTGCGACTAGCTCAGTCTAGTGAGCCTGAGCCCAACACGTGCGTAAAATTTCATCGCTCCACCTATACTAGTGACTAAGATACCAAATTTCCGATTTTTTCTATATAGGTCCGATTTCGCCCATTTTCAATACCAAGCGTCCCAGTCTCGATACCAACTTGCATTTCAAATTTCATCAAAATATCTAAATTTTTGCGCGAGTTAGAGTGTTTACAGACGGACGGAAAGACGGACGGACGGACGGACGGACGGACATGGCTCAATCGATTTCTCTTTTCACCCTGATCATTTTGATATATATAAGTCTATATCTATCCATGGAGGAACAATAAAGGAGAATGCATAACGACATACCTTCATACATAGTGGGCCGAGAAGTGTCATGCAAAGAGGAATGTAGAAGAATTTGACAGATGTAGGGGCCACACAAATGCTAGGGTGCGTGTGTGTGTGGAATATGTCAACAAAAAAATGCTTGTGTTCGTGTGTGTTTATGAAGATTGAAGAAGAAGTCAGCTGATCTTATGCATTCTCCTTTATTGTTCCTCCATGATATCTATCTCGATTATTTCATTCTGTTACAACCCACCGTTATGTGATTAAAACCAGGGTTTGAATTGCTGACTAGCAAGTAGTCAAAGCAACATAAATACGACTTTGCATTCTAGTCGCATAGTCGTTTAACAGAAATAACAACTAGCTCATTCGGTTGCTAGTCGTTTTTTTTTTGGCAACTTGACTAGACTACGACTAGGAAAAGTAAACAACTTGACTAGAAAATGAGATAGTCGTTGGCCAACAAACAGCTTGTAACTATGGCAGCAAATGCGACGGCGCGCAACTTGTAGTTTTTAGTCGCAGTTCTTTTCTCAATAATCAACTATGAAAATGTGTATACATATACCCGGGTACCAGAGTAATGCCCGGAAGGAAGTACAGGCAATTTTTTTTTATTTTGGGGTTCCGACCCTGCTAGGAACCTTAATATTACCCTACAATATGGGTATCAAACGAAAGGGGATGGCCCCAGGTTTCATTTGAACTTCGATATATTTCGATAAATTTATCGGTAACTGAGTTATCGGTCAAAATGCGATTGCACAAAAACCTTAATATTACCTTACAATATGGATATCAAACGAAAGGGGATGTGCCCAGGTTTCATTTGAACTTCGATATGTTTCGATAAATTTATTTTGGTGTGCCTTTAATTCAAATCGAAAACTGTAAAAATTCGTACAATTTGTCCATGTAATGCTCCTTCATTTGATACAAATATTGCTCAGAAATATTCCGTGGTTAACCAATACCCGGATTCTAGAAATTGCCATCGCTAAATGAGATCGCCATCCCCTTTCGTTTGATACCCATATTGTAGTATAATTTTAATATTTTTGGGCAATCACATTTTGACTGATAACTCAGTTATCGATAAATTTATCGAAATATATCGAAGTTCAAATGAAACCTGGGGTCATCCCCTTTCGTTTGATACCCATATTGTAAGGTAATATTAAGGTTTTTGTGCAATCGCATTTTGACCGATAACTCAGTTATCGATAAATTTATCGAAATATGTCGAAGTTCAAATGAAACCTGGGGCTATCTCCTTTCGTTTGATACCCATATTGTAAGGTAATATTAAGGTTCCTAGCAGGGTCGGAACCCCAAAATAAAAAAAAATTGCCTGTACTTCCTTCCGGGCATTACTCTGGTACCCGGGTATATGTATACACATTTTCATAGTTGATTATTGAGAAAAGAACTGCGACTAAGGGTGCCGACAGTCATCAACGAGTCGACCGAACGAATCGAGTACCCGTAAACATAACGAGTTGAACGAATTTCATGCCCGCATGACAACACAACAATCAGCTGTTTTCTATTTGGAACAGCCGTGTGAGTGTTACCGTATTTGAAATAATGGGAAGACACAAAAATTTCGCATGAAATACACAAACTTAGTACCGATATTTATTCTCGATTTAAATTTTTAAATATATTGTTTTCTTTCAGAAAAAAAGACGTAAGCGAAAATTTTTAATAACAATATGCGCGATTTTGTATTCAAAGTTTTGGTAATTATCTAGTTTAGGTGACATGTTGAAAATTGGTAAATTTTCAAGAACTGGGGTGTCAATCGACGCGTTTTGATCACATGAACACGAATTCGAAGCGGAACTTAATTTTTTAACGCAATAAAAAATTGTTAACAAAAGATGGCGGGGTAAAAACAGTTTTTTGAGTGGTGTGGTCCTGTCCCTCCTCAGGAGTCAGAGTTGCATTTCTGATGCATTTTGTAATTTTCTTGTTGAACAGTGAAAAATAAGTAAAAGAAAATACACTTTTTTGGCAATAAATAAAGGAATAACCATACGCATTTTTTATTTCGTGCTTACACAAACAATTTTCTAAAAGCTGCCTTCGTCGCAATTTTGTTTGCCTGTGTGGATTTTATGACGGAAAATATCAGTTGTTCACTACCCGCTGGCCCGCTATCCGTTGATCCGTTCAAAAATGGTAAAAGGGATAATTTTGAAAAATAAAGTTACTTTTATTTATCGTAAATTACTATTTTCTTTTTATTGCCTAATTTCTCATTTATTTGAAAAATACGCTATCCATTTCCTATGTAGCAGGGATATGAAATAACTATTATTTCATTCAAACATGTACATTTTTCAAATATAACATCATTTATGCAACTTTTTTATTTCATCCTGTGCGAAAAGTTATGCTCCGAAAAACATAAAAGTTATAACTGGATAATATCGATTTTAAGTTTATTTGAAACTAAAATAATGGCATTAAAAATGGTTACATGTGAATTAACAACATATACAGAAATGATAATTATTTTCAATAAATGAGCTAAACAATTATCTAATAACTCATATTTCGCTTGAGTAAACTTAAGCGGTTTTTCCTATGAACAAAGATATATTCTATTACATTTTAGACTCGCATTGATTTCGTTTAATAATACAATGAAAAATACCGTTCAAATGTTTTAGTGGCTAAAAAAGTTCGTTCGGCAACACCGCGTTGAGCAAAAGCAATCAGCTGACACGTTGTTATGGGAAAAATCAAAACTCGTTTGATTTCTTCGATACGGGCGGCTATGGGCGTTTATGTCAGCGTCGGTGAGATTTCGTTTACATGCAACTCCCATAAGATAGATCGTGTCAGCTGACACGGGTATGTGCGGGTGTTGATGACTGTTGGAACCATAAGGGTGCCGACAGTCATCAACGAGTCGACCGAACGAATCGAGTACCCGTAAACATAACGAGTTGAACGAATTTCATGCCCGCATGACAACACAACAATCAGCTGTTTTCTATTTGGAACAGCCGTGTGAGTGTTACCGTATTTGAAATAATGGGAAGACACAAAAATTTCGCATGAAATACCCAAACTTAGTACCGATATTTATTCTCGATTTAAATTTTTAAATATATTGTTTCCTTTCAGAAAAAAAGACGTAAGCGAAAATTTTTAATAACAATATGCGCGATTTTGTATTCAAAGTTTTGGTAATTATCTAGTTTAGGTGACATGTTGAAAATTGGTAAATTTTCAAGAACTGGGGTGTCAATCGACGCGTTTTGATCACATGAACACGAATTCGAAGCGGAACTTAATTTTTTAACGCAATAAAAAATTGTTAACAAAAGATGGCGGGGTAAAAACAGTTTTTTGAGTGGTGTGGTCCTGTCCCTCCTCAGGAGTCAGAGTTGCATTTCTGATGCATTTTGTAATTTTCTTGTTGAACAGTGAAAAATAAGTAAAAGAAAATACACTTGTTTGGCAATAAATAAAGGAATAACCATACGCATTTTTTATTTCGTGCTTACACAAACAATTTTCTAAAAGCTGCCTTCGTCGCAATTTTGTTTGCCTGTGTGGATTTTATGACGGAAAATATCAGTTGTTCACCACCCGCTGGCCCGCTATCCGTTGATCCGTTCAAAAATGGTAAAAGGGATAATTTTGAAAAATAAAGTTACTTTTATTTATCGTAAATTACTATTTTCTTTTTATTGCCTAATTTCTCATTTATTTGAAAAATACGCTATCCATTTCCTATGTAGCAGGGATATGAAATAACTATTATTTCATTCAAACATGTACATTTTTCAAATATAACATCATTTATGCAACTTTTTTATTTCATCCTGTGCGAAAAGTTATGCTCCGAAAAACATAAAAGTTATAACTGGATAATATCGATTTTAAGTTTATTTGAAACTAAAATAATGGCATTAAAAATGGTTACATGTGAATTAACAACATATACAGAAATGATAATTATTTTCAATAAATGAGCTAAACAATTATCTAATAACTCATATTTCGCTTGAGTAAACTTAAGCGGTTTTTCCTATGAACAAAGATATATTCTATTACATTTTAGACTCGCATTGATTTCGTTTAATAATACAATGAAAAATACCGTTCAAATGTTTTAGTGGCTAAAAAAGTTCGTTCGGCAACACCGCGTTGAGCAAAAGCAATCAGCTGACACGTTGTTATGGGAAAAATCAAAACTCGTTTGATTTCTTCGATACGGGCGGCTATGGGCGTTTATGTCAGCGTCGGTGAGATTTCGTTTACATGCAACTCCCATAAGATAGATCGTGTCAGCTGACACGGGTATGTGCGGGCGTTGATGACTGTTGGAACCATAAAAACTACAAGTTGCGCGCCGTCGCATTTGCTGCCATACTTACAAGCTGTTTGTTGGCCAACGACTATCTCATTTTCTAGTCAAGTTGTTTACTTTTCCTAGTCGTAGTCTAGTCAAGTTGCCAAAAAAAAAAACGACTAGCAACCGAATGAGCTAGTTGTTATTTCTGTTAAACGACTATGCGACTAGAATGCAAAGTCGTATTTATGTTGCTTTGACTACTTGCTAGTCAGCAATTCAAACCCTGGTTTTAATCACATAACGGTGGGTTGTAACAGAATGAAATAATCGAGATAGATATAGACTTATATATATCAAAATGATCAGGGTGAAAAGAGAAATCGATTGAGCCATGTCCGTCCGTCCGTCCGTCCGTCTGTAAACACTCTAACTCGCTCAAAAATTGAGATATTTTGATGAAATTTGAAATGCAAGTTGGTATCGAGACTGGGACGCTTGGTATTGAAAATGGGCGAAATCGGACCTTGACCACGCCGACTTTTCCTATATAGAAAAAATCGGAAATTTGGTATCTCAGTCACTAATATAGGTGGAGCGATGAAATTTTACGCACGTGTTGGGCTCAGGCTCCTATGAAAAAATTTGATGTAATTTTGGAAAATGGGCGGTGCCACGCCCACTTATTAAGGGTCAAACATTGAAAGCTTTATATGTCATAACTCAGAAACCATTGAAGATATATCGATAAAATTTGGTATGCGTAATTTACTTACTTATGGCCTGGTTATGTTTACAATGCTGCTGGTCGAGCACCGTGAAATTGTTGTTGTGCACTCCGACGGTGAGAGAATTTTCGGACTCTCACATCCAGCAAATCTGCTGTGTGAAACAGGCAGCCAGCAGTGGAGGTTTCGGGGGTAATAATGTGTTATGTTGTGTATGTGCGCTCCAATCATCAATGTAAGCATAACCACCTCTCACCAATCACGAAATGTTTCCGACTTTGATTGGCAATGTTGATTGGTACCATAACCACAGCATTAGGCAAACATTTGGACGGAAAATAGTTAAAATCGGTTGACTGCCACGGCCACTTTTATACTCTGAAAAAAATACCCGTAGTTAAACCAACAACTTTCGGCTGTTGAATCTCCGTCTTTGATTCAACAGCAAAAGTATTTGTTTTTACAGCAAAGTTTTTGATCCAACAATTTATTCAAAAACGGGCGTTGTTGATTCAAAAACTTGCTTGCCTTTAAAAAAATTTTTTGTGAGAAAATATTTTTTTGTGAGAAAACCAACAAAAAAAATAATGATGGAGAGAAGATGAAGAGAAAAATCCAAAAAAAAGTTTATTTTTAGCAACAATTTTCTCCCCATTGTTGATTTAAAGGCAAAAGTATTTGACCCAACAGTTTCCGTTGTAAACAAAACTAATGAGAACAAAGTTTTTTAAATTTTGTTTTTATAATGATTCAAATAATTCATGGATTCCTTTTTAGGAAATGGAAGTATAAATAGGTTACTACAATTCAATATAATGTTGAATGTTCCACTATGTGATGATTGGATAGAATTTCAGGTTGATGTCATGGTTCGAATCCGGAGAATATAAAATAAAGGAGAAAAATCAGAATAAGAAATAAAGATAGCAACCAGTGAATGATAAGAAAGAGAGAAGAATAGGAGAACAAGCGGAGTCTACATATTTGCAGTTGGGACCCTGGCGGAGAGAAGATGAAGAGTAAAATGCAAACAAAAATTTATTTTTAGGTGAAAATTTTTTCCAACAATCTCCGTTATTGACTTAAATCAACAACGCTCGCACCTTTGAAGCAACAACGGAGCGTTGTTGGACACATTTCAACTGCGGAAAGTAGTTGATTTAACAGCGAAAGTCTTTAGATTTACAACGTTTATTTTCAGAGTACATATATGGGTATTATAAAGTGACCTAATAAAAACATTTTAAGCTATATCGCTGTCAAATATAAAGAAATTTTATGGGATTAGTCTAACTGCGGACGTAAAACGAAAAACACAAAAATTTTGGAATGGGCGTGGCACCGCCTCTTTTTAGAACCAGGAATATACGAGATTTCTGAGCCAATAACTCGACAAATAATTGATATACTAGCTGGACCCGTGCGCATCTTGCGCAAAAAATAATAAAACATATGTGGCGCCAGTCGATATAGTTTGTGCTGTCACGCCCATTTAAAAAAAACTTATATTTATTTGGTTTTATGTCTACAGTGGAACTTATGGAACTTTCAATGAATTACTTATATGACAAACATATCGCATAAAATGTTTTTATTGTACCTACATATATATATATATATATATATATATATATATATATATATATATATAAGTAGTATGTGTATTAAATTTGTTTATATATTTAACATATATTTTTATGTATGTGGTCCCTGCCGACTTGGGTAATTTTTTTTCCACACCTTTACCTTGGCAAGCAATTCAGTGGTTCAAGCTTAATCGATTCATCTGCTACAGTTCCTGAGTTTTTACTTATAAATCTTTGTGCCTCTTGGCACATTTTTCAAAATTTCAGCATGTTTCCTCATAACGGCATAACGTCATTTCATCACTCGGGCTTTATTAATGACTGAATTATCATGTTTTACGTGTTTTTCGAAATACATCCATATGCCTTATTTTCAACCCCAACTTTTTCTGTTCCCATTAAAATCTGTGTACCCAATTTCATTTAAATATTTCTATTTTTGCGCAAGAGTGTGTACGGCCGGACGGATGGACATGGTTCAATCATTTTTCATCCTGATCGTTTTGATATATATATGTAAGTCCATATCTATCTCAATTATTTTATGGTCTTACGTACAACCGTTATGTGATCAAAAGTATACATACATATACTTACATATATTGTATGTACTACGTACAGCATATTCTATACTGAAAAGCCCCCATTCAGCGTAGGCATGAATACACACGTGTTCGCCTTAAATAATATAATGTTTACATACAAACATACAGCTGAAGCTTATAAAAATGTTTTAAAATATACACGACTGTTAAAATGGAGCGACATCTGCATTTGAGATTTGAATTGATAGAATAAAATAATTCTGAAGGCATAGTTTTAGGCGCAAATCTTTTAGTTTAAATTTAAACATTTTATTTTTGCAAAATACTATTTAAAAAAAGTACCACGCCCAATAAAACACCGTTTCGCATGCATAGCTAATTAATACCTTTAAAATGATGCCTTACTTATTAATTTTGGTAAATTCTGTGAGCAGAAAAAGGGATATTTATAAAACACCAATTAGAAATAATATATATGATAATGACGAAACTTCGTGTGTACACTTTTATTACTTGTGGTAATACATGTTGAAAATTTTAGCGAAATCGGTTGACGACCACGCCCACTTTTATATATGGGTATTATAAAGTGACCTAATAAAAAAATTTTAAGCGATATCTTTGTCAAATATAAAGATAATTCATTGAAATTTTCTGGCATGAGTTCTACGATAGACCGGAAACAAAAAATAGAAAAATTTTGGAAAATGGGCGTGGCACCGCCTCTTTTTAGACAAAGGAATATACGAGATTTCTTAGCCTGTAACTCGACAAATAATTGAGATATTATGACGAAACTTGGTGTATACACTTTTATAACTTGTGTTAATAGACACGTTTATGACCACGCCTACTTTTTAACAAAGATATTTTTGGAACACCCTTAGGAATTTGTAACGTGACATCTTTATAACTAGAAGTCAAAAAGGAATGAAATTTTGCACAAAGAATAATATTCATATGCTTAGTTGGATGACTGATAAAAATGTTGAAAATGGGCGTGGCTACGCCCACTTTATGCAGCACTCGCTTTATATAAAGTACACCGTGTTTCCATCAAACGCAAACAATGAAAGCATACAGCTGAGTATCTAATATTCGATTCCACTCGAACTTAGGCTTCCTTACTTGTTTTCTACATAAATCGCAACAAAAAAATATACTTTGCTGCGCTTAGTTGGTCACTTTGACGTTTTATTTGTTTGTTTGTTTAAATTTTTCGTGCTTTTCATTCGTTGTTTTTTTTTTTGCATTTTAATCTTTTTCGCAACGGTTTTTCCAATTTACCCAATGCATTGTTTGGTGTGGCATACTTTTAGGTGTTTTGCTATTTCAAAGTTTTTCACCTCATTTGTGGTCGCTAAAGAAAAATTGGTCTGCCCGCAGCTTTTATGGGGGGGCTTTCGCGTGAAAAGCTGGCAATTAATATTTACTCGCTACTTGGTTGGTTGCTTGGTGTTGTGAATTTTCAATTTTCAATAAAAATTAATTGGGTCGGTTGGGGGAAAAATGAAAAGTTAATATTTTCAATATATGAGCAATACAATGTTCTATTGAAAACTTGGTTATTACTACATAGAAGACGGGAAATGTGGTTGCAAATGTTAATGAGTTAAGTTTCAAGAGTGTGCAAAGAAAAGCTATCGGGTTGTTGGGGGTTTTTAGCTTGTGGCGAGGTGTTTTAATTGATTAGCTTTTCAGATTGGTTTTTTATTGTCATTAAAATATTAATTGGAGTCATTTCATACGAGTATAAACAGTATTTAAAAATGTTGCAAAGCGCAGGCAAGCATAACGCCTAAAAGTATGCTAAGCACAAAACTGCGTATGTACAGCAGTGTTGAACGAAAGAGCAATACGGAGCAAAACGGAGCTGCTCGGCTACACATACGAGTCGTGTGTATGCTGCTAGCAAGCAATTGCGACGCCTACAACCAATTATAGGCCCGTCACATAGCATACGTCAATCCGTCTACGTCGACGTATGTGACTGACAGCTCACGTACTTGACGGAGAGGTCGCCACATAGGAAACGTTGGCGGATATACACAAATCAGCTGTTTGATTAACCTTTAACTACAGAGGTGGTGGCAAAAATTTAACTCTTTAGGATATTTTGTAATTTCTCTTTTAAGTTGCCCTATTGAAATTCAGTTTTCAGTAACTTCACATCTCCTGATAATTCTTGACCATTTTGTTTTATGGAGGAATGTTATACAAATGAGAAAAAACTCGAAAAGCAAATTGCAAAAAAAAGTGAAATTCATAAGTAGCTAAAGGTTAACAATCAAAAGCAATCAGCTGACATGGCGACGGATTGACGTATACCAAAAGTTGACTTTTGGGCAACTTCGGTACGTTGCGGCGACGGATCCGTCGTACGTGTGACGACGTACGTTTAAATGCCGACATTTTACTGAGCTGTCAGTCACATACGTCGACGGATTGACGTATGCTATGTGTCGGGGCTATTAGTCTGCGCTTGAATTTCATGCTGTGTACATCGATCGCGCAAAGAATTTTTTTCTTTTTTCTGAGCAATAGGTATGCGACATCTGCTTATACGCGCACACTAATGCAAAAATATGTTGCGCTTGTGTAAGTAGCGCAGTCGGCGGTGTGCATCACTGATGTACAGCCATATGTATGTATGCACCCAGTAGGAAAATGCGTAATGCATTACCTTCTTTAAATTTCAATTCATCAACGAATGTCAGTGCACGAAGACACGCATGTCAGTGTAAGCGAAAGGGGTAAGGTACATACACTAGATTAAAATTACGCACATAGCGCTCATCAGGATCCACCTATACAGGTCGGCTCTTCAGATCAGCTTACTTCTTCTTCTTCAACAGCTATCCAATTTCTCTACTTCTGAATATTCTATGCATACATTCGTGTACTATTGATCAAATTCTTCGTTCTCTGAGTTTCTCCATCATTCGCTCGTGAAATGAATGTCAAATTATTTCGTTCTCCTTTCAGTTTTGACATTCCGTTTGACATTCAGCTCACGGCATGTTTGTGTGTATGTACCATGGACCGACCTGTTAATTGGATCATGGCGCTGATTATATATATAAAACTATTTTTTGATTCTCTCTCAACCAACCACCTGTCAGCGTTTCTTTCTAGCTCTCTTTATTTTTTTTTTCTATGAATTGGCTGACGCAATCGACGCCTCGCGACAGGCACATTTAGTTTTTGTTTTGACGTGCAAAAATAAGTGAATATAAATGGTAATGAATAACCATGGAATAACCTGCATCCGCAATCGCGCAGACCATCTAACATGGACCACTTCCATTGGTACCGTTACGTACAGAAACTCGGCCTGATTATTCAGTAGGAAATATATATTAGGAGTGTTTGTTTGGGCACTTCGCTGCCCGCTTATACTGGATTCTGCTCTCTTGGCTGACAGTTTCCATACAAAATATTAGAGACTTTAAGAGACTTTTAGAGAGTATGCCAGCTACTCATTAAACTGATCTTTACTGATTATGCCAATTTTTTCTATTGTGAATAAGTGAAATGGTTTAAAGTTTTTGTCGATAGATGTCTCCGCGATTTCGAAACTATTCCCGAATACCGTACGTTAGAAAATTTTTTCCAATTCCGTACTTTAACGAACAGTGTTGGCTTGAGTCTTGGCTAGATTCGATCGAAAACCAAAGAGCGTATATGGATAAGATGGAGACATCTACCGACAAAAATTTGAAGCCATTTCATCGAATAAACACACCTTTTCTCCAATTCCTTTACATTAACCAACAGTCGTATAATTTTCACTTGTTTTTATACCAGTGGTTGTTTTTTTCGCAAGTCTCTAACTCTTGCCAAAACGAATGCGGCTATTGTTTTCTTGCTGATCAATACAGCTGGGATACAATACAATATGTACCTACAAACGTTTTCCGCTATTCTATGGGTAGTAGAAGTTAAAAATCAAACATCTGCATTTGACATACATACATACATGCATATGTACATTTTAACCAATTTTTACCAATTAATATCAATTACTTAAACAAAAAACATTTCAAAAATAAGCGCTACAAATATTACCTACTGAAATTGTGCTAAGAAAGCGCCAATATCGCGTTGCATCGCATTTACAAATATGTTTGGATACTGTGGTCGACCACAACCAATACTTCCCGTCATTACCGCACAAAGCTCACGTCTGCTATTCACGCCAGGTCCACCGGAATCTCCAATACAACTGGCCGTTCCGCCAACTCCAGCACACAACTTTTTTTCTGTTATGCGAACTGCAGTCTTCTTATACATATCTACACAGGTTCGCTGATTCAATACTTCCACTAAACCAGTCAACAAGTTATTCGATCTGGTGCTGGCATTTTCGTGCGTTTTACCCCAACAGCTTATTCGAAGCTGATCGCCCGTCTTCAGACGACTTCTGCAGAGGTCTATTTTACCGACCAACGGCCCAGGTGTGAAGGCACCACGTACTCTAACAACGGCAATATCCATTTCCCTGTCTTCCCTTTTATATCCTTGCGGTATAAATATTTGTTGTCCAACCTTTTGTTGCCCTTTCTCCGTCAAAGAAGTAATGCCGGCTCTAATGGTGACATTACTAGCTGCAAGATCGCGTACACAATGCGCTGCTGTGACCACATGTCGTATATTAATTAATGCGCCACCACAAGCATTTATGTTAGCTACCACAATAGTTACCATATAGTTAACTCTGCCTATATGGATCGGCGATCCTTGAACAATGCGAAGACTTGCATTTGAATTGGCACACACAAAGCAGACGCGGATCGATAGAAGTAAAGAAATATAGCGCGAATTCATTTCGTGACTATTATGTATTACGTTCTTCTTCGAAATATATTCATCTATCTATCAGTTTGTACCACAATTTATATGAAAAAGACAAAAAAAAAAAAAAATAATACAAAAGTGTTGAATAGGGAATGAAAATTAAGTTAAATAAAAGCTTGCTAAAACTATTGATATAGTAAACTGTGAAAATTTGAATAAAATTGGTCCACAAATACACCGTCGTTCAACCAGAATCGACCCGTGTAAATAGCTCATTCGGCAAAAATAGATCCGTGTAAATATCTCAGTCGACAAAAATCGACTAGCTCAACTTTTGCCTAGTCGATTTCCCACTCGGCAAAAATCGACTCGTGTCAATGCCGCATAAGGTTGGCTTAGTAGAAACAGCTGACTAATTTCTTTCATTATCTAAATGTCAAGAATCTTGACTCAGGATGTATGTATATGTTGCTTTTCTTGTATGTATGTTTTGCTTTTCTTGTATGCATGTGTTTCTTGGCCAATTGATAATGGTCGTTTGACAATTCAGTTAGCAAAATGGGCAACAACAAAATGTATTGCAGGGTTGCTTTTCCGCACTGCGACAACCTTATGGATCAACCTTGGTGACACATTTTAATGATGTTGAATGCCTTATTTGTTTGCTAAAATTTTACAAATAATAGCAGAAAATACTAAAAAATAGCAAATAAGAATAATTACCGGTAAAATTATGAAATTTTTTCTGAACATACGTGGTAGTGAAGTCGAATGACTTATGTATTTGTTTGCTAAATATTTTGCGAAAAATAGCAAATACTGCGCAACAGAAAATTTCTTTTGAATAAGACTACCCGACAAAATTTCAAAAATTTGCATATCCTCGATATTTTATACATGATTACTATGAGGAATTTTCTGCTGATTCTAAATATGTAATCAGATAGGTCAAAAGTGGAACAGTTGTCGAGATACGACAATGACAATATCACTGCTCATGTCACTGGAACGTAGAAAAATTGCAGTTTTCGAGCTAAGAAAAAAAGTAGGATTACTTATGTATCGATCAATATCTCCGTCCTAACCTCTCGATTTTTGCGTTATTTAATTTCGGTTGGAGAGGATAAAATGTCCGAAAGCTGCTCTACTTTTGAACCATCTGATTACATATTTGGAATCAGCAGAAAATTCTACATAGGCATCATGTATAAAATGTCGAGGAAACTTGTTTTGTCGGATAGTGTAATTATTTTTTTTTAAGAATTTCTTTTTTTGTTGTGTTTAGTTTTGTCTGGAGAAGGTTAAAAAAAATTCCAAAAAATTTAAAAGGGCGTTGTACCTCCCATAGAACTGAAATGTTTTTAAGCAATATTGGCATCAAATGAATATTGGAATATTGATATCAAATCAAAATGGGAAATAAGGGCTACAATATACATATGTATGTAGGTCTATGCTCAACCCGCTTCCCTAGGAAACGGAAAGGAAAAGAGACGGAAAGGAAATGGAGAAGGAAAAGGAATTTAAATTTTATGCTTTTCACTGCAAATATTGTAATTTTAAAAATACATATGTACGTGAAAAAGAGTTTTCTAGAATTCTTGAACCACATTCGTGACTTCGTGGTCACACACACAAGTTTTGCTTACACATTTTTGTTTGTCTGTGACATAGTTTTTTACTTTACAACAAGACCATTATTTCAGTTTTCACAATCGGCAAAATTGGCTACTATATATGTACATACAAGGCCGTATTTAGGGGTGGGGGGTTTGGGTGTTTGAACCCCCCACGAAATTCTGGTAGATAAATTTTACTTCTATCATATTCAAAGCTATATGTTCAAAATACTAGCTTACAAATAATTAATTTGAGAAAATACCAAGAATTTCAGGTATAGGGGAAGACTGGCATGAACCTGCTGAGGTCAAAACCATTTTTTTATGGTTAGGGTTTTGAGATAACGTAATTTAGGGTTTTTTTGGTTACAAATTCAATCAAAAATTCTTCTCGCTGAAGTTACAAATACCCGCAAACCGTATCTACTCCGTTCGAAAGTTAATTAAAGTACGCTTCTAACGACATACCACTTATAAATTAAATTATATTACATACATACATTTTCTAAAATTTTAGTATATTTCCTTATAACCGCATAAAGTCATTGCATGGCTGAAAATTCATTACTCGGGTTATATGTGTTAGTGTCTGATTTATAACATTTTGTGTGTTTTTGTGTGAAAGATCCCATATATGGGATGGTTGCGTTGTTAAAGTCCGATTTCCCCTATTTTCAATAAAGTTAGTATTGAAAATAGGTGAAATCGGACTATAACAACGCAACCATCCCATATATGTCAAAGTCAACATTTTATTGATTTTTTGCAATTATTGAAAAAATTTGGTTTTTATTGGGGTTTTTATAAGAAGTTGTAAAAATCAGGAAAGTTTTATTCTTTTTAAAATTATTCTGTTTTATTGCAAACATTTTAAGCGTAATATTAAAAAGATTCGATGAATACTTTATTTTTGGCGATTTTTTCCAAGTGAAACAAAAAGGATGTTCCCAACTATATGAAAACCACTTCACAGATAAAAGGGCATTAGAGGGAAATATAAAGCTTCCCAAGCACTGTTTGCCAGCATAACACCAACAGTCTCAAAAAATAAGCTGTTGCTGTTCTGCGAAAGTTATCATAATTTTTTGAGAACTTTTGAATTTCGATTTCCTTTGAAAATATCTGAAGTCGAAGCACAGAGCAGTCGAATATATTTGTATGCTTACTGTGTAATTTCAAACAGATCAGTCGACAGCAAAGCACAGATAAACAGAATTTTAAATTTAAAATTGGTTTTTTTTTTGTACATTACAATTTCGATTGTGTTCCCATTAAGTAAAAAAAAAAAAAACAATAACAACAGTGCTGTAAAAACTCGAAATTATGTTTGCCCTTTGTTGTGCTGTAAAAATTTCCACAATACAGCAACAGTCGACTATAATTTTTTGAAACTTAAGGCTGCGCGGTTGCATTACAGTATAACTTTTTATTTTTTATACTTCTGCTGCGCTGTTTATTTTTTAATTTTCGAATGAAAATGAAATTCAATGGAAATGAAAAAAAATTGATAACAGATGGGTAATCTAACCGAGTTTTTCGTCCATAAAATATTTTTTTTTTTTTTTTTTCACTTTTATAAAATCAACAAAAATAAAGTATTCATCGTGTTTGCAATGGAACAGTCTAATTTTTAAATGAATAAAAGTTTCCTGATTTTTAAAACTTCTTATAAAAACCCTAATTTGAAAAAATTTTTCTTCTAAATAGCAGTTTAGAAACCAGATTTCTTTTATTATTTTTAGTTAGTGCACGAAATAGGTTATATATTTTTCTCCAAAAAAAAAAAAAAAAACAAAAAAAAAAACTACGATGAAAACCCCCCACGAAAAAAAATCCTGTGTACCGCCCTGTGTACATACATGCTAACTGAAACCAGAAGTGTTTGTCATTTTATTGGGTCAACAACAAAATACGCATATTTATTTTTTTTATTGGCCATTCGCGTCAGCCAAAAGTCAAATGTGCTACTTTTCGTACAGAATTTTTTAATTGCCAATTTTCGTCAGAAATTTTAAATGTGCTAGTTTTCGTATGGTACGACGATAGGTTGTGAAACGGATTGCTAGATTGACGGAAAAGTATTCATTCTGACGGCCCTATTAGCCGCATTGGCTATTGAAAATTACTCAAAACTCAAAAAAATACTTTTATTTTCTAACTAAAAAATAAAACATTTATGTAATATCAAAAAATAAAACTCAAAATATAACTTTTATTTTCTAAGATATAAAACTCAAAATATAATTATTAAAAATACATTTTTTTATAAAAAATTAAAAAAAAAAAATAAATAGATAAAAGTGAATGCATCTGGAGGTAGTCTGCATTACGTTGATTATATCCGTGTACTTCTTTTGCATTTTGCATTTATCTTTCAGCATGATTTTTTTAGTCAAAATTAAAAAAATAACGATTATTATCAATCCCTGATTTTAACAAATTTTTAGCAATTAGTATCAATTACTTAATTATGCAAAATTTCAAAAATAAGTGGTACAAATATTACCTACTGAAATGCTGCTAGGAAATCACTAACATCGCGTTGCATCACATTTACAAATACGGTTGGATACTCTGGTCGACCACAACCAACACTTCCCGTTATTACCGCACAAAGCTCACGTCTACTATTCACGCCAGGTCCACCGGAATCTCTATCACAACTGGCCGTTCCGCTAACTCCAGCACACAACATTTTTTTTGTTATCTTCAATGTAGTATCTCTATACATACGGGCACACGTTCGTTGATTCAATACTTCCACAAAACCAGTCATCAAGTAATTCGAATAGTCGTTTGCACCTTCGCGTGTCTTACCCCAACCGCTTATTCGAATCTGATCGCCCTCCTTCAGGGAACTTCTGCAGAGGTTTATTTTACCGACTAACGGCCCCGGCCTGAAGGCATTACGTACTCTAACAACGGCAATATCCATTTCCTTTGTATCATTTCTATATCCTTGCGGTATAAATATCTCTTGTCCAATGCTTTGTTGCCCTTTCTCCGTCAAACAGGTAATGCCGGCTTCAATAGTGACATCAGCCGGTGAAATATCGCGTACGCAATGCGCTGATGTGACCACATGTCGCATACTAATTAATGAGCCCCCACAACCTTTTGTGTTAGCAACCACGAATGCCATATAGTTAATTTCGCCTATATGGATCGGCGATCCTTGTACAATGCGAAAACTTGCATTTGAATTGGCACACACAAAGCAGAAGTGGAGTGATAGAAGTAAAGAAATACAGCGCGAATTCATTTCTTGACTATTATTACTTTCTTCTACGAAATATGTATATCTATCTAATGGAGAAATTGCCAGTTTGTACCATAATTTATATGAAACAAGTAAGGAAGCCTAAGTTCGAGTGGAATCGAACATTAGATACTCAGCTGTATGCTTTCATTGTTTGTTTGCGTTTGTTCGATATAGGGTGTATTTTATATGACACGAGTGCTGCATAAACAGGGCGCAGCCACGCCCATTCTCAAAATTTGTATCAATCATCCAAATAAGCATATAAATATTATTGTTAGTGCAAAATTGCATCCCTCTATGACTTTTAGTTACAAAGACTTCACGTTACAAATTCCAAAAGGGTGTTCCAGAAATATCTTTGTTAAAAAGTAGGCGTGGTCATAAACCGATTTCAATACATTTTTTCGTGTCTATTAACACATGTTATAAAAGTGTATAAACCAAGTTTCGTCATAATATCTCAGTTATTTGTCGAGTAATAGGCTCGTAGATTCCTTTGTATAAAAAGAGGCGGTGCCACGCCCATTTTCCCAAACTTTTTTATTTTTTGTTTCCGGTCTCTTGTAGAACTCATGTCACAAAATTTCAGTGATAGATCTTTATATTTGACAGAGATATCGCTTAAAATGTTTTTATTAGGTCACTTTATAATACCCATATATAAAAGTGGGCGTGGTCGTCAACCGATTTTGGTAATCTTTCGTCCACACATTTGGCTAAGTAAATATATCACGCGTACCAAATTTCATCGATATATCTTTAACGGTTCTGAGTATTGGCTTATAAAACTTTCAATATTTGCCCCTTAATAAGTGGGCGTGGCACCGCCCATTTTCCAAAATTTTTATATTTTTTGTTTTATGTCCCTAGTTGGACTCCTGCCACAAAATTTCAGTGATAGATCTTTATATTTGACAGAGATATCGCTTAAAATGTTTTTATTAGGCCCCTTTATAGTTCCCATATATAAAAGTGGGCGTGGCCGTCCACCGATTTTGATAATTTTTCGTCAAAACATTTGTCTAAGTAAGCAAATTACGGATACCAAATTTCATCGATATATCTTTAACGGTTGCTGAGTTATGACATATAAAACTTTCAATGTTTGCCCCTTAATAAGTGGGCGTGGTACCGCCCATTTTCCAAAATTTTTGTACTTTTTGTTTTATGTCCGTAGTTGGACTCCTGCCACAAAATTTCAGTGATAGATCTTTATATTTGACAGAGATATCGCTTAAAATGTTTTTATTAGGCCCCTTTATAGTTCCCATATATAAAAGTGGGCGTGGCCGTCAACCGATTTTGATAATTTTTCGCCAAAACATTTGTACAGGTAAGCAAATTACGCATACCAAATTTCATCGATATATCTTCAACGGTATCTGAGTTATGACATATAAAACTTTCAATGTTTGACCCTTAATAAGTGGGCGTGGCACCGCCCATTTTCCAAAACTTCATCAAATTTCTTCATAAGGGCCTGAGCTCAATACGTGGGTAAAATTTTATCACTCTAGCTATATTAGTGGCTGAGATACCAAATTTCCGATTTTTTCTATATAGGAAAAGTGGGCGTGGTCATGGTCCGATTTCGCCCATTTTCAATACCAACCGTCCCAGTCTCGATACCAACTTGCATTTCAAATTTCATCAAAATATCTCAATTTTTACGCGAGTTATCCTGCGTACGGACGGACGGACGGACGGACGGACGGACATGGCTCAATCGATTTCTCTTTTCACCCTGATCATTTTGATATATATAAGTCTATATCTATCTCGATTATTTCATTATGTTACAATCCACCGTTATGAAATCAAAATTATAATACTCTGTGTACTATTACAGCTGAGTATAAAAAATACGAATATGACCAGAAAACTCAAAAAATGCTACGTGGAGTGTGATAGGCAATGAAAATGAAGTCAAATAAAAGCTTGCTAAAACTATTGACACTAGACTAATAAAGGAAAACAAAAAAACCCAAGAGTTTTAATTAGTGAAGTACAGTTATCTATTTGTTTGCCAAATTTTTACCAAATAAGTAGTAGCAGAAAATACTAAAAAATAGCAAACAGGAACAATTACCGGCAAAAATATAAATTTTTTTCTGAATTATTTGCACATACATATGTACGTGTTAATGAATTTGAATGCCTTATTTGTTTGCTAAATTTTTTCCAAATAATAGCAAATGTTATTGCGCACCAGCAAATTTCTTTTGAATAATTTGCACAAACTTGTTCTAATCTACATATGTATGTATGTATGTATATACCTAGGTCATGGCCGCTGTGGTGCAGTGGGTAGATTGCTCGCCTGCTATACCTATACGTCCTATTTCAGATTTGGCTTCAAAAACGCCCTCTTTCAGAATTTGTTTCAATAACGTCCTATTTCAGAAAATTATTCAAAAACGCCCTATTTCAGAGAAATATATATGGAATTTTCTCTGAAATAGGGCGTTTTTGAAGCAAAATCTGAAATAGGACGTTATTGAAAACATTTTTCAAATAGGACGTTTTTGAACAAAATCTGAAATAGGGCGTTATTGAAACAATTTTTGAAATAGGGTGATCTTATTCTCAGCCGTCGATATACTCAACGGATAAACAATCTAGGTCTTGGTAAAGCAGGGATGGGCACCTCCCATACAAACTGAAACTTTCACAGCGAAAATCTCTTGAAATATTTGTAATAGAGACAGTTTGTGTGAGAGCATATGAGATAATTACATGCTAAACGGATAAAAACGCTAGGTCTTGGTAAAGCAGGTATGGGCATCTCCCATACAAATTCAAAATTGGTGTTGAGGCATATGAGATAATTAAGTACTTAACGGATTAAAATGGTATATCTTGGTAAAGCAGGGATGGGCACCTCCCATACAAACTTCACAGCGAAAATCTCTTGAAATATTTGTAGTTTAGTCCTGAAAATTTGTGTGAGGCCGTATGAGATAATTACGTACTCAATGGACAAAAAGAAAAAAAAAAGAAACTATGTATCTTTGACTTCAAGAATGATATTTTTTCTGTGTAACTTTTTACAACAAACTCAATATGCTAATATTTTTAAAAGCACGTGGTGTGAAACCCGCGGGTAACCTCTAGTAAGTTTTAAAATTGATTAATTGAAATTAATTGGTAAAAATTGCTTAAAATATGTGTCAAATGATGGTACATACACTCATAGAAAAACAGCATTTTAAAATCAATTTATATTTTTATTTTCATAATGCACGTTTTAAACCGAACCATTTTTATTTTAACAAAAAATTTTTAAATTAAAAATGAAATTTTTGAATTAAGAATGAAATTTTTAAAGTAAAAATGCATTTTGGATTTAAAAAGAAACATACTTAAATTAAAAATTAAAATGAATGTTGATTCAAAAACTCGCTCTTTGTTCAAAATTTTTTTGTGAGAAAATATTTTTTTGTGAGAAATCCAAAAAAAAAAAAATATTGAGAATAAATTTTTTTTAATTTTGTTTTTACAATGATTCATGTAATTCATGGATTCTTTTTTAGGAAAAGGGAAGTATAAATAGATTACTACAATTCAATATAATGTTTAATGTTCCACTATGTGATGGCGTTGGATTGAATTTCAGGTTGATGTCATCGTTCGAATCCGGAGGAGAATATAAAATAAAGAAGAAAATCAGAATAAATAGAATAAGAAATAAAGATAGCAAACAGTTAAGGAGAAGAAGAAAAGAAGAGGAGAACAAGCGGAGGCTACATTTTTGTAGTTTGGACTCGGATTGAGAGCAGATGAAGAGAATGCCGTTGGATTCAATTTCGAATTCGAAAGAGAAAATGAAATAGAGAACACTGCAGCGTTTTTTTTTTGTCATAGTGCTTGAAATAAAAATACACATTTTTTAATTTAAAATTGGGCAATTCACTGGGTATTGTAAAGTTGTATGTTGTAAAGGAAAATGTACATAAGAACGCAGTACCTGTGAACAGACTCTCGTATGTGTTTTGTTGTATTTCGTTATTGTTTACAGTTTGTTGTTTAAAAAAATTTGAATAAGAAAAATGCCAGGCGAAAGTGAAAAAAACGAAATCATAACAGCTTTATGCGAAAAACAGTTTATTAGATTTGTTAGCGGGGGATTCAAGTCCTAGTTGATATATAATAAAAAAAATTCAATGCATAACAAACCCTAAGAGACCTCGAATTCTCGATTTTCCAAAAGGAATTCGACCAGCATCTTCTTTTCGGCCATATCCCACCTCCTTGTTGGGTGGGTTGGAGCGTATGCGTCTCTTCTTGCACTACAAGTAAAGAAGTAAAAAGGAAAAATATGAAAAAGATATGTACGTACATTTGTATTTATTTAATTCGATTATATTTACCGGAATGTCGTCAGCCGCTTCCATATTTTTGTTTAAAATTTTTTTTAACAAACTGTCAGAATAAAAAACTTAAATCAAATAACACATCCAATAAACATAGGCTGCCCAGTTGTATTGGTTGTATCAAAGAACGTAAATCTATAAGAAGGGAGAATTCCCAAGTGGAACTTAGTCGATCGAGTGATTGTGCATGACCGGCAATCCAGGAGTTGCCTCGCACTATTTTTCGTCTCCGCGAAATAGAAAGAAGTATATGGAGGAATTAATGGAGGCAGAAAGAAATGAAATGAAAGAAACACGATGCCTATGACCCCTGTTGGGAAAATCTCTAGATCATTTTTCGACACTACTAGTGCGAGCACAATCTCTTTTGCGTCATGTCATGTTTGCATGTTAGCAACTGGTGAATATAACACGGGGGTGTAAATTATCCACCGCTGGATTACCTATTTGATAGTTCAGAACTGGTTAACAATTTTTGCAAATTCTACAGTTTTACATCTGTTCACTATTTATTGATTTCCCTACAAGGACGCTACAGGTCTTCATACACATCTATATGTACATACATCCATGCATATCCATATGTATACCCCATAAACATTTTCTTAATTCTCAACTTGTGATGCATTTGAGAACTAACATTGTTTGACATATTTTGGTCTGATGTTTATTGAGTATGTACATGCAAACTACTGCATATGAAGACAGCGGTAGACTTACAGCATTTGGCATACCCAGGTGCACGAAGGTGATATTTTGCTTACCTTGGAAAAGGTTATAATTTTTAGGTTACCCAAAATATGTACCTACATAATTTTGTTATCTTAAAATTTTCTCAAAGTTTGACAAGGGTGGAAGAAAATTTCAAATAATTAAAACCATTTTTTGAAACAGTAGGTAATTCATAATTGAATTTATATTAACATCAGAGGATTTCTTAACTGGAAAACAAAGATGATGATCATATAGAAAATATGCACTTGTTTTCTAATGGATTTCTGCCCCAATTAAGGTACAATAAATATTGGAAAAAATATATATTCACATTAATTTCAAAGATAAATGTTTACTGGGTATATTTTCATACCATCGTCGTTTGAAAGCAAAACCGCATATGCACGCATACGTACAGTAGACTGATATGCTGTTTTGCACTTTAAGCGACAACTTGTGACACAAATACAGATGAAATAAAGATTTCTTCGTACATGAACAAGAAACTACAACATTGATGGATGGCTGAAAATGAAACAATTAGGAAGGAGAACGCAAGTCAAATATGAAATGTCATGGAAGCATGAGTGCAAAGGAATTTGACAGCTATCGATACGAAAACAAAAACAAAAGGCTAGTGTGCGTGTGTATTTTGAAGAAGAGGAAGAAGTCAGCTCATCGGATGAAGTCTCCATTATTTACCCATGAGCCCGACTTCAAATTTTAGAATTTTATAAAAATCTTGATCTGTCCAAAGGCTCTGTTGCCACTTTTATGCTTTGTTGCGACATTTCTATTTTTATGAATGAACCGCTTGTAGTAGTTTACACTTGCTTGCCCTTTTCATTATGGATTTTGGTGGTTGATTTGAATGTGCATATATGTATGTATGTATGTATGTATATATATTTTTACGTTGGTACGTTGTGAATTTGTCGCGAATATGGGTTCAAAACAACTCCTGGTTTGCGCGTCACTACAACGAGAAGGCCTATTCGGTATACTTTTCAAGTAGCGAATTTTCCCTTCTTATACATTTACGTTCTTTGGTTGTATTGAAATTTGTATGAGAAAAATCAACCCTACTGATACACCTATTGGAAACCTTTATCAGTATACAACACATGGCGGAATAATATCATGGTGGTGGTAAATGGGCAACAACAAAATTTACTGTTATGTGCTGATCTGCCAAATGCAAAAACACGTGTTTTTCTTTGTTTTGTTTACTTATTGAAATTCGTGCAATTTATGAATCGGCTCGAAAAGTTTCTTCAAAATGGCTGACAAGCGCTCACCGCTTGAAATAATGAAAAATAATTATATAATTCACAGCACAGAAATCACACAAAGTGTATAATAATATAATAAAGCAGCAGAAAAACTAGTTGCACACGCGACTTCACTACTTTTCTCGGAAATATGTATAGAAGACATAAAGCAAAACAATAATGGCTGAAAATTTGGCACATTTGCCCATCAGCTGATTAATAAGTAAGAAGCATAATTTCATTTGCATCCACCATGATATTATTCCGCCATGTATACAACATTACAATACTTTACAACAGCTTGTGAATTGCCCAAATGTTTTTTCTTGATTTAAAAATTTTACAATGAACATTTTTAAAATAAAAATGTTGGTATTTACATCACTTTTAAATACGTTTTTGTCCATTTTAAACACGTTTTCATATGTTTTTATATTTTTTTTCTCTGAGTGTACATACGTACATACTTACAACTTTTAAAGCGTAAACTTTTTCTGCTATTCTATGTGTAGCAAAAGCTTATATTACTACGATGATATGGATGCAGCTAAGAATCTTCTAACTTCGCTATGCATCACATTTACAAATATGCATGGATACTCTGGTCGACCGTTATTACCGCACAAAGATCACCTCTACTGTCCACGCCCGGTCCACCGGAATCTCCTTCACAACTGCCCGTTCCGCTATCTCCAGCACACAGCTTCGTTGCTGACATCTTAAATGCAGTATTTGCATACAAGCACAAGTTCCTTGATCCAATACTTTCACAAAACCAGTCATCAAGTTATTCGAATTGGTGTTTGCATTTTCGTGTGTCTTACCCCAGCCGCTTATTCGAATACGATCGCCCGCCTTCAGCGAACTTTTGCAGAGGTCTATTGCACCGACAAATGGCCCTAGTGTGAAGGCACGACGGACTCTAACAACGGCAATATCCATTTCCCTGTCTTCCCTTTTGTATCCTTGCGGTATAAATATCTGTTGTCCAACCTTTTGTGCCCTTTCTCCGTCAAACATGTAATGCCGGCTTTAATGGTGACATCAGTCGGTGAAATATCGCGTACGCAATGCGCTGCGGTGACCACATGTTGCATACTAACTAATGCCCCCCACAAGATTTTGTGCTAGCTCTCACTAATACCATATAATCAATGTCGCTTATATGGATCTGTGATCCTTGAACAATGCGAAAACTCGAATTTGAATTGGCACACACAAAGCACAGGTGGAGTGATAGAAGTAAAGGCGGATTCATCGTTCGAGTTCAGAACTAAAGTTGAATTTGAGTTAACTAATAAAAACAGTTCAGAACTTTTCGGAATTCCTCTCACACTCCGAAAACACAACAACAACCACATGGCAAAAAAGTTCTGAACTTGAACGATGAATCCGCCTTAAAGAAATACAGAGCGATTACATTTTCTGACTTACGCCCTTATTTTACAAAACGCCGTGACTCGTTGCGTCGCAGTCACTCACGTTCACTCACTTTCACCTTCACCTAACAGTTGGTATTTTATAAGCTTTTACGTTTTTTCGTTCGCTCCGTTGCGTAGTCACGACGATTGTCAAACGCTTTACGTAGCCTATTTACCACTTTTCTGGTTTTCTTCATTTCCTTAGTAATTTTTGGTGTGTTTTTTTTTTAATCGAACTGTTTTATTGATTGGTTAACCCTGGAAAATTGGCTGCTTGCAACCCAATAAACATTTTTTTTTTTCATTTTCAATTCGAGGTTCATTTGAGGCACATTTTTAGTATAGGATTTCGGGCTGATTCTCAATTTGATAGATTTCATTTTCCCCAATTTCAAAGTTGGTACGAAAGGGAATGCAATCAATAGATGTATGTATGTATTACATATTTATACTCTAGAGTACAGAAAAATTGAGGGATAGTGAGAGAGTTTGTGTTATGAGCGCAGAAATGGAATGGAATAAATAGATCTATGTATTAGAGCCCTAGATACCCGGGTATCGAGCAATTCGATCTGATCGTTTTTGCTTGAAGCCCGTTTGTTGTTCAAATGCCCGTACAAATATTCGAGCATTCGAGCTTACAAACAAAAAAAATGTGTATCGGAAAAACAAAAATAAAAAACTACATATAAAAAAAAAATAATAAACAAAAGAAAAAAAAAATTCAAAATACCCGAATTGTTCAAATGCCCGTACAAACATACGGTTAATAAACAAACAACTGTTCGAGCATTTGAATAACAATTGTTCGGGCTACACGAAAATGTTCAAAAAAAATCGAGAGCTCTAGTATGTACATATGTATTACATATTTGTACTCTGATGTGATATTAACACGCTTTTATTAGTTTCACCTGTATGTATGTATGTATGTATGTATGTATGTATGTATGTATGTATGTATGTATGTAACTTCATCCCATCCTAAAAGTTGTAAACATTTAACTAAATTAACTAAATTATTATATCTTTCAAACATTCACTTTTTTGTGTTCTCTTTATTATTTCTATTCTCCTCCGGATTCGAAACATGACATCAACAGCCCAACGGCATCATATAGTAGGACATTCAACATTATATTTTATGCTTCATTGCGGCTTTTATGTTACCTTTCTTCAAAATAGCCTCAATGAATTTCAATTCACTCCCGTATACAGGCCAATAAGTAACAAGCTTGCAGGGTACGGAAAAACTCACTCACGAACGCTCAAAAATACATTCTTCTCAAATCACAAACAAATGTTCAAAGAAAAACGTATAACCACTCAAATAGCGAGCGAACTAACGCACAACAGCCAGCGATCGCTCATAGCGATGGCGATAAACTCAATGCATAAATTCACTCAAAATAAATAATAGCTTAAAAAACTAAAAAACACGCTTTAATCTTAAAAATCGTACTAAAAATTGAGAAATAATTTAATTAGAAACAAAATGATGAACGAAAATATAAGTATTTAAGGAAAAGCATGGGGTGCTCAGTATGCCAAAAAATATTTAAAATCGGTGTTTTTTTACTAATAATTTTATTTTGACTTTTTTGAGATTTCATATATCGTACTCTTTAATTTCGCAACTAGGTATATTTTTGTACTAGTTGTACGAATCGAATATTTTCATATGAGTCGTGTTTGCTTGTATAGTTAAGCCAAGCAACTCAATTTGAGAGGGTTGCTTTTACTTCCAGCAATTAGTTGAGTGGTAAATTTTTGCTTACAGTTGCTTATTTTGCTGAAACTAGATTTTAAGCAAAATTCAACATGAAAAGATGTTTACAAATGGACATACATACATATTATGTGTACATACATGTGGGATTTGACAACTGACTTAAACACATTTACTCAACACTGAACGACCACCTGTTAGAGCAACACTGTTTTGACGAAAGGGGGAAAAGATTAACCTTAGGGTGCGAACAGAGTGGGCGCTGATGCCGAGCGGAGCCCAGCCGAGCTTATTGACGCTTATTTTCATGCGAGAAGAAAATTTGTCTATAACACAGTGAATGCGAGAATCAGCGCTGAAATTCTGTTTATTCCATGTGTTTTGCCTTTATGTGATTTAGTCTTATTTTTCATTTGTGTTTATAAAATTGCTGTACACGGTAATGGATTCATCTGATGAAGAGTATTTTACTTCTCCTAGTGTGGTTAATGCAATTATTATCACAAAAGAATTTGGAAAACATCCAATTACACTAATAAAAATAGGTAAAAAAACTTTTTAAGTTAAACTGTTTTATGTTATACATACATTGCAATGTTTAAGATAAATGTACTAAAAACCAAAAAATAATAAAATAGATACAGTCGTGGGAATTATAAACATTTGCATAGACTAGACTAAAATAAAACCGTGGGGCACGTCAATTGTCTACAATCGTTGATTAAAATGTTTGTTTTGTAATGTTACACTATAATTAGGCAGTTGTTCAACCGACAACGATGGACGTGTGATAAGTAGGGCTAGAATGTGGAAAAAAGCTAGCAAGCTCGAATATAAGCGAGTTTTAGGGTTTCATAGTGGTGAGCGAGTAGTACTTTTATCACATCGCTAGCTTAGAGTGCAAACTGTGTAAGTCCATTTTTATGAAAAAGTGTTTTTAAGTGTAGAAAGCTAGAAAAATTAAATACGCACCACGCTAAACAAGTCTGTGATACTTATCATATTTCTACTCGTTGTTATTCAGTGATACGCAAATTGTGTAAGTCCAAAAAGAGAAGAAAATTGTGTAAGTCCAAAATTTTTATATGAACAGAACATTTTTTTTCATTTTGAAATTTTTTTATTTTGTGTTTTTTGTCTCTCCTACAAAGTTTGAAAAATGGACTTACACAATTTGCACTCTAAGCTAGCGATATGTTTTGTCGATTAAAGACAAACTACGAGCAGTGAAACGATTCCTCGTGTGAATGTCCAACGATAAACTAGTTGAAACATCTCTTTTATTAACATGGAGTGTATAACTATTGGAATTTCCATGAGCAAGAAAATAGTAAGTAATTTCCTCACCGTCTGCGGGCCAACTGCCTAACGACGAATTAAACGATTCTTCTATCGCACATTAAGTCGATAATTTGTAGACAATTGACGTGCCCCCCGGTTTTATTTTAGTCTAGTCTATGCAAATGTTTATAATTCCCACGACTGTATCTATTTTATTATTTTTTGGTTTTTAGTACATTTATCTTAAACATTGCAATGTATGTATAACATAAAACAGTTTAACTTAAAAAGTTTTTTTACCTATTTTTATTTTCTAGTTTTTAGTTTTTATTTCGCATTCTGTTTAATTCATTTAGTGCTTCATTATTGCAAGGTTTCTTGCCCGTTAGTTTATTGCAGTCCAACGCCTCTATAGCGACCCACGCGCCACCTATCGGAAGTTTTTTTTTAGGAAAATATTTCCTTTCAAGGTAGTAATACATGTTCCGAATTTCAGCCAAATCGGACCATAAATGCGATTTTTGTAAATATAGCGATCCACGCGCCACCTAGCGGAATTTTTTTTTTTAAGAAAATATTTCTTTTCAAGGTAGTAATACATGTTCCGAATTTCAGCCAAATCGGACCATAAATGCGATTTTTGTAAATATAGCGACCCACGCGCCACCTAGCGGAATTTTTTTTTTAAGAAAATATTTCTTTTCAAGGTAGTAACACATGTTCCGAATTTCAGCCAAATCGGACAATAAATGCGATTTTTGTAAATATAGCGACCCACGCGCCACCTAGCGGAATTTTTTTTTTTAAGAAAATATTTCTTTTCAAGGTAGTAACACATGTTCCGAATTTCAGCCAAATCGGACCATAAATGCGATTTTTGTAAATATAGCGACCCACGCGCCACCTAGCGGAATTTTTTTTTAAGAAAATATTTCTTTTCAAGGTAGTAACACATGTTCCGAATTTCAGCCAAATCGGACCATAAATGCGATTTTTGTAAATATAGCGACCCACGCGCCACCTATCGGAATTTTTTTTTCATAATATTGCATTGTCATCGGGGTTATACATGCGTGCAAAATTTCAGATTAATCGGTTGACAGGAAGAGGGTGAAATTTGAATTACTAAATTTGACCCAAGAATAAAGAATAAATAATAAATAAAACAAACGGGGTGAGCTAAATAAAACCGTTTAAAAATATATCAATTTGGTGATTTTCATCATTTATATAATGATTTAAGAAAATATCCAGCTAAATTTCTTTAAAAAAAACCATTAAAAAACACGATTTCACGCTAAAAAGTAAACATCAACAATGCAAACAAGCGCGCAAAACGCTTTGAAACTGTTTTTCTCGCACTCATCGGCTTTGCTCTCTGCTCTTGTCGGCGTTCACTGTGTTATGCACAAGCTTATTTGTATTGACTTGTATGTAACCAGTTTTATCGCACTGACAATCTTTATCGCATTGACAATCTCGGCTCGGCTTTCAGCGCCCACTCTGTTCGCAGCCTTAGGCAGGCAACACTGACGAACGACGAGTTCAGTTTTTAGCTAGCACACGACCGGTCGGACGCAATTAAAAACGCAGGCTTCAACCGGCGAATATTGTATATGTACTGATTTTGTTAATAAAGTGTAATATTAAATACTATAATATTGTTGTGCAAGTGTTTTATTTTGCAAAATTGGAACAGTTTTCGGTGCCATCCCACAACTTGGTGTCATAAGTGAAATCCGAGTCCACAAACTCATATGCAATTATACGTACATATGTACATACATATTACGTGTAAATGGAACTATTTTAATATGTGAACACACGTACATACAGATATACATAAGTACGTAAGCGCAAATAATAAACTGTGTAGTACACGAAAATATATGCACAACAATTATAGTTTTGTATAAATAAATTTATAAAAATTAACCAATTTGAGGAAACTTTTGAACAAACGGGACTTAACAGTTATCCTGAACGGTTCGTGTAAGTCGTGTGCTAGAGCATCGTTGTTGGTGCTGGAAAATGCCGTACGAGAAGACGAAAAAGCAAAGGCAGAATACAGCTACGGCGTTAGCACCGTGCGAGAAGTTGGCAGCGCGTGAAAAGTTAGCAGCGCGTGAAAAGTTGGCAGTGCGTGAGAAGTTGGCAGTGCGTGAGAAGTTGGCAGCGTGCGTGAAGTTGGCAGCGTTGAACAGCAGAAGTAACGACAGCAAGAACGCACTGCTAAGTAGAAGCAGCACGCAATCACAGGCAGCGATCACATCAAAGTGACAACAACAAGAACGTACAAAATTCAATAGACTGCAGCGAGGGATGATTCCGAGGAGATGAGTAATATATGTTATAAAATATGTACATGTAAAGTCTCTGTATTGTTTTAAATTTCTTTTACATTGTTATGTTAATGAACATTGTCAGATAAGAGAGCAAAAGCAAACGGGTGAAAATAACTAAATATGTACTATGCTTTTAGAAACAAAAAATCATATTCGAATTTCATCAATTAAATTTTATAACTGGTTTGTTACATTCGAATTTTATAGTTGAATTTTGATAATCACACCCGCAATTAATTAAATAACTCATTAGTTATATTCGTATTTTATATTTGAATTTTGACCATTAAAAAAAATATTATATTTAATAACTGATAAGCTATATTTGTATGTTTCATAAACTAATTTTGTAAGACATGGACCGAAACGAAATTTTAAGTCTGACAGTTGAAGGTTTAAAGCAGAAGTTGGCTGAGTTAGAGCTACAGACAACCGGACGGAAACTGACATTGCAGGATAGACTATTGGAACATTTCGGCCTGAATGTGAGTGATGCCGACGATGACGAATTTGAGGACACGGTAAGCCAACAAAGCGTTCATGAGGTACGAATCGAAAAATATAACTTCACTCTAAGAGATGTCGAAGATTCCATGACTTCGTTTAGCGGATCAGGTAGCCCCAGCTTCGAACAATGGCTTAGCGACTTTGAAGCGAATGCATCGGCCGTACAATGGAATGAGCTGCAAAAATTCATATACGCAAAACAACTCCTAAAAGGCGGCGCGAAAATTTTTATACGTAGCCAAAGCGGCATAAGTAGTTGGAGCTCATTAAAGCTTGCGCTGCGTGAGGAATTTGGAATTTCGCTGTCATCCGTGGAAGTGCATCGTGCCTTGCGCAACCGCCGGAAACGTTCTGGCGAAGACCTCCGTGAATATTTGTACGTACTAATGGAGCTTGGGAAACCGATATCTTTGGACGAATGCAGTTTAATCGATTATTTCATTGAGGGCATATCGGACACGAAGTCAAACAAGAGTAACCTATACCAGGCGAAAACTATCAAGGACCTGAAGGAACAAATAAAAGTGTACGAGAAGATCCGGTGGAACAATTCACAGTCCACTAGTGGGAGTTATGTGAGACCAACGCCTCCAAGCAGGGATCCACATAACACAGCTTCGTCTAGTAAATCATGTTTTAGTTGTGGCGACGAATCTCATATCGCTCGGAACTGTCCAAGAAGACGCTTGAAATGTTTTGAATGCGGAAATGAAGGACATCGAGCAAATGGATGTAAGAGTGCTGGGAAGGAAAAGGCACCAGCAAACATGATGGCGATAAAACAGAGCGGCCTGATATTTAAAGACATATTTTTCAGCAAGTCAAATAAAACAGTTTCGGCGCTTGTCGATACAGGGTCGGCCTTGTGTTTAATGCGGCATGATACTTTATCGATGCTACAGCTTGATGTTAAGCTGAGCAAGAATAGAAGGAGGCTTGTGGGAATTGGTAATAGCACGATTACAACAGTCGGAAGCTTTACCATACCAGTGCGTATTGACGGAATTTTAGTTGATATCACGTTTCATGTGGCACGTAAGCGAGACTTGAGCTACTCGCTGGTGATAGGCAACGATGTCTTCAAACATGTTGACCTAGTTGTTTCCGAAAGCGGTGCAGTGTTCATGGAGAAGGTGACTGAGTCTAGAGTTTGCAAGGACGCACTCGAGCGTAAGGCGGCGGCCTGTAATTATGCTAGTGCGGATCGAGTTCGAGTAGGTCAAACAGAGGGCGCAGCGGCGCATATGGCGGTGGCCAGTAAGAGCGTGAATGAAGGTACGTGGAACTCGATAGCCGATAGCCTAGAACTTTTATGTAAGGTCATCAAGAACATAACTGAACAGCTCAGAGAGAGTAAGATGCAGATGGATGCGGTTGGAAAACAGACGCGGCACGATGAGATGGAAGATGGTGACAATGGGCATAATGCGATTGCGAGAAATCGTGGTGAGATCATGGGATCGGTACAAAAGCATGTGACTATGCAAAAGGTGGATAAGCACAAACGAGGTGCAGAGTTAAAGCTTCGCGATGAAAGACCTACAAGTCTTATCGGCGAAATGCAAGCAGCTGTTGTTAATCTATGTGTGGCAGCAGAAAGGGATCAAATTGTAAAGGGTGATACAGATCTCCAACGTTTAAATAAGAGGCGAGCAGAAGTGGTGAGCAATGCTATATCAGCATACAAGCCAGCTTAGAACAAAGCATTACCAGCGAAGAAAACGATCATATTGACAGGTGGTGTGCCGGTACATGAAATTCGGAAGCGAACATTTTACGAGAATGGAAAATTATGCAAACACCACCGCCGAGCTGAGACCGAATACGCGGTGAACGAGCTAGTAGCCATCAAGCGAACGCAATTTAAAGCGGGCCCGAAGCTGAAGCCGAAGTACTTGTCTCAAGGGCTGAAGACCACGAAGATTCAAACCGAACAACCACCGTGGCTGAATTTATCTAGAGGTGGATTTCATCATTCGAGGCCGAATGATAGCGCAGGATGGCCGAATGTGGGATTTGACAACTGACTTAAACACATTTACTCAACACTGAACGACCACCTGTTAGAGCAACACTGTTTTGACGAAAGGGGGAAAGGATTAACCTTAGGCAGGCAACACTGACGAACGACGAGTTCAGTTTTTAGCTAGCACCAGTGATGCCAAGCGTAGGGAAAAGAGGCTACATGTTGGGAAATTCGAACTCAAATTTGCAGTGTAGGGAAAAAAGGACAGATTTTCAAAAATTAGCTAAATGTAGGGAATTTTGAAGTCAGAAATTTTCGTTTCCTTTGCAACGAATTACATTTTTCTAAGAACCTAAAATTTTTTAATAACTACAAATAAAATGTTTCTGCATGCTGTATCAAAATTGTACTTTGTTCTGATCTGGCAATATATTTTTCGACCTGCTTACAGGGCCTCGGAGCAAAAGTTTTTTTTCGCTCCTCCTCCGCTCCTAAAATTTTTTGCTTTAGCTCTGGGTCCGATCTTAGTACCAAATTTCGCTTCCATTTTTTTGTTGTGGTGATCAGAAAAAGTGAAATTTTTATGTTGTATTTGAAATTAAAAAATAAAGCTGGTCGAAGTTCGACCACTGGGCGATTATTGTTCAAATCAATGCAATAAAAAGGTATTCACTGTCAACTTACAATATGTATCAATACGGGATGAGACCACATGAAATTTGTCTTCCTCTTAGTCAAGGTTTATTTAACTAAGGTTGTGTTAGTGAATCTGTGTTTTGTATACCAAAATTGTGCTAATGTCAAACAAGTCGAATTGAAACAAGTAAAAGCGCGGCTGTCTTCGGCCGTACCGAAGACTTCATACCTTTCATGAGTGGGGAAATGAAAAGTTACCTATGTATGTACATAGCCGGATTAAGTTTAATTTATAATTTTAATTCTGTGGGTTATTTATGGAAATATTTATTAGAAAAAATGGTGTCTTGGCTATTTAAATGGAGGAGTTATACACCAAAATGTCCATATCTGAACAATCGGTTGTATGGGAGCTATATGTTATAATGGTACGATCTTGACAATTTTCGGTAACCCCGTTTGGGCCCATATGGGTACAAATACTTAAAAATTTCACGCCGTTAGCTGTTAAAATGGAGAAGTTATACACCAAAATGTCCATATCTGAACAATCGGTTGTAGGGGAGCTATAGGTTATAGTGGTCCGATCTTAAAGATTTTCGGTAATCCCGTTTGGGCCCATATGGGTACAAATACTTCAATATTTCACGCCGTCAGCTGTTAAAATGGAGGAGTTATACACCAAAATGTCCATATCTGAACAATCGGTTGTAGGGGAGCTATATGTTATAGTGGTCCGATCTTGACAATTTTTGGTAACCCTATTTGGGCCCATATGGGTACAAATTCTTAAAAATTTCACGCCGTTAGCTGTTAAAATGGAGAAGTTATACACCAAAATGTCCATATCTGAACAATCGGTTGTAGGGGAGCTAAAGGTTATAGTGGTCCGATCTTAACAATTTTCGGCAATCCCGTTTGGGTCCATATGGGTACAAATACTTCAATATTTCACGCCGTTATCTGTTAAAATGGGGGAGTTATACACCAAAATGTCCATATCTGAACAATCGGTTGTAGGGGAGCTAAAGGTTATAGTGGTCCGATCTTAACAATTTTCGGCAATCCCGTTTGGGTCCATATGGGTACAAATACTTCAATATTTCACGCCGTTATCTGTTAAAATGGGGGAGTTATACACCAAAATGTCCATATCTGAACAATCGGTTGTATGGGAGCTATGTGTTATAATGGTGCGATCTTGACAATTTTCGGTAACCCCGTTTGGGCCCATATGGGTACAAATACTTAAAAATTTCAGGCCGTTAGCTGTTAAAATGGAGAAGTTATACACCAAAATGTCCATATCTGAACAATCGGTTGTAGGGGAGCTATAGGTTATAGTGGTCCGATCTTAACAATTTTCGGTAATCCCGTTTGGGCCCATATGGGTACAAATACTTCAATATTTCACGCCGGTAGCTGTTAAAATGGAGGAGTTATACACCAAAATGTCCATATCTGAACAATCGGTTTTAGGGGAGCTATATGTTATAGTGGTCCGATCTTGACAATTTTCGGTAACCCTATTTGGACCCATATGGGTACAAATCCTTAAAAATTTCACGCCGTTAGCTGTTAAAATGGAGGAGTTATACAACAAAATGTGTTTATCTGAACAATCGGTTGTAGGGGAGCTATAGGTTATGGTGGTCCGATCTTAACAATTTTCGGCAATCCCGTTTGGGTCCATATGGGTACAAATACTTCAAAATTTCAGGCCGTTAGCTGTTAAAATGGAGGAGTTACACACCAAAATGTGTATATCTGAATAATCGGATGTTGTGGAACTATATGTTATAGTGGTACGATCTTGAAAATTTTCGGTAACCTTGTTTGGGCCAAAATGGGCACGTCTACTTCAAAGTTTCATGTCCTTAGCTGTGGGGAAGTTATGCACAAATTACATCCAAAAATTTCATGTATATCTGAATTATCGGTTGTTTTCTATATGTTATAGTGGTCCGATTCGGCCGGTTCCGACAAATGATCAGCTGCATATAACAACATACCTGTATTCCGAATTTCATTCAGATATCTCGAAAACTGAGGGACTAGTTTGCGTTCACACAGACGGACAGACGGACCGACGGACAGACGGACATGGCTTAATCGACTCAGCTCGTGATTCTGATCATATCGGTATATATTTTGGTGGGTCCCCCACGCTTCCTTCTGGTACTTTCGACAAAAATTTTTTGGCACTAAGTTATAATACCATTTCATTCTCATGAAAGGTATAAAAAGATTTGTTGTAGTTAATGCGATTTTAAGGAATGTGCAGTGATGGAGCGAGTGTAATGGTATACAGAATTAACTCATTTGCTTCAAGACTTCTGCAAGATCTTCCCGTCGCAATTATTATAAAATGCATTTGCCACACAGCAGCAATTATAGCAAATAAGGAATGCTTGGAACTACCTAGGGCTCCAGAATAATTATTGAAAGTATTATCGATAACTGGGCGTTGCTTTTAGAGTTTTTTAAAGGGGGAAGCCTAAACGATAAGTTAAAATCTACACAAATAATTTTGACGGAGCTGAACAAAATACGTTTTGAGTTTTTTCAATTAATTAAATGCAATTTTCAAGCCAAAAAAGCCGTTAATACATGAAATTTAATTGGAGTCAACTTAAATATTTTATAAACTGGCTCAAAATTTTGATAAAACATCGAAATAGGGATTGATTGCAACGTTAGGCCACCTCACGTAACATTACCAGTCGATGATATATATATTGGACCTGAATGTCTCGAGCAGCGTTGCCGTTTTGCTTAAAATTAAGCAAAATTGCTAAATTTTTTCGTGCGTGTTAAAATGTTAAATTTTTTCTCGTTTTGTTAAACTTTTTCATTCCAGGATGAAAATGTATTTGCTTCAAAATCTTGAAGCTCATTCAGTTTCCTAATTCGATCAATAGAAAAAGTACTGTCTGATTGCATACCCAAGTTATCGACAAATTCCTGTTGACACTCATTTGCAGCTATGCAATGTGAGTTGACACAGTTTGGGGGTGAAAACAGAATGAAATCGTAGTGACATGACGTTACGACAGCGAAATTCCTTGACGTAAACATATTGCTTCAAAGCCAGCGACTGAAAAATTTTAAAATAATAAAATTAAATAGTTAAGTTTATTAATTTAATGCTTTAGACCAGGCCTGCTCAACGCTCTCGTATTGAAAGTACAAAACTTAATACATCTACAAATTTTTTATATGCACTGAACAATTTTTTGCTCATTTAAATTTTTTTATGAATTCCAATAAAATATTATTTTAGAATTTATTATCAAATGGTAGTATCACATACATCATAGATGCTCATAAAAATAAATTATTATAAACAAAATTTAAGTGAGCAAAAATTTTCTCAGTGCATATAAAAACTTTGTAGATGTTTTGTATTTTGTACTTTAAATACGAGAGCGTTGCGCAGGCCTGCTTTAGACTCTTTTTTGGTCACCAAAATTAGAAATCGGTCAGTTGACGACAACGTAATTTTGTCGTTGGCGACGTCGCGCCGCATAATCTTTAAAATAATTGATTTCATAAGAAACTGTGTCGTTTCGGTTCTGTTCTCACCCTTAGAGTTCAGCTTTGTACATATGTGCATACATACCCAGGGGTCCGTACGAGATGCCAAAAGTACACCTGGAGGAGGCGGGATTTCGAGGCTGAATTATTTAATCTGGCATGGGACACATCACCACCAAAACATAGAAATGCTGAAAGCCTGGTGGCTGACATGGGAAAAAGGCTGGTCGCAGCATGTGACGCAGCGATGCGCCGTGGCTCTTCTCATCGACATAGAAGACCAGTATACTGGTGGAATGATGAGATAGCAATGCTCAGAAAATCATGTATTGCAGCACGGCGTAGATACCATAGAAATAGGAGAGGGGATAAAGAACTAGAGCTACGGGAATGCTTCAAAACATCCAAAAAAGCATTGAAAAAAGCCATTGCTCAAAGCAAGAAGAGCTGTTTTAATAAACTCTGTGAAGAAGCAAACGTCGACCCATGGGGAAAAGCTTACAAAGTATGCCTGGCGAAGTTCAAGTGCGAAACTCAGCCGCCCACATGTTCAATGCTCCTTCTCAAGATAATTGAGACCTTGTTCCCAAAACACGAGCCACTACAAATTCCACGAGGTTACGCCAAAGAACGGCCTTTACTAATAACAGAAGAAGAACTCCTGGAGGTAACTAAAAGATTACAGGATAAGAAAGCGCCTGGGGTGGACGGTATACCTAACAAAGCCCTAAAAGAGGCAATAAATTCAAACGTAAGCATGTTTGCATCGATGTATAATGCATGTATAGAAGAGGGTATCTTTCCCACCCCATGGAAAATCCAACGCTTAGTTCTGATACTGAAACCTAAAAAAGCCCCAGATGAACCTTCGTCCTATCGGCCTATTTGCATGCTAGATTCAATTGGCAAGATATATGAGAAATTAATATGCAACCGATTGGAGATCGCTATCCAAAACGCCGGCGGACTCTCAGAAAGGCAATTCGGATTTCGAAAAGGCAAATCGACGATTGATGCCACAAGAGAGGTAATTAATATCGCAAAAACCGCCGTTAGTGGTAAAAGATGGAAAGGGGGCTCAAAAAAGTACTGCGGCCTCATTACGCTAGACGTAAAAAACGCTTTTAACTCGGCTGGATGGTCCCACATAATAAGGGCATTACGCAATTTCAAGGTGCCGCAATACCTCATGAACATTATTCTGAGCTATTTCACTGATAGAATACTCATATATGATTCGGACGAAGGTGTTAAAAATTACAATATTTCTAGTGGAGTTCCGCAAGGCTCGGTCCTTGGCCCGTTGCTATGGAACGTAATGTATGATGATGTCCTAAAGCTTCCTCAGCCAACAAACGTGAAATTGATCGCTTATGCAGACGACTTAATAGTCGTAGGAGTCGCCAAACATCTTGAAGACCTCCGACGCGTTTGCAACGATACAATTTGTCGAATTCGTCACTGGTTTACGCTGTTAAACCTTAGCCTGGCAGAAAATAAGACGGAGGTACTCCTCGTAAGTACAAGGAAAGTGCAGGAGGAAATTTGTGTATCTGTTGGGGACTGCGAGATAACCTCCCAGCCAACTCTGAAATACTTGGGAGTAATCCTAGATGGCAAGCTAACATTTAAAGACCATCTCAATCACACGGCAGAAAAAGCAATGAAAATTTATGGTGGACTCTCAAGAATGATGGCGAACAAGGGATGCGTGCGCTCAAGCCGTCGGCATCTTATTTCAAGAGCAATTAGCTCAGTTTTACTTTATGCGGCCCCGGTGTGGCTCGACGGCCTCGAGCGTAAGTCCTACGTGAAAGGAATACAGTCAGTGTATCGACTCGCCGCTCTTCGAGTTATAAGTGCATTTCGAACTATCTCAGGCGATGCTGCTGAAGTCCTAGCAAACATGCCTCCAATTGATATCCAAGTACGAGAAGTGTGCGAGCTATATAACGCAACAAAGCCAATCACATGCATCGAAACAGCAGAGACAAGAAGAAGGTGCCGCCTAATGTGGCAGCAACGCTGGGAAACCTCATCGAAAGGTCGATGGACGTACAGGCTTATACCGAACATTAGCAGTTGGGTAGATAGAATGCACGGCGAACCCAATTTCCACCTCACCCAGGTCTTTAGTGGGCATGGGTGCTTTAGGGCTTACCTTTATAGGTTCAAGTTAGATGAGAGTTCCTTTTGTCCTGAATGTCCAGGGAAGGTAGAAAGCGCAGAACATGTGTTTTTTGAATGTCCTCGATTCTTAGCAGAACGTAGGCGAATACAGGGTATATCAGGAACAGCTGTCACGGTGGAAAATTTGACTGCACTGATGTGCCAGTCCTCTGCTATATGGGATATAGTTAGCGAGGTCTCAGCCTCAATTATGAACCAACTGCGTTTAATAGATCAACGTAGGCGTCGGTCCGTCCGTAATTAAATTCTGGAGACTTAAACGTCTAATCCCCACTCCCAGGAAGTAATACCTTGTCCGGTGGTTCCGTGGGAGTATTGTCTGGGGCGGGAGTAGGTTAGGTTTAGCGGGTTGAAGTCTCGCACTTTTCGGCTTTCGATGCTTCCCCCTACTTTAAAAAAAAAAAAAAAAAAAAAAAACATATGTATGTATTTGAAGCGAAAAACAAAGTTGTAATCTCTAGTTGAAAAACCCCGATTTTAAAAATTTTGAATTGTGTCATTTTATGATTTAAGGTGCAATATATATCCTCATTTGGAAAAAAAATATGTTAAACTTTTTCGAGAATTGTTAAACTTTTTGTTGGATTTTGTTAAAAAACAAATTTCTGTCGTGGCAACACTGGTCTCGAGCTTCTAAATACTCTCCCGAAATCAGCCTCTGAGCGAACAAGATTAGATTGCCTCTCTTTTTATATCACTGCTTTGGAAGAAATACAGCAAAGATTGCCTATACAGAGTAACTTCTATTTCAACATATGTTTTCTTAATCCCAAGTTTGTACAGGGGTACATACTGAATTCGACAGAAGTGTTATTGATTTTAAAAGTATTTGTGAGAAATTTAAATGTAATAGAAATGACTTGCTGATTGAGTGGAGGTCTATTGAATATCATTTCCTTGAACAAAGTTCTTGAAAATATACATAGATGTTGAAAAATTTTGGCTTAAAATTTAAAACTTTTGAAATTTAAACTACAAAACAATGTTTCCAAATTTATCAAAATTAGCTAAATATTGTTTAGTATAATATAATATAGAGGTTATATGTATGATCATTTTCAATGGGAAATGTCGGCCATATGATTTTTTATATGAAAATATCTACATAAATACATGTATACATTCTTTATTTAACAATGTTCATTTATAATAAAAAAAAATTACAATTATCATTTTTATGAAATATGTACAATGTTATTAAGGGCCGGTTTCACCATCTCCGGTTAATTTAATCGCTGGTTAGTTTGACGTAAATTGTATGCGAGCTGTCAAATGAATTGCTTAACCGGGCAAAAATCTCTGGTTAAGTGCTTAACCGGAGATGGTGAAACCGGCCCTAAGATAAACCAAATTTCAACTATATATAATAATAAATATACATATATATTTACGTTTGTTTTTACATGGCCGTTTTAATTCTAATAATAATTTTATGTGAATTTTATAAGAGCTATTGGCCAGTTTTTATAATTTTCTTAATTATAAAAACTGGCCAATAGGTCATATAAAATTCACATAATATAAATATATATATTTATATTATATATATGAAATATAGAGAAAATACGGCGTAGGGAAATTTGTAGGGAAAAATTTTGTTAGCGTAGGGAAAAGTAGCGAATTTTTTGGCATGCCGTAGGGATTTTTGGTCAAAGAATATTGGCATCACTGGCTAGCACACGACCGGTCGGACGCAATTAAAAACGCAGGCTTCAACCGGCGAATATTGTATATGTACTGATTTTGTTAATAAAGTGTAATATTAAATACTATAATATTGTTGTGCAAGTGTTTTATTTTGCAAAATTGGAACAGTTTTCGGTGCCATCCCACATACATACATTCATAAGTAAATATGTATAAAAAATCGAAATATGCGTAAACAAATCGTTTCAGCAAAATAAGCAAAAGCAGAAAAAATGCAAAGACACAACTAATTGCTGGAAGTAAAATGAAATCTCCCAAATCGCGTTGCTTTGCTTAACTATACAAGCAAACACGGCTCAGCTGAAAACTGAAGCGAATGAATCGTGTTCTCGTTTTTTACTCGGCTGGCCGAGTTTGCTAATTTACTTTTCGTTAGCAAAAGCAAAGCAAAAGCAAATGCAGCAAAAGTAGTTAAGCAATTTCAAACCCTGGTTGTAAGTTATTCTAAAATTGATAAAAAATGTTTCATGAACACTTGAAAATATGTTTATTTTCGAATTATATATATGCTGATTCTCAAATTTAGAAACAAAATTTTCTCAATGTTTTAGAATTTATTTTTCAGTGTTTAATGGGAAGTCAACAAAAATAAAAAAAGTATTTGTTGACATTGTGGATAAATACATACATACGTGTTTGTTTAGTTTGTTTTTTTTGAATAAAATATATTATTTATATGCAACATATGTATTAAAAAAATGTGTGTATAATGCAGTAAATATAAATATATGTACGTGTTATGCAATGTTAAAAAATAAGATGAATTTGTGTGTTCGTGTGTGTGCAGGAAGCAAGACAAAAGTTAAAAGGGTTTTTTATTAATATATGTTTTATTTAAATCAAAGAAAAAATTAGTTCAGCATCATATTCGGGTTCGCGAGATCGGAACGCGTCGATTGATACCCCGTTTTTTTTTTTGCTAGGCTAATTTTGCCGTTGCAAATTAAACTATATCGAATGCTCACTCGAACAAAAGGAAGTGACTCTTTTGACAGTTAAAGTGACCGTTTTCGTCACTTTGCGTTTTATAAAATACCAAAAACGTAACATACTCACCAAAAAACGTAACACATTCACTTCGAGTCACTTTCAGTCACCTTCAGTCACCTAAAGACATATATATAGTACTCCTATATTCGTAATACCTACGAGTTCCATCAGCCAACATTACAGTACAGACATATAAAAAAAAGAAAGAGAAAACCGAGCAATCAAATTTGAAAAATGACATATGAATTCAAAATAAACCGCAGTGACGGCACATAAAAAAAAATTATAGGGAATTTACATATTTATTATTTGATTCTCGTATTAAAAAATTAAAAAATGTCGAAGCGGTACTATATTTGTTATCATAAAAGTGATAAAATAAATAAAATAGCTTTACATACGTATTTCGTTTTAGTGCATTATTGGTTATATAAATATATATATACATATGTAAATAGATTTCCAAAAGACGAAAGCATTTGCAAACAATGGATGCATGCGTGCGGTCTGATGCCTGACGACGTTGTTAAAAACATTGGAATCTGCAGCAACCATTTCCAAAAAAGCGATTACACTGGGAATCGCCTGTACGTATCAATGCCTGAAAGATACTGCAGTAGTCCGGGACTAAAAAGGATTTTTAATCCCAAGCTCCGGACCATGATCCAATTACCAGGTCGGTCCATGGTACATACACACAAACATGCCGTGAGCTGAATGTCAAACGGAATGTCAAAACTGAAAGGAGAACGAAATAATTTGACATTCAGCTCACGAGCGAATGATGGAGAAACTCAGAGAACGAAGAATTTGACCAATAGTAAACACGAATGTATGTATAGAATATGCAGAAGCAGAGAAATTGGATAGCTGTTGAAGAAAAAGAAGAAGTCAGCTGATCTGAAGAGCCGACCTGTATTGGTGGATACTGCTCCGGACAAAACACTGCAGCTCCCACCCGTCCACCTTTTATCCGCCTGTAAATATGTGGAACATATAGCGATTGGTTCGTAGTCCTTTCTTCCATCCGTCTTGTTTTATTATTACCTGTGGTCCCCTGTTGAGGTCGGTTTGGAGAGTAACGTAGTCTGAACTTTGGTCCTCATATGTTGCTGTGTCCAAAAGTTCGTTGTCTAAATTGTCCTGTTATTCAGTTTAGAAATTCGCAGTACTCACCGTATTGGCGGAATTCGAACGTATGTACATACTTTACAAACATAACCCTCAAACGGCAGAATTCGACTTTTTGATATAATGCCCATGGATCGGACCACAGGATTTTAACATGAAACGCTTTCCGCCCCGATTCATAAAAATATGAGTGCATAGAAAATACATTTTTCTAGAACATTTCCACTAATTTTCATAACCAAATTCACAAAAGTTTGCATCTTAAAATAAATGTGGCAAATTTCTTATATTAATTATAAACAAATTCAAAAACTAAAATCAAAGGGGTATAAGTCCCCTAGAACACAATGATGCCTTTCAATTTTTTTTTCAAACGCCTCTGAACTCAATTGAATGTATTTGTCACACATATTCCCAGATGATATTAAATGTAATTGAGGTGCATGCGCAGGACTGCCAGTTGCACAAAATTTTTGGATGAATTCATACACATTGCACAGATAGAATACTATCAATATAGAAGTACTATATATATGCCTAAAGACATACAAAATACGAACACGACAAAAAGTGACTCTGGGTGACTCGTTGCGTCGCGTTGCGTTTTGCAAAATAAGGCCCTTAATAATTTCTTCAAAGTATATCTATCCAATGGAGAGATTGTCAGTTTGTACCATAATTTATATGAAAAAATCAGGGACGGTAATCATTATAAGCGAAACAATATAAATCACCGTATAATCATTATTCTTCGATTTATATTTTTCTGATTAAACTTAATTATTATTTTGTAAGTGTTATTTTTTCGATCGGAAGTAATTATTATTATGTAATTTTAATTTTTTTGATCACTAATAAGTATTATTCTTGGATTTTAATTTTTTTACTCGATCATAATTATTATTTCTTGATTTTTACTTTTTGCATCAAAAATAATTATTATACTTGATTTTTATTTTTTCCCTCAAGGCATAATGATTATGTGTAATTTTTTATTTTTTTACTCAAGAATAAAAATTATGGTCTGATTTTTATTTTATTATTCATAAAATAAAACTCAAAACGTCATACAGCCTGAACCCAGAGGATTTTTGGCTTAAAATTTTGCATGCACACACCTTCTACTCTGCTCTAACTACTTCAGAAGATAAATCGTTGGAAATTTTGTTATAAATGGTGGAAAAAAGGTGTTGAAGTATGCATGTAATTTGCTTTAAAATTCATACAAAAATGTTACGTATACGCCACGGCAATACGCTCATATGTAAAACTAGTTTATATCCTTGGGTTTCACGCCGCGTTTCTATAAAATATGCAAAATAAATGAAAAAAGAATAACTTTAAATTTTTTATGCACCCTTTCCAGCTGTATTTCAGAAAATTCTATTGTATTTCAATGCGTGTGTAAGATGTATTTATCGGCCAATCCGTTTAGGACGCAACTTGATGCATATCTTCAGACATATGTACATTTGATGCTTGTTTTTAGATCCTCTCTCCTTCTCCGGAATATAAAAATAGGGTGTTTTAGAGTAAGTAATCTGAAAAAAAATTTCACTTTTCCAAAAACTGGATGGAGCTACACCAAAAACCGCGCAAATTCCCGGAATTTCAAGGTATGTTTAGATTTATGTATGGAAAAGTTAGGATTTTGCACAAGAAAAAAAAATGATATCTACCCAAGGCGTGAAACCCAAGGATATAAGCTAGTTTTATATATGAGCATATTGCCGTGGCGTATAAGTAAAATTTTTGTATGAATTTTAAAGCAAATTACATGCATACTTCAACACCTTTTTTCCACCATTTATAACAAAATTTCCAACGATTTATCTTCGGAAGTAGTTAGAGCAGAGTAGAAGGTGTGTGCATGCAAAATTTTAAGCCAAAAATCCTAATGGTTAAGGCTGTATGACCTTTTGAGTTTTATTTTATGAATAATAAAATAAAAATCAGACCATAATTTTTATTCTTGAGTAAAAAAATAAAAAATTACACATAATCATTATGCCTTGAGGGAAAAAAAAAAAATCAAGTATAATAATTATTTTTGATGCAAAAAGTAAAAATCAAGAAATAATAATTATGCTTGAGTAAAAAAATTAAAATCCAAGAATAATACTTATTAGTGATCAAAAAAATTAAAATTACATAATAATAATTACTTTCGATCGAAAAAATAAAAATCAGGCTGTAATTATTACTTTCGATTTTTATGGATAAAACTCTTAAAATAAAAATCATTGCAGATAGCCGCAGATTATACAGAGATAAATATAGTGGTATATCCAAATTTATTTTGCAATAGTGGGAACATACTGATTTTTTTGGTCAAAATTTTAAAAATAATAATTATTTTCCATCCTTGCTAAATACAAAAAAAATTATTTTAGGGTTGCACTTATTTGAATTTTTTTAGCTCAATGAAATATGTAAACCCAATTTAATATTACAATATGGGTATTAAATTCAATGTATTTATAAATATTTTGCTTAATTGTTGGGGGTAAGTGGAAAAATCAACAACTATTTACAGCGAAAAAAAATGAATTAAATAAATTTGGTGCTAAGCGCTAAAAACTCTTTCAAGTATTTTTCTTAATGTTGCTACTTTTTCGAAAATTTTGAACTCAATTTATTTGATCATGAAAAGTTGGAAAATCAAAAAGACACTTTACAATGTAGTAAAGAGATATACATACATATGTACAAATTATGTTTTTTAAATTTTTATGCCAATAGCGAGTAATAGCATCACAGTAAAGCGCGATAGGGTGCAGCATGTGCATCAGCCATTCTCAATACATCCGATCCGACCCGAGAATGCGCAATCTTAGTCTAGCGTAGACCGGACAGGTGTAGGGATGGCAACAATAACCGGAAAAACGATTATAATCGGTAAATTTGTTTCGGTTAACGGTTAAAATGTATCGGTTTTTTCTTATTGATTATTCTTTCGATTAACCTTTTTCCTCTCAAGTCGAAAATAACACTGGATCACAAAATGAAATTTGTTGTCTGTACTTTGAACGTGACTATCCTATCTATATGTAAAATCGGTCGCTGATTCCAAAAATCGGGTTCATTTTTAATTATATTGAAAGGGTTTTGAGATATCGGCAATTTACCGTTATTTGGCCAATGGCTCCACTTAATCCTGAATGTCTCTTTAACGCAGTGAGCTATCTTCCTTGAGGTAACACCAAACGAAAGAAAATTAAATTTCCTTTTCATGGCTGCTATAACATTTTTCTCTAACTTTTATAGTTTCTGAAATATTGACGATTAAATTTGAATTTTTTCGATTTTTTACGATTTTTTGAAGAAAAAATTGACTTTGTCAGGCAATATCTTTAAAACCAATGTCTTCACCTTCGGTTTTACTCCTTTACGTGAAGCTCCATTCTATTGGGAAAAAGATAAGCTATGAAGGAAGAAAAGCCATGCTAAATTGGAAAAGTTATAGGCGATCAAGTAAATACAGGCACGTCGCGCAATGCCTCTGCACGGGTATATTCTATGCATGTTATACCCGTAAATGGGCTTGTATCTACTGCGCTGCCAACGTGCTGCTACTGCAGATGTGTAGCTATTGGTACAAAATTTAATCGTCAATATTTCAGAAACTGTATGAGTTAGAGAAAAATGTTATAGGAGCCATGAAAAGAAAATTTAATTTTCTTTCGTTTGGTGTTACTTCAAGGAAGATAGCTCACTGCGCTAAAGAGACATTCAGGATTAAGTGGAGCCATTGGCCAAATAACGGTAAATTGCCGATATCTCAAAAACCTTTTCGGAAACTGCGACCGATTTTACATATAGATAGGATGGTCGCGTTCAGAGTATTTTTTGGCTGTAGAGCAGTGTAATCGAAAGGAAATAATTGAAGTTGAGAATTTCCGCCTTTTCATCCGAGTCCGAATTCGGTTACCTACGGTTTTGTGAGTATATCCAAAAAACCGCAATAAATGTTCCCTCCAGTTTCCGAATAGACGATTTTATCGCCATTTTGACGATTTTTCTTAGCAATGACGGTTTGACGATTTTTCCTAATAAGTAAATGACGATTTTTTTCGTTTATTATATATTTTGTTTAAGGAATAATTGTAATCGAAAAACGGTTATAATCGGTTAGTTCCCCACAATTATTCGCGATTAATAATCGAACGCTTTCGATTAACCTAAAAAGCGGTTAATCGGTTATTTCATTTTTTTTGCCATCCCTAGACAGGTGCAGAGAAAATGCTCTGTACTGCCGTCTCCCTCCTCCACTCCAGACAAGATAGGCGCAGTAAGCTCTCGATGATGCCTATGGTGGTCATGTGCTGTCTCCATGGATAGTGTCCTGTAATCACCCCCACAAGGGCCGGAAGCTTTCTGATTAGGAAGTTTGCTACTTCCCTGTTATGCTTTTTATTAACACCCTTTTATTAGCTTCACCTGTATGTATGTATATATGTATGTATGCATGTATGTATGTATGTATGTATGTATGTATGCATGTATGTATGTATGTATGTATATATGTATGTATGTATTTATGTAACTTCATCCCATCCTAAAAGTTGCAACGTTTAACTAAATTATTATATTTTTCAAACATTCACTTTTATTCAGGGTAGGAAGAAACTCCGAGTATGTGTGAGTGAGTGAGGAAACTCCTCCTCACGGCGTGCTGTGGAGTGGCCGTTTGCGTTTCACACTCCTCTAGAACGCGGAGTGAGTATTTTTTTTTGTTTCTCCGCTCCTTTGGTTGGAGTGAGTTTCGAAGGAGCCGCTCACACTACGTGTGCGGTTGGAGTGAGGTTCGAAGGAGCCGCTCACGCTGTGTGTGGAGTGAGCCGCCGCACAATGGGTGATTGCGGCCAAAAATAAATTCAAAATTAAAGTATGAGTAAAACAATTTTTTTAAATAGAGATCGACAGATATATCAAATTGTAATAAAAAAGCTTATATAAAAATTTTTGAGTCTCTTTTCGTTTAGCCGTAGAGGGTGCCCAAAATTGAGCAAAAAATAGGTTCTTTTTTTTCTCAATGAACACACCTCATACAAAATGATCTATCTCATTTAATTGTTAATACACGAACTCGAGTGATACATCATTACATAGATAATGATCTTCTCTTTCAAAAATTATAACGTAGTTATAAATACCGTTCACTATTGAATTTATATGAATTTTCAAATATTGACAAAAAATGTCGATAAGAAAAAAATTTTGCTCGACTTTGAATAAAAAAATTAAAAAAACAAAAAATATTACCTCCTCAAAATTTTTTTATGCTTTGAAATAATATATTCTTAATCAAACTACATTCTCATTTTAAAAATCCACTTGCTCCATTTGCTTTTATAATTTTTTTCCCATTGGCCTAAAGCTGCGTTTTTGTAAACGCATTAATTATGTTAGTTTTGACATTATGAAAAACGTTTATATTTAGGCGAATAATCGAATATTTCTTTATCGTCTTGCAGTAAATGGTGCGTACTTTCAAATTATGAGGTAATCTTTTTTATCAGCGTTAATTCATATCTTTGCCAGCTTTTTTATTTTGGAATATAAAAAAAAATGTGTAAAAATTTTGAAATTTTAAAATGAAATTAAAAAAAAAAAAAAATATTACCTCCTCAATTTTTTAATATTTCATAGTCCTAAATATCTTTTATAAACAGGAGAAAAAATCGTAAAAATTCGTTTGCTCCATTTTGTTTTATGAACATTTTTATGGAAGGTGTTTTTTGAGTTTTCGTACATTTTTCCCATACAAAATGCCCAGAAGTATGCTTCAAAAAGTTTAAATATTTTTGTATGGGGAATATTTGTCAAAATGGTGAAACTTAAATATCGATATTTCCAATTCTAATTAAGATATTCGAAGAAACTAAACGCTGTTTTCAAGGGTAATGATTGTGCTTTGAACTGGTTTAATCGAATCTGAGTGGAAAGTAATTACATAAAAGATATTAAGCAGGGAATAGAGCAAAAAAATGTGTTTTTTGCCTATTTGAGCATGAATATCTCAGAAACTAGAACCAATTTGAAAAATCTGACTCCAGATTCAGGTTTAGCACACTGAAATCCTTTAGAAAAGTGTAATTTCATTTCTGGTATAAAATTTTTTTGAAATGCGATTTTTTTGTATGAAAGTTTTATGATAAATGCTTATAACATACTTAAAAGTGCATATATTTTTAATTTAAAAACGGTGAAGTGCTTTACCCCTTTTCCAAAATGATTACTGCATTTGATTTATATTTCAAAAATGTATACACTAATCAAAATGGAGCATTTTAGCTATAATAGTTAGGAAAATGCTGAAATTTCAAAAATACCGTTATATGGGAGGTGGGCGTATTTGTGGGTGGATTTTGTTCAAATTTTCACAGTTTACTAATATCAACCAAAAAAGCTTAAGTTCCGAGTTTCAATATTCTAGCTTAATTATTACTATTTTTGGCCGCGTTTGTATGGAGGTGCCCCCACTGTGCGCCGTAGGTTTCCTCTTCTCACGGTGTAATGTGTGGGAGCGTGTGAGTGAGGAATGCGTAATGACGCTGCATTAAAATGCATACATACACATACATACATATGTATGTTGCAGTGTGCAATTTAGTGCCATGGTTTTTCTGCTAAATAGCATGTATGCTTGTTTTTTGCCTTTTTTTCGTATTTATGCCCGTTTCAGGCGATTGAGTAGGTATGTAAAATCCATCTTTCTACCTAAACTTCTTTTTTGTTGTTTTTCATCTGTGTACATGTGTAGATACATATGTAAATATGTATTTAATTCACCAGATGCAATTACGAATACATATTTACATATGTACGTATATAGGTAGGTAGGTAAAAGGAAAATTATTTTCAAGAATGTGCATTATTCGTTGTACATATGTATGTAGGTACCTAGGTACCTACTTGTTTAGTTTTTATTTATTATGCGATTAACGCAAAAAACTATTTATTCGTCATTAGAATCATATTTTTTTTTTGCATAAACGAAATATTTATTACTTCATAATAGAAGTCATAACTCACAGTATATGGTCAATTCCACCTAAAACGGCCCTATCCAGCAAAATTAGAAATCACTTATTTTTAATTAAATTAAATTTGTTAATATGCACAAGAGGATGCTTTTTATGGGTGAATAAAAAAAATTGGATTCACGTAAAATTTTATAAGTTTGGCAACACTTTGATCTTTGTCTATACTGAATATTCAGTTCACATTCTCTGCAAGGTGTCTCTTTATTTAACATTTTTATACTCTTCCATTCTCAATATTATTAAAAACCGTTACATCTGAAGAGACTAGGTCATTGTTTTACATTTCTGTGAAGTTTCGATATTATACGTTTTATAGTAACAATTTTATGACGTGTTTAATATACTAAAATTTTCGGTCACACCCGTGCTGGAAGGTCGCTAAGATAATCCCGCTTCACAAGAAGAACAACGAATATAAACCTATAGCTATTCTGCCTTTCTTGTCTAAGATTGTTGAGCGCATACTTCACAAACAAATTATGTTGTATGTGCAAGATCACAGGCTCTTAAATGCCCGTCAGTCTGGTTTTTTTCCAAAGAGAAGCTGCACAACGGCTCTGCTGGATGTGGTAGAAAGTATCCGGGCTAAAATTGATGAAAGCAATATAGCCTTCCTAACTCTTCTTGATCATTCAAAAGCTTTTGATTCAGTTGACCATCAGTTACTATGCCGCAAGCTAGATAATTTATTTAATTTTTCCCATCATGCCACTGCATTGATCCGATCTTATCTTAATGACAGAACTCAGGCAGTTAGTATCGGTGATAGTAAGTCTCTTTTCCTTCCCGTAGTCAGAGGAGTTCCACAAGGCTCAATTCTTGGTCCTTTGTTGTCCGTGTTGTATGTAAATGACCTGCCTAACGTTCTAAAATATTGCAATGTACATGTTTATGCCGATGATGTCCAACTCTATATTTGTTGTCCTCCTAATCGTAGTAATATTTGTATTAAAAATCTGAATGCCGATTTGTCTAGAGTCAGTCTTTGGGCCTCTAATAATGGCCTATGTCTGAATCCAGATAAATCAAATTGTATAGCTATTCATAGGAAGCCCCTCGTAGCGACCCAACTTGATCCAGTCATGTTGGACAACTCGGTTATAAAGTATGTAAAAACGGCGAAAAATCTTGGCATAATTTTCAACAGCACCTTAACATGGAAAGACCAAATATCTAGCGCTGTAGGCAAAGTGTATGGGATGCTCCGTACACTAAGGTTATCGCAGTACTTTACCCCCATAAATATTAGACTACTTTTAGCAAAAGCGTACCTAATACCTACGCTCCTTTATGGTTGTGAGATTTATTCAAATTGTGACGCAGTATGTAAGCATAAGTTAAATGTTGTTTATAACCACATTGCAAGATATGTGTTTTCGTTAAAAAGACTTGACCATGTAACACCGTTCGCTCAAAAGATGCTTAGCATCTCTTTTGACAACCTTTTGAAATTTAAAACACTTGTAACTTTGCATAAAATCATTTACTCAAAAGAACCTAGGTATTTGCATCAAAGACTTCAGTTTCTGACTTCTTCGAGGTCTGTACTTCTAGTGCATACTAAATATCTGTTTCTGTTATCTGAGCGTCAGTTCTTCATAAGCTCTATCCGTCTATGGAACTCGTTACCTATTCGACTAAGATCATTAAACAATACACTGCAGTTCAAAAATGAGCTAACCAGCTTTTATAATAAGTCATAATCTATGTTTATATGTATATGCTATTCTATAAACACACTCGTTCGAACGTATTTCTTTACCCTTTACCTTCTTATTCTCTGTTCTTCCGTATACTTTCATATTTCATTTTAACGTAAATTTAATTTAGAGTTAAGTTTCATTTTTTTTCTTAAATGTAATACAACATGTACAGTGGCTAGCACTATAATATAATCTTTCCGATTGTTGTGCTAGGATGAGAATAACAATAAAATACAAAATACAAAATACCCGTCACAGAAAAAATTGAAAAGGTCTAATTATATTGGTACTTTACATTATAACCACCTGACACTCTCCAATAATAACAAAGTAGTCGCGATAAATACTTAGTGACATTTTCTTAAAATTTATCGCAGTAATTTAGTATTCAGTTCTAAAAAATATTTGGTCACACCCGTCACACCAACGCGAAGTATACATATATTTTTTTAATAGTTTCGAAAAACAGAAAGCGCGAACAGAGGAAGAAGCTTAAAGAAAACAAAGAAAAATATGAATTGCATCTAGCTAAAGAGAGAATAAGAGATAAAAGAAGGAGGGATGGGGAGGGAAATGATAACAGATAAAACTGCGCATCTCAGTTTAAAAATCGATACAATATTTTTAACATTTGCCATGCTCCTGAGGATTTTGGATTAGAAATGACTTGGAATTTTTTCGCTACAGACCATGGTAAAGGCGCTGTAGATGGAATAGCTGCAGCTGTAAAAAGAACCTTAAGTACGGGCATTAAGGCTAGAGAATATTTTATGAAAACACCCGTTGACTATTTCCAATATCTAGTTGAAACCATACCTGGGTAATACTGAGTAGTAATTGGACTATTACGTACTTAAATACTTTATATTTTGATCTTGAAGTAATGAGTCCGTACCAAGTACTTTCAGAATATTCAAGTACTAGTACAAGTACAAGTAAAAAGAATTGAAAAAGAATTGAATTTTTAGCAAATACTTCAAAGTAATTAAAAAGAAATGAATGTACTTGAAAAGAATTGAAAATTGTACTTGAGCCGAGTAATCAAGTAATTACTTTGAAGTATTTGCTAAAACTTCAATTCGTTTTCAATTCTTTGTACTTGTACTTGTACTAGTACTTGAAAATTTGGGAATGCAAGTACTAGTACTAGTACAATTCTTTTAAAATGTACTTGTCATAAGTCGTACTGGTACTTGATATTACCCAGGTCTGGTTGAAACAAAGAAACTTAATAAGATCGACGTTTTTTACGCATCAAAAGACGATGTTGAGCGCGACAGTAATCTTGAACCCAAGGTGGGAAAACGTGAAATTAATAAAGAATATTCAAAAAATGCACAACTTTACAAGAGCAGATGCGATCTCTGTGTATGCTTGCGATTCATATTTATCTGAATTTAAACAAATTTTCCTAAAACATACACCTTTGGAATAATGTGAGTTTTATGATAGCGAGCAAACAATGTTATTTTACTTTTTTTCATATTACGAGTTATAAATGAAGTCAATAAAAACTTTTAGTTCATCAAAAATTTTGAATTTTGGTACTGGGTCACACCCGTCACATAGAGAGGTCACACCCGTCCAATTTTTTAAACAGGGTTTTCGCAAGAAAAACGTGAATTTCAAAATAGTAAGTATGCTATATAATCAAGAAGACTTTGAACAACGTGCTGGACAAAATTTTTTATAAGCGTTCTGTGAAAAGTTTTACAAAATTTATATGCAAAGTGGATTTTTTTGAAAGCTCAAATATATAAGGTCACACCCGTCCCAGCTTTCTAATGGCCACTCTGGTCGGAAATGGTGTCCTTCAAGTATATTTCTGCTATCCACCGTTTTTAACTTTCCCATTTCTGGGAATAACGGCCTTTTTTTGAAATGCAAGCTTTCCATTTCAAAATTATAGCGAAAATTATGAGTATCATGGTCACACCCGTCACAATGGAATGGACCATATGTATATCTGTGTTCGTATGGAACAGTAGCTTAAGTGTACTTAAGGAAAAATTGAGTCAGTTTGGAAAAAGCAGAAGTAATGCATCCCAGAGAGTACATTCTGCAGTTTTTTTTTAACTCTTTCTTAGGCCTTCAACCAACTTCAGTCTCAATGATTTAACTCATGTAATAATATTGTGCGGGAAACTGCACTTTAAAATTTTCCTTTCGACATAAGCTACTGTTCGATATGAACACAGATATATATGTATGTACATACATATTTCTTAACTATTCTTAACACTTAGGTACTTAATCAAAATAAGAAACTTTGCCGAGAATATCATTATTTAGCTTAACAATCAATATATTATTCAAGGTTTCTTTTGAAAGCCTCGTGCGCAGTTTTGTTAAAATTGTAGCCAGAGCACTAAACGCCCTCTCAACAGACACTTGAGTCGATGGAACCGCTAATACTACTTGAATCAGGTTTCCTAAGTCCTGATCATTTAATAAACGGGATTTCCAGTAATTCAGAATATCTACTTCACAAGGAACTCTTTGAGCATATGCCAGATTCTCCAACTTTTGCTTTAGGTTTACTTGCATAGTTTCTGTTGCACAATGACTGCTTAATAACGTGTCCAGCTTGTTGTTTAGCTTGCAGAATGAGCTATGCACACTGTAGAGGATAAACAAATTTGTAGCATCCATGCAGCTGCTTACTACACACTACAGACGTTTGGCTGCTTCATCGCCAAGCTGTGAGGCCTCGCCCATCCTCACTCACTCCGGAGTAAAATATGGAGGCGCAGCGGAGGAGAGCCAACGCTTCATTTTTGCCTCCTATTGGCTGCGCACTCTGTTGCCACTCATGCGGAGCGCTCACGCTATTGTGTGGCCTCCGTTGTTTGCACACTCACAGGATCCTCATGAGTGCGGCATGTGTGAGCGTGGAGGCAAAATGAGGCAAATCCGAACCCTGCTTCTATTGTGTTCTCTCCTCTATTATTTCTATTCTCCTGCGGATTCGAAACATGACATCAACGTGTGATTCAGCCCAACGGCATCATATAGTGGGACATTCAACATTATATTCCATGCTTCATTGAGGCTTTTATACTTAACATTCTTCGAAATAGCATCTATGAATTTCAATTCACTTACGTATGCAAGCCAATAAAAAGTTCTAAATATATTTCTGTTTTGTTGTTGTTGTATTTGCAAATATAATGAAAACAACCGCATGTACATACGTATGCATAGCAAGAACTGGTTTTGTTTTTGTTTGTACAAATTCTATTTGTAGCATGGTTGCCGAACTTGGTAATTAATTAGCAAAATAGTTTATTTTTCAGGGTTGGTTTCTTGGTAACTTTCACATGTGTTTGGCTATTTTTATTTTCAAGAAATTGTTTACTATTTTTGGTATACAAGAAAATATGGAAGTGATTATAGGACAATGATAATATTTTGGAGCACTGACTGTTCATTGTGAATATGCACACAACGATTAAAAACCGAAATAGTTTTGCTTCGATACACATACTCGTAGTACATATTAGTTGATAAATAAAATGTTTTCGTTTAGGCTTAATTTTTGAGCTCTCATGACCAATGTTTTTTTATAAGGAAAAAATATATGTGAAAAATTAATATTTTTGGTAGAAGTTATAAGTAGATACATACATATGTATGTAGATCTATTTCGGATATCACCACATCCTTTCATCAGACTTCTTTTTACTTTTATTCTTGCGTCCGCATAAAACATCCTTTAATGAAAAATTTAACTTAAAAGTTAAAAATAAATAATAGCTTAAAACAACTGAAAACCACGCTTAAATCTTAAAAATCGTACTAAAAATTGAGAAATAATTTAATTAGAAACAAAATGAGGAAGGAAAATATAAGTATTTAAGGAAAAGCGTGTGGGTGCTCAATAATATTTGAACATGAAAATATTCGATTCGTACAACTAGTACAAAAATATACCTAGTTGCGAAATTAAAGAGTACGATACATGAAATCTCCAAAAAAGTCAAAATAAAAATATTAGTAGAAAAACACCGATTTTAAATATTTTTTTACATACTGAGCACCCGACGCTTTTCCTTAAATAATTATATTTTAGTTCATCATTTCGTTTCTAATTAAATTATTTCTCAATTTTTAGTACGATTTTTTATTTTAAAGCGTGTTTTTTAGTTTTTTAAAGCTATTATTTATTTAGAAAGCACTTTGTAATTTTACAGAAATCTGCAGAGCTGCCGCATCTCCCGTCAGTTTCCTTCATGGAGTCCCTGATGTACTTCACAGTTCCCGCTATACTTAGCCCTTTGGCTGCGGTCCAGTTGGTTGTTCCGCTGATTCGAAATTTGCAAATTCTGCGGCCAATTCGTTACCGTGAACACCGCAATTTCCGCGTACCCACATAAGTTTAGTGATGTGAAGTTTATTCCATTTTGCAGATATAAATTTGGTGTGCACGTCAACTCTCTCCGCTGCTTTTTGCGAGAAATACCCCATGATTTTTAATATTTAATTTTTTCCTCATGGTATACTCTTGTACGGATTCGCCCATACATATATATATATATATACGTTTCGGGGTATGAATTCTAAGTATTATCATGATATTAGGTTTATTTGTTAATTATTTAAAATATTATCTAAGAACTTTCGAACACTGCTACGAGTATTTAAAAAATTCATATGTAAATAAGTACATACATATATATGCTTGGATACTTATAATTGTCGCAACCACCCATGTCACTGTACCCAGCCGGTTTTATGTAATGTATCACCTATGAACTCTCGAACTTTGCCATAAGTTAAATCCATATATACGGGCGGATACTGATCGCTTTGGCAACGTACACAAATCGTTGATATCGCACAAACCTCATCGTCCACAACGCCTGGCGTACCGGAATCACCAAAACAAGCGCCCCCTCCAGCGTCTCCTGCACAAATATTCGCACACGTTATTTCATACGGAGTATCCTTGTATTTAATAGAGCAATCTTCCCATTTTATTATCGGCTTACTAATAGTCCTCAGCTCTTCCTCAATTATTACAGAATCGTGGCTTGTTCGACCCCAACCGCTCATAACCATCATACTACCCGCCACCAAAGGTTTACTGCAGAGTTTTATTGTGTTGACTGTTGGGCCAGCGCATACGGCTTCCTTTAATAAAATTATGCCAACATCTATCTCCGGCCGATATTCATCCCAACGAAAGTCTTTATGATAAAATCTTTCCTTGGCTTTGACAATTTGTCCATTATTTTTTGCCTCGCGCAAGTCACTGACTCCGGCAACTACATGTATATTTTGCGGTCGGTCTTCACACACACAATGCGCCGCTGTAATCACATGACGTAGACCCACTAGCGCACCTCCACATCGTCGGTTACTGTGTAATAACAAAATTTCTACCATATATGAGCGATCTTTTATATCGATCAGTCGGCCACCTGTAATGCGAAAACTTGTGTTCGTTGCTCTAATCGTCACAAAGCCGAAAAGTAGGCAAACATCAAACAGAAAAACGCAGCGCGAATACATTTATTAGATATAACTAGCTACCTACTTCTTCCTACGATTTACAAAGTATAATGAATAAATTTATTAATCTTGCGAAAAATATAAAAGCCTTCACTGAGAATAATTAATGAGTCATTAGTTATGACGTCTATCAAACAAAGTTTAGTAGGGAGCTAACTAATATTCTTCAGCAGCGTAGCTAGGAATTTATCTATAGGAGGGGGGTGCAAAACAGTTCTGAGCTAACTTAAAAATTGCACATATCGCTCAAAATGGTTTTATTAGGCCGCTTTATAATACCCATATAGTATATTAGTGACTGGGATATCACATTTTCGATATATACTATTTTCGGAAAAGTGGGCGTGGTTATCGCCAGAATATATACTATACTATGTACAGTGGCCGCTGTGGTGCAGTGGGTAGAGTGCTCGCCTGCTGTGCCAGAGGTCTCGGGTTCAAACCCCAGTCCGAGCAAACACCAAAAAAAATTTTCTAATTAGTAAAAATCCAATTATTGGATTTTTTAAGAGCAGCGGTCACCTCTCGGCAGTGGGCGGCATACCCTCCGAGAGTATTTCTGCCATGAAAAAGCTTCTCACAAAAAATGCATTCGCCGTTCAGAGCCGGCATAAAACTGTAGGTCCACCCATTTAGTAGGAAAAACAAAAAGGAGCACACCTCAAATTGGGAGAGAAGCTCGGCCATAAAACTCGTCAGAGTTATAATAGCGCCATTGTATTATTATTATTATTATGTACAGCTGAGTTTAAAAATTGTTATAACTTTCATTTTAATTGCGATTTACCTTAGCCTTTATCTGTAGAGGCTTTAAGCAGTTCGCCCCTTCTATAACAAGAAAATGCTCGAAAAATGTAAACAAATCAGGGATTGCAAATAATCGTTATTTTAGATTTTTCGTTATCTAAGTCCGCAATTAAGTTAATTTTAAATGAATTTATACAATAACAAATATTGTTTTTTCTTTTCTTTTTCCTCATCTACCTTTTTTTAATTCTTAGGTTAGTCTGTAAGTATCTTTATATACATAGACTGTTTGCTAAATAACTAAATAAAAAAAAATAAATTTTGACTAAAAAATCATACTGAAGGAGAAATGCTTAACGCAAAAGAAGTACACAGATGTAATCACTGTAACGCAGACTATCTCTAGGTGCATTAACTTCTATTTTTTCGATTTTTATAAAAAAAATTGATTTTTAATCATTATTTTCTGAGTTTTATTTTCTGCTCAGAAAATAAAAGTTATTTCTTGAGTTTTATTTTCTGCTCAGAAAATAAAAGTTATTTCTTGAGTTTTATTTTTCCCTCAGAAAATAAAAGTTATTTCTTGAGTTTTATTTTTCCCTCAGAAAATAAAAGTTATTTCTTGAGTTTTATTTTCTGCTCAGAAAATAAAAGTTATTTCTTGAGTTTTATTTTTCCCTCAGAAAATAAAAGTTATTTCTTGAGTTTTATTTTCTGCTCAGAAAATAAAAGTTATTTCTTGAGTTTTATTTTTCCCTCAGAAAATAAAAGTTATTTCTTGAGTTTTATTTTTCCCTCAGAAAATAAAAGTTATTTCTTGAGTTTTATTTTTCCCACAGAAAATAAAAGTTATTTCTTGAGTTTTATTTTTCCCTCAGAAAACAAAAGTTATTTCTTGAGTTTTATTTTTCGATCAGAAAATAAAAGTTATTTCTTGAGTTTTATTTTTCCCTCAGAAAACAAAAGTTATTTCTTGAGTTTTATTTTTCGATCAGAAAATAAAAGTTATTTCTTGAGTTTTATTTTTCCATCAGAAAATAAAAGTTATTTTTTGAGTTTTATTTATCGATCAGAAAATAAGTTATTTTCTGAGTTTTATTTTTCCCTCAGAAAATAAAAGTTATTTTTTGAGTTTTATCTTTTTGCTCAGAGAATAAAAGTTTCTTCAGTTTAATTTTAGCTGCAGCTGTCGATTTTGCCACATTAACACGTAGGTAAAGCTTATAAATAAAAAAAAATTAAAAATTTATTTATCTACTTTACCTATTTATATGGCAAAATCTACAAAATAATACTCAGCAAATAATGATTAAAAATCAACTTTTTGGATATAACTCATAACCGTTACAGTCCCTGAAACAAATTATTAACAAAGAGACGTCAATTCAACGCCATTAAAGTTGTGGTCTTGTTATTCTTTACATTTTTTTAAATTAAGTACACACACGAAAGCTCGTGAGAGTTCGAAAACAGTTGAGTTAATTTTACTTTAGCAACCACTTAAACAAACAGCTATTGAATTTTTTATTTGGTATCAAAGGCACGTGTTTTTATTTTTTTTAACTACATATGGCAGCACGCTGAAAACTGAAAAAATTTAAAGAAAAAATGCAAAAAAGTGAAAAACAAAGACAACAAAAACAGGCAAAGCAATAAAACAAAAAAACAAAAACACAAAAAACTCAACAAATAAACAACAAAATTCACTTTGCATACTTTTTGGGTGCAATTGGAATTTTTACTATCTCACTCACTTACCTTGTCATAAAAATATTTTTGCTACAGAGCAACAAAAAGCGATTATGCACTTAAAGCAATAAAGGAAAAAGTTAAAGGAAAAACAAAAATAACGCATCTGCTTTCGATAAAGATCAATGCGAATCGTAGTGCAAAATAACAGATTTAAGCATGCATGGAAGTGTCTACTTTTAGGCGCAAGAGCGCTTAAATACCTATATGTTTAACAAGCATTTTTTGGCACGTGTTTTAACATGCATACAAATTTATATGCATATACCTGTGTGTATACTATATGTAGGTATCTATAATGCCCTCGGCAGCTTATTCAACAACCAACTGCTGCCATTCAATGCAGTTGTACAGTTACATATATATGGATGCATGCATGTATAAATGTATGTTTGTATGTACATATATTTGAATGTTTTATGTATGTATGCTCGCAGCAAACAAATGCCCCAGTCAATGGACACATAAAACGTTCATTGCCCATAAAAATGGAGGCTTCCGTCTCATTAGGCAGAACATAATGTCGTTAAGAGCATACAAATTTATGCATTAAATTTTCGTTGCACTCGCACATACAAAAAATTTACTTACGCAGTTAAAAAGATTTTTTTTTAGAGAGAGAGAGAGCGAGTGATATATATATGTATGTTTACAGGGTGGCACAGAGGATTGGAAAATTCTCGAATGGTTAGGCGGCCGTGGGATCTGCAACGGTTTCATCAAGCCTGGTCGGGCAGTGTAGGGAGTGGGTCATGGGCTTAGCAATTCGACATAGAGTCTGTCTGATTTGGTTGCCGGGCATCGCGACGTCCAGGCAAACGAAATGGCTGATGAGCTGGCCAGGCAAGGCTCGGATCTTGATATCGCAGAGGCGCAGGAGGATCTTGCGTTACTGGGTTTCAGCAAGACCCAAAATCTCTAGGCGCGCTGGTTCGATGAGGCTAAAACTAGATGGAAGCGGTTGCAGAACTGCAGGGTTTGCAGAATTCTATGGCCTTCATACGTTGCACATAGGTAGATTTTCATGTTTTATGCGGCCAAAATTGAATTTTGTGAAGTTGTTACAATTACAGAAAAAAACATACCAATATATTGGAAATAGACTGGGGAACAATAATTCATCGCTTTTTTCCCGACCCAGATGGTCGAAACTTAGCATATCTAAAGTTAATATTTTAATTTTTTTTTACATATTTTTAAGTGCTAGTTTCAGCGTGAATATTTATTATTTAAAGCATTTCATTTAAGTAATCGTGATGGATCCTAAATCTTCAAGTAATTATTAACACTTTTCAATAATATCCTTGATTTCCAATAATTCTAAGTTTATAGTTTTAAGCTTTTAAAGTTGGGATATTGTAAAAAAAAATTTCACTCTTTTTTGTGTTCAAAATTGATTTTGTTATATTGCTCTGTCAGACTCAGTCAAATTAACCCTTGGACATGGTATCTAGTACAATTAGTATTTTTCCGGCAAAAAATTACGTCGCACAAAGCCGCACTTCACTACTATATACAGGGTTTTTCATATGTACCTACAATAATTTTCTTTTTTGTGTTTTATATTTGATTTTAATGTTTATATTTCTAACGCAAATCTTGGTTAATATACATAGGTGATGCTCGAAAGAAACCGAGATATTTATCACCAATTAATGTTAACTTTTTAGGCAGTAATTTTAGTATTTCCAATTTTTCAAAGTCTAGGAACTACTTATCATAAAAAGGGGCTAAGAATTCTAAACCTAAATTTTTTTAGAAGATTTTTGAGTATGTAGTTTTGCAGCTCATTCAATTTTAATATAATAATATGCTACATTCAACTTTTTGAAAATTTTTATTGGCTTTTCGGAAATTTTAATTGGAACGGTCTCACGTACATATATGGCAAGCACCCTGCAGAAAAAAATTTCTAAAATCGACGGAATTTTTCAGAACATTGAGAATTGCACTTTTGACACTATAGTTGGTTGGCTACATAACAGTATACTTAGAAATCTCCTCAAAATTTTCTATAAATTCTGGCCGCGCTTTGAAATTTTTAATCCACTTTTAGAAATTTGTACGATTTTTCGGATTTTTTCCATAAGCTTAGAAATCCTGATTAAAACGATTTTTATAGAAAAATTGTCTACATTTTTAAACAAAAATAAGAAAGTCAAATTTTCGATAGAACTCTTTGAAATAAATTTAAAAACTCTGGCGTATGATTTTGTTTTGAGTCACTGTATATATTTTTCAATAAAATCGACTTTTAACACAAATTATTAAAATTCTGCATTAAACAAGCAATTTGGAATATACGAAGACAATAAAATATTTTTGGCCGCATAAAACTTGAAAATCTACCTATGTGCGTTGTGCGTTGTGACCCCCAGCAATGCCAAAAGATGAAACAGAGGAAAATTTCCCGCTTAACTGCGGTATTCACAGACATTGGGGTATTGACAGCCACCGCGGCCCTATTGGAAGTGAGCCATAACAATCTATGTCGCAGCTGTAATCTTTCTGGAGCGGAGTAGACGATGGAGCACCTGCTATGCGAGTGTACCCCGCACTGCTTTGGAAGAATTAAAACTGAACGTCCGTCCGCGGCTTAATGAAAGGTCTTGATGAGGACTTCAACATATTTAAATTTTCATGCCTAGGTCGGGTCCCCAGGGGTGGTCAAAACGTGGACCCGGATGCCGCCCGAACAGATTTGACCGACATAAGTATCAAATGAAAGGTCTTGATGTGGACTTCAACATAGAGCCTCGAGATATGGGGTCAAAACCACTACCCGTATACCCTTCTAATCGATTTGACCGATATTAGTATCAAGTGCACGGTCTTGATGAGGACTTCAACATATTTAAATTTTGATGCCTAGGTCGGGTCCCAAGGTGTGGTCAAAACGTGGACCCGGATACCCCTCGAACAGATTTGACCGATATTAGTATCAAATGAAAGGTCTTGATGAGGACTTTAACATATAATATTTTTAAGGTGTGGTACCTGGGCCGCATTAAGATTCCATTGTGGGCGAAAGTAGTGGAAGCCGCAGAGCATATATTGAGTACACCATCATGACCGTAATGCATTGACAGTTGGCCACCCAGTTCTCGTTAAACTGGGAATTTCCAATCATCTACAAAGCGCTTTTCTGTTATTTCTTAAGACGTTGGACTATTCTGCACACTTCAGACATTCACTAAACGTATCTTATTGCATTTTTTCTGCTATGTGTCGATTTAGAGATCATTCAAGCAGAATTTCGAAAGATACTTTTGCGTCACCTTGTTTGGTGAGTAGCAATTGCAATTGCATTAGGTGGCTCTGTCCTTGCGTGCATGAAATTAAATTCAAGCATTTCATTATGCAAAAAAAAAGCTTTTGCGAAATTTATTGTAGCACATATAAGTTTATAATGCCACTCTCGGCATACAAATTTACACACACACATACACTTGCTTTCTCCGGTCAGCTCAGCGCACGCGGTCAACAAACGAATACGCATGAATGCAACCGCATAAAAATAAAGCGATGCATTCAGCATCATTGCGCTAGCCACTGTCTACTTTTAGGCGACAGACAAATGTATATTTTGTGTATATAAAAGCGTATTTATGCATTTACTTAAATTTAGTTGCGCATTTTTTGTTACTGCTTTGGTAAAAGTGGCAATCTTTGCTTGCGTAAAAGTTTAACTGCGCTTAACTGCCTTGCTCCTCCGCTGACCTGCCTTGTTGGCTGGTTGACTGGCTGGTCGGCCGGGCGTTGACGTTAACGTTGCACAGCAACAAGCAAAATTTTTAATGCATACTTTGCGGCGTAACTTTGAAAAATTACATCATTTACAAAATTTGTGTGTAAAATGCGTTATAAGCAGACAATTTAAATTTTTTTTAGTATAAAATACAGCAAACAAACAAAAAAGAGCAACAATAACGAGGCAAAGTGTCAGACATTGTTTGAAATTTTTTTTGCGAAAGTCAAAGAGGAATTTGTTGTCGAACTTTTATGTACTTACGAAAGTACATACATACTTACTTACATGGATGCATATAAAGATATGGCAAAAATGCAATATTTTCCAATCACGTTATATGTATTTAGATATATGAAAAAAGTTTCACTCTTAAGACCGGTTATAAAACATAAAAGGGCAGCAGAAAGAGAAATTTCAAGAAGTGTTCAGAACTTTTCTGTTTTGTAGAGCTTTGAGAACAAGACTGGCAGCTTTAAAGCTCGGATGAAATATGCGCGGGACTAAGAAAATAACTTCAAATTTCAAGATCGAAAAAATTATTTTTTGCTACTTTAAATTTATTAAAATAAATAAAATAAAAAATATATAAATACATAAAAAAAATAAAAAATAAAATCAATTATAATAAAATAAAATAAAAAAATAAAAGAAAATAAAAAGGTAAAATAAAATAAAAGAAAATAAAATAAAAACAAAATAAAATAAATTAAAATATGTAGAATAAAATAAAAAAAGAAAATGAAAAGGTAAAGGTAAAACAAAATAAAATAAAAACAATATAAACTAAATTAAAATAGAATAAAATAAAATAATTAAATTAAATAAAATAAAAAAAAAATAAAATAAAATAAAATAAAATAAACTAAAGCAAAATAAAATAAAAACATATAAATATATAAATAAAATCAATTAAAATAAAATAAAATAAAATGAAATGAAATAAAATAAAATAAAAAAGAAAATAAAATAAAAAAGTAAAATAAAATAAAATAAAAGAAAATAAACTAAAATAAAAACATAATAAAATAAATTAAAATAGAATAAAATAAAATAAAATAAAATAAAATAACATAAAATAAAATAATTAAATAAAATAAAATAAAAAATAAAATAAAATAAAATAAAATAAAGCAAAATAAAATACAATAAAATAAAATAAAATAACATAAAATAAAATAAAATAAAATAAAATAAAATAAAATAATATAATAAAATATAATATAATAAAGCAAAAAAACAAGGTGAAATAAAATAAACCAAAATAAAATAAAATAAAAAAATAAATAAATATTATAAAATTAAAAAAATTAGATTAAGTAATTAAAATAAATTAAAATGAAAAAAAAAAAATAAATAAAATAAACATCGGATACTGGAAAGTTCCGACAGCTTTGAATAGTCAGCTTTAAAACCCTACATACGTTCTAGGTAGAAAGCAGAAAGCTCATGCAGTTTACTGCATTCACTTCATCATTCCGAAGCTTTTCGGTTTATATAAGAGCTTCAATTTTACTTTTCAAATTTATAAGCAAGTAGATGAGCTTTTATGGTCAGATATCACATGCTGTTCCATACCTTTGTTCAGTTTTAGTTCAGAGAGTTGCACTTCAAGTTCAAAAAATTTAAAAACTACATAATTCAAAAAAACTTTCGAAACTTCAATAGTAATTTTCTGAGCTACAAGTTCAAAAGCTAAAGCTGTAACTTATTATTAGCATTAAAGCTCGAATGCTGAATTTTGTTCTAGTACGGGAAAAGCTTATTAATTCCTTCATTTTGAGCTTTTCAGTTCTTCAAATGAAATGTATTCCACTTTCAAATTATAAGCAAGGCTGTTTTGGAGCAGTCAGGTAGTATTTTTTTAACGAAGGACGAATCTTTGAACCTCTTCTGGCACAAGGCGCTTTCAAGCTCTGAAATCTTTAGCAAATTTAGTTTTCAGCAGCACTCTTCTGCATTAATTTTTGTCCATTGAACCTGTAACTCCGTATATTCTCAAGCTCACAAGGTAACCTGTGTGTTACTTACATATATACCGTTATTATCTTCCGGCTCACTGATGCAAAAGTCAGTCAAAAGATAGGCTATTCCGAAGAGAAAAATTGCTTTTGAGAAAGACAAAAAAAAGAAACAAAAAAAAAAAACACCATAAAAATGCCAAGTGTATAACAAATATTTCGCTGAATATGCTAAAATGGCCATTGGCAAATGCGAAGCGAACCAGAGCAGACAAATGAACAAATGAATGCATGAATTTGAAAATTGCGCAAGCGAAAGAAATGAAGGAATTTCAAATGTGCAATGACCACACAAGTGTAAAACGCCGTAAAGTATGTACTACCCCAATAAACACAAAAGCGAGGATGATATCGTGGCGAATTCGAGAAGAATTCGCGGAGGTGAATGTAATTTTTCGGACTCGTATCGAGTTCGAGATGTACTCGAGAAAAATCAATTATCGCAATAACATTTATTAATTTTATTAAATCTTGCTTTACACGAAGAAATTCCCTGTTGGGCTTTAATTTACCATTTAAAACTCTACTCAAGAGGTTGAAAAGCTCAGGTGATATCGTGGCGAATTCGAGGTGGATTCGCAGAAGAAGATTTTCTAGACTGTATTCGCCAATGGGCATAAATCTCGAATCGCCAACGATCCGAGAATATAAAAATGCGCGAATCGCTAATGAGGGGTGACTCGCCTGGGAATTCGGATTCGCCGATCTATCGTCGCGAACTATCGCCGAGATAATATAATCAGAGAAGCGAATTCGTCTCGAATTCGAGGCTAATCCGTTGTGTTTATTGGGATGTATGCCAAGTGCGACAACGAGGCACGCAAAACGGCCAAAACCGGCTGCTGTGATGCAAATTTACAAATTTATAAATTTTAATTTTTATTAAATTGCGTAAAAATTCTGCCAAAAGCTGCAATTAAAAGCGTGTTCTACTCGACAAAGCATGCGGCAGACAGACGGAATGTAATAATAGTAAGCAATATTGTGGAGTGTGCACCTAAAAGTGTGCCATTATTATTTTTTTTTAATAATTTCTGTCATAACTTAAGGCGTTTTAGATTTGCTTTTGTATGCATTGTCGGGGCAAGTCTTCGACTTTTTTTCCCTAGTTAAAGAAAGTCTAAGAATTTATTTAGTCAGTTGCTGAACTTTGCTTTTCAGCTTTTAAAAGCTTTTGCGGTTGAATAATTTTTTGAATCGTTTAAATGAGCTTAAACAATATTAATTTATTTTACTTAACCTCCTTAAAGCAAGTATGTTCGTGTGAGGAAAAGTCAAAAAGTAAGTATCTAACGCTTAAACTTCAAATGAGCTTTCAAGCTTTCTCGGTATATTTCTCTTAAACGATCTGCATAATAAAAGATACTAAATGAAAAAAGTGCATACGTATCAATGGAAGTGAACTTTTTTTCACACCTCTTTCGCAACAAAAATTATTTAAAGCTTATTTTCGAAACTTTTTTTTTCTTTTAATTTCCTTTGAGAGAAATTTTTTAAAACTAAATAGGAAGCTTCCATTTTGACTAATTTAAAGACGCTTTTGACTGTTTTGCTTGAAAAAAATGTTTATTAGAAAATATCCCAAAAAAGGAAATTTGTAAAACTAATGGCGTTTTCGATACTGGCATAAAATGTTACCCTTTAATATCTCAATTATCAAACTACGTAATCATTCTTCGTTTTAAATGGCTGGTTTTGTAGATAATTATGCCCTCTGACTTAGCTAGAGGTCAATATTCGCTGAAATTACCACACAAGCTTATAAGATGGCTAAGAAAATCAAGCAGGGCAACATTTTTTCCAGAAACGAAAACGGCATAATATCTGTTTAAAAAAATGTTTGGAATTAGCTAGCTTTGATCAATTCAAAGATGCTGCTTGACTGTAGATGTTGCTTGACTGTAGAAAATAATGTTTATTACAAAAAATCCCAGAAAGGGAAATTTTTTAAACTAATATTTGTTTAAAAAAAAAATTGTAATTCAATGAAATGGAAGTTTTGAACAAGTTAAAGAGGATTTTGAGCGTTTTACTTAAAAAAACTATTTGTCATAAAAAATCCCAAAAGGGAAATTTTTAAAACAACTATTTGTTTAAAGAAATTTTTTGAAATTCAATAAAATGGAAGTGATGAGATATTTAAAGACGATATTTGAATGTTTTAATTGAAAATAATATTTTTTACAAAAAATTCCAAAAAGGAAAAGCTGATATTTGTTAAAGAACATTTATGAAATTAAGTAAAATGAAAGCTTAGACCAATTTAAACACTTGTGCCAGCTGTTTTAATAGAACATAATGTGTATTATTATTATAAACTGGCCGCTGTGGTGCAGTGGGTAGAGTGCTCGCCTGCTATGCCAGAGGTCTCGGGTTCAAACCACGGTCCGAGCAAAACACCAAAACAATTTTTCTAATTAGTAAAAATCCAATTATTGGGTTTTTTAAGAGCAGCGGTCACCTCTCGGCAGTGAGCTTCTCACAAAAAATGCATTCGCCGTTCGGAGCCGGCATAAAACTGTAGGTCCACCCAATTAGTAGGCAGAACAAAAAAAGGAGCACACCTCGAATTGGGAGAGAAGCTCGGCCATAAAACTCGTCAGAGTTATAATAGCGCCATTGTATTATATATTATTATTATAATGTGTATTATAAAAAATCCCAAAAAGGAAAATTCTTGAAATTCTAAATTGCGTAAAAGACGTTGCTTGACTGTTTTACTAGAAAATAATGTTTATTATGAAAAATCCCAAAAAGGGAAATTTTTAAAACTGATATTTGTATAAGGGAAATTTTTTAAATTAAGCAAAATGGTAGCTTTGACCAATTTAAGGACGATGCTTTACGGTTATACTTGAAAAAATTTTTATTAGAAAATATCCCAAAAAGGGAAATTTTTTAAATTGCGTAAAAGACGTTGCTTGACTGTTTTACTAGAAAATAATGTTTATTATGAAAAATCCCAAAAAGGGAAATTTTTAAAACTAATATTTGTTTAAGGGAAATTTATGAAATTTAGGAAAATTGTAGTTTTGACCAATTTAAAGAAGATTTTTGACTGTTTTATTTGGAAATAATCTCAAAAAGAGAAATTTTTAAAACGAATAGCATTGTAAGCTTTAGCCATTCTGAAATTTAATTTTGAACGTTTTACTTAAAAACAATGCGTATTATAAAAAATCCTAAAGTAGAAAATTTTATTAAAATGTTCCTCCTATTAAAGGTATGATTGGCAAAGTCAATAGTAAATTTAAAAGAAATGAAAAAGGTAATGTGCTAAAATAATCAAACTCACAGAACATTCGACCAGCAGCAACACATGTCATCTTTCCGATACACTTTTTAAACTTAAACATTTATGATTTTAAAAGTATCATGTTTATTCGCTGTCACTCTGCCAACCCTTTTGAGCTGCTCAAGTCTCTTTCGCTACTCTCTGCTTCAAACTAGCCCTTTTCTTAAATTTTTTTTTGTTTGTAATCAAGCAACATCAGACCGCTCTATGTGTTGGCATTTTTGCAGCATCAACGTGGTAATTTGTGGCTAGTCGTGGCATTTAAATGTGCCACGTTCACAGCACACAATTGCACACACACACATATATATATGCAAGCACGTAAAGGACCCTTGTCAGCGCACGGCCAGTAAGGTATTAGTTTGATTTATTATTAGTTGCCACTTGCCCCATTTGCCAATTTTCACTTGCCGCTTTTGGTTTAACTTCTCCCTGTTTGTGAGTTTTCACCATTCGCAAGTTGGACTTTTGTTAGGCAAATTTTTGGCACGAATTGTCATTGTTAGTTTTTTGTGTGACAAAAGTGGAATTTGTATATACATACATAAGTACACTCAGGGAAAATAATTATAGAAACTTGTGAAAACTTGCTCAAAATGGGCAAAAACGTATTTAAAAGTGATGTAAATACCAACATTTTTATTTTAAAAATGTTCATTGTACAATTTTTAAATTAAGGAAAAACATTTTAAATTTAAAAATGTTTATTTTTATCTTAAGCACTATGAGAAAAAAACGCTGCAGTGTTCTCTATATCATTTTCTCTTCCGGATTCGAAATTGTGTCAACGGCATTCTCTGCATCTTCTCTCAATCCGAGTCCCAACTACAAAAATATAGCCTCCGCTTTTTCTCCTCTTCTTTTCTACTTCGCCTTAACTGTTTACTATCTTTATTTTTTATTCTCCTTATTCTCCTTTTTCTTCTTTATTTTATATTCTCCTCCGCATTCGAACCATGACATCAACCTGAAATTCCATCCAGCGCCATCACATACTGGAACATTAAACATTATATTGAATTGTAGTAACCTATTTATACTTCCCTTTTCCTAAAAAAGAATCCATGAATTATATGAATCATTGTAAAAAAAAAAAATTAAAAAAAATTGATTCTCATTTTGAACAAAGAGCGAGCTTTTGAATCAACATTCATTTTCATTTTTAATTTAACTATGTTGGTTTTTAAATCCAAAATGCATTTTTACTTAGAAAAATTTCATTCTTAATTCAAAAATTTAATTTTTAATTTAAAAATTTTCATTGTTAAAATAAAAGTGGTTTGGTTTAAAACGTGCATTATGAAAACAAAAATTTTATTTTTGATTTTAAAATGCTGTTTTTCCCTGAGTGTAGGTACATACTTTGTGTAGGTGAATTAGCAACGCTATTTAAAAAAATTTTGCTTGCTTTTAATTTCATAACATTGTACTTTTAATTTTGTTTTTTTGTTTAGCTTTTCTTCGCGTTATTTTTTGTTTTTTTTTTTTTTTTTTGTTGTTCTCATTGCAAGTTATGAACGTGACTGAAATTGAAATTTTCAAAATTTTTGACCACTAATGACCAAAGTGTTGTTCATTGTGAGTGAAAAACGCGTGCGGAAGTGCGTTTTCAGTTCAGTTTTTTTAACTTTAAATGCAAATGAAATTAGTTCTTGTTTTTATTGATGTTTTACCAAAACAAAAGTTATGCCAACCAAATTATATTTCAAAAGCCTAGCCTGGCTGTAAAACTTTCATTGTAATTTTTATTAAGGCGGAACTATTCAAGCGTTCAAGCGTATTTCCGGCCGAAATTCGTTAATTAAGTGAAGCGAAAGCAAAGCATCTGAATTGCACTAGATTTTAGTTCTAAAAGGTATAAGAGTATGGTCAGCAAATAATGTCGGATTTTTCGCAGTTGATCAGACATCATATACATGCATATGCCGCGGTGTAAGGGTTTTCTCTGAACAAACTTATTTTTAACTTTTATTTTGTCTTCAGTTAGTTTAGCCAATATTTTTTTTAAGTTCTTAATAGAGGGCGTAGGAAAACGAGTACAATATAGGCATCTAGTGCTTTAGTGGCACTAAAACCCACTGTCAATAAGTGCTACTTTTGGCTAAGTAGGCAAATGAAAAGCAAAGCTCGCCCTCTCGACGAACAAAAATCGCGCTCTACAGGACGCTCATCGTTCCTCATGTTCGCATGCACGGCGCAGAAGCATGAACGATGTAGAAATCAGATGAGACGTTACTTGGAGTATTCGAGGGAAAAGTTCTTCGAAAGATTTATGTAACTTTGCGCATTAGCGACGGCGAATATCGACGGAGATTTAATGACGAGCTGCACTGAAAAAACAACTTACTCAGATTATGGAAAAGTGGGAATGATTTGGCGCTAAAGACATATTTCCATATTTTGATGTACGATTTTCTTCAAATCAAGGAATAAAAACCACGTTTTAAAGAAAATTGTACATCAAAATATGGAAATATGTCTTTAGCGCCGAATCATTCCCATTTTTCCATAATCTGAGTAATTTTTTTTTTGAGTGTGTACGTGCCTTACCTAGACACCGCCGTTGTTTTTTAGCGGATAAAGATCTAGCGGCTACTTTGGCTAGGTTATGTCGTGAGAATGGTTGAGGATGCTCTGGCTAAGAAAGTATTCCTATCGAAATCCGCTAAAGGCAGCAGAAAAGGGAAAACTCCAATGTTTTTGGGAGCATAAGGTGGACAGCGACGCTGCCTACCTTGGTATTTGCAATTGGCGGCAGGTGGGCTTTATTGGACTCGGTCAAAATCGTCTAGACGGTTACGCGCCAATTAAGAAGAAGAAGCAGAAGAAGAAGAAGAAGAATAATAATAATAAAACCGTCTGTTGCAACCGTCAATACCATCTCATAACATGTTTCATGCCGCATCTGCTGTAGAACTTTTCATCCGACTAAATATACTGAGTTCTTGGCTACAGAGATATCCAAATTACTAGCTAGATGAACTGAAGGGTGGCAAAAATCCTCGGCTGAAACCTCCAAGAGGCGGAATGAACCACCATCTTTCCTCCCAGACCGCGGGGGAGACTGAGGAGGGCTAGCAAAGGCTGTTGTCCAGTCGAGTAGTTGCCCTCAAGGCGCGAGCCAGGGGAAGAGGTGCGAGATGGCCTAATTAATGGTTCGAGGTGCCTAGCGGAAGGCATCAAATGCATTTATCTTCTTATCGTGATGGAGGATAATCCGGATAAATACTTATAATCACAACGTTGTACAATATATTGAAAAGGCGCTTCTCTACAGAGAGTGTGATAGCTGTTTTTCTTGATATTTCGGATGACTTAAGCAAAGTCTCTGCTGAGGTGCTGTTGAAGTGGCTCGAATTGACCGGAATACCCTCAATCATTCAGCGCTGGATCGCGGACCTTTTGAGTTGTCGGACGGTGATGGGTTGGTGGAGTCTTTCGACGATGTCAAGGACAGCATGTAGGGGCACCCCGCAAGGAGCAGTACTCTCACCACTGTTGTGGAAACTAGTGGTTAACAAAATACTCTTCAGAAAATACACAAAATACTAAAACTTGCGAAGTCTTGCATTCCAAGTTTAGTATAACGCCTCCAATACGATGTTGGCAACACTAAGGACCATATGCGGTCTATGTGAAGGATTACTGTATCCTAGACAACCTAACCTAACCTAACCTAGATAAACTGATGACAGCGCTGAATTGAAACCTGAGGGATTGCGCACATCACAGACATGGATATGGACTAACGATGCAATAAAGACAAGAAAACTGCTTAAAAAATCTCCGCAGGAGAACTACAAAAGCCATAGTGGTAGATAATCAGGTAGGAAGCGTATATTTGTATTTTCTGAATGTATTCATTGCATTGTATTATTGAAGGAAAAAGGAAAGAAAGAAGAAAACCAGAAAAAACGAAAAAAAGTAGAAAACCAGAAAGAAAAAAGAAAGAAAGAAGAAAACCAGAAAAAAAAAGAAGAAAACCAAAAAGAAAAAAGTAAGAAGGAAAGAAAAAAGTTAAGAAGACGAAGCCCATTAAAACATAATGTAAATACCAAAAGTAAGACTAAAACGAAAACTTGGATGCGACAAATTTTTTCCAGACCATTTAATTGCCACGCTCCTGCTGCTGCTGCTGCTGCTGCTGCCAACGCTGATGATGGTGATGGTGAAACCATACGAATGAACTTTTGCGACCATAAGTCTTAATAATCAGCAAAGCAGCCGCACAGGGAAGTAATTGAGTGAGTGCGAGGGGAGAAGGGAAGTGCGTTTTTTTACCTTTTTTATACCTTCAACAATTCCGCTTAGTTTTTTAGGTACTTAAACTTGATGTATTACACCAGACTGCCGTGTTCGCAAATACGAAAGAAGTGCAAAAGGAGCAAAAAAAATTATTTAAAAAAATAGCAGAAAAAGTTTATTTTTCATGCCTTTGAACTTAAACTTTTGCTGTTGCGCGCGTTAAACTGCAACAAAAAAGGGGAAGAAGATAAAAAAAATATTTTTTAAAAATATGAAAAAATTAAAAACAAAAAATTTATAAAACTTGTGGTTCATTTTTATGCATTTTTAAAAAACTTCTTTCTTTCTGCATTTTAGAGTGCTTGTGCTCATAGAAAGTTGGAATGTTTAAAAAAAAGAAAAACAAAAAAGGCTAAGCAAGGCAAAGCAAAACACTACATACAAAATTTATTTAATTTTACACGTCATTTTACAGCTAAGCTTTAAGGTATTTTTTTATTACTTTTCATACCTTTGTACGCACGTTATTTTTCGATTGGCTATTCAATGCAAAGTTTGCATGAAATGGTGGATTATCTCTTTTTTTTTAAACAAGGTTGATGCACATGGCGTATACGTAACTTGTACAAAGCGCAAAGCAACACTTTTAATTATGTGAAACTTGCGCAAAAGTATTTAATTGCAAAATTTGTGAGCTGATCTCCTCTGAGGTATGAATTTCAAGTTTTGAGTTGCGCTGCGCTCCGCTGCTCTCAACAAATATTCGCTGCTATCGTTGTGCTTTTTTTTATATAAAAGAGAAATAGAAGCGAAATAAGCTTTGTTTTCGTGGAATTAACTAACAGCTTAAGTGACCGAAAATATTTAATAATACAAGGATTGTTTGATAAGTTCGTGACATTTTGAGCTTGGCGGCCAGTAATTCAGTGGTGCCAGATTGAGGGAAATTTCCCTTTTTGAGGGATATTTCACTGCAAAATTTTTAAAGAGGGAAAAAAAGGACATTTTGTTGTCGTCCATATAAAAAAAAGAGAACATATACATACAATCGTATATATTTCTTAGCAAAACCAGCGTTGCCAACCTCATTTTTCGTCAAAAATTGTAATAGCTTAAAGCTGGGTATCCACATCATAAGAAATTGCTCAAGAAAAAATTGGCATTTATTTCTTACGTAATTTTGACGTTTCATTTTTTCTTGAAGAAATATATACAATCGTATATATTTCTTGACAAAACCAGCGTTGCCAACCCCATTTTTCGTCAAAATTTGTAAAACATTTTCTTGTGAAGTGGATACTGCCTAAAGAAAATTTGACACAAGAAAATTTCTTGACCATTTCTTGAGCGTTTTTTTATATGGAGTTTTAGCATTTCTTGTGATGTGGATACCCGGCTTTACGAAGCTTCTACTTTTCAAATAATATCACGTTTTCCATTTGACGGTGTTTTCGAAGAATTGCAGTTCCTAGATCCCGATATTATTTTTGATTTCTCTAAAAACAATCGTGTACGAGTATGACTTCTTGCGCTAACTAAAAATTAAATCTTAATCCTGATCTCACAGAATCGGAATACAAAAGTATTTGTATAGTTTTAACAGAAACACAAAAAAGGCGATTTAAGAAAATTACCTGTTGATGTATTGTGGAGTAAAATAATAAACTTTAAAAACTATAATGACAATCTTTTGTTTCATAATCTTAAGCAATTGGTTGAAATTGTACTCACGTTCCCCCATTCAAACTCTAAATCAGAAAAAATATTTTTAATTGTAATGGATGTTAAATGTAAAAAGCGAAACAAACTATCTAGTGATATATTAAATAGTGTAAGTAAAGTAAGAGTTGCCTTTCAATCCAAAAATATCAATTGCTTCAACTTTAAAATCAACAAAAATCATATCCACTTGCACAATGCAAATAATTTGTACAACTGATTAGTGCTGGAAGCGATATCGATATAATATCGATTCATCGATGTTTTTGAACTTTTTGGATATATCGATTTTTTCCGATATTCGATATATCGGTCATGGATCCATCACTGATAAACGCGGAAAGAAGCTGGTAAAAGGCAGCATTGCCGTTTTGTGGGTAATTCCCCAAATTTGGAGATTTTTTTTAAATTTGATTCCTATGTAGAAATTCCTGTGCATAGTTTATATCTACAAGTTGCGAAACTCTCAGCTGATCGTTTGGCATGTTGTGCCTGTCACCATGCAGTGCTGTGCAAAAGTTACAAAAAAAAAAATTGAAATGAATTTTGAAATCTTTAAATCTTTAAAATTATTGTGTGAATTGAATTTGTAATGCTATATTTGTTGCGATAATAACAAATATTTAACATATTTTTGAGTTTTAATTGATTTTATAAGGATTTTTGGCTATTTTCTTGTGAAGATTTTGCTACGTTTGAATACAACTCTGTGGTCGATTCTTCTTCACATTTGGTTTATTTAGTTTCCCATTCTCCCATTGACACATAATGTGCCTGTCACTTTTTGCAACAACAATTCCCAGGGATGAAGTTTGTTTTGATGGGAATACAGTGAGTCACAGTGAAAGTGAGCTATAATTTATTCAGAAATTTTTATTATTAAACATCTTTGTTAACAATTACTTGACATTCCTAATTTCTTTGCAACGGAAAACTTTCAACAACATGCCAGAAATGATGAAAAACAAAAACATACACATACATACATATATACGCAACACAATCAAAGTAATTTTTCTAGCAACTCTAATTTAAATACTTAAAGTTTCTCTCAAGAATTATTATTTTTCTCTTATATATTTTTACAGTTCACATTTTACATTATGTGTTAATTATGTATATACAAAATCTATATAAAAAGGGATTCAGACAAATATTTTCCGACAACATACGCTAGAGCGCGTAAAAATCGTGTTTTGTTAGATGAATAAAACACATTGCATGCTAATAAAAATTGTATTATATTTAACCCTCCGTCGGGCGCAACCGATCTGTGAGGCACAGCCCTCACATTTTTTTGTCTCATTGCTACGTTTTTTACCGTTAACTATGCTGAAATTCAGTAGCTGAATCTTTTCACGTGCTTTAAGCAGGGTATCCACATCATAAGAAATTGCTCAAGAAAAAATTGGCATTTATTTCTTAAGTAATTTTGACGTTTCATTTTTTCTTGAAGAAATATATACAATCGTACATATTTCTTGGCAAAACCAGCGTTGCCAACCCCATTTTTCGTCAAAATTTGTAATAGATTTTCTTGTGAAGTGGATACTGCCTAAAGAAAATTTGACACAAGAAAATTTCTTGACTATTTCTTGAGCGTTTTTTTATATGGAGTTTTAGCATTTCTTGTGATGTGGATACCCGGCTTTATACAGCAATACAACTAATTTTTTGTTTGACTTTCAAAACGAGAAGTTATGCCGAGTTTGATCAGAAAAACTCATTGCGCCTTTTAGGAAGTAAAAAATACTGTATTTATAAAATAACAATAAATAATGAAATAAATGGATTTTTATGACAATGTTTACTTATAGGTTTTATTCACATCCTTAAGCACCATATCATAATTTCCCAGATATCTAAACAATATTATATAATGTTTATTATGTGTTTTTAAAAGTGTGCCAGTTAGGCACATTGCGCTCTAACTCGTTACAATTTTTTGTTTTCAAAATTAATACATTAAAAAAATAATAATAAATAATTAAATAAAAGGATTTTTTCGAACATTTTTAACTTATATGTCTTATGCACATCTTTAACGATCATATCATAATTTCCTAAATATACCAAAAATGTAATAGTATGTTTATTAAGAGTTTTAAAAGTGTGCCTGTCAGGCACATTGCGCCCGAAGTTGAGAGCCTCTATATTGCGCCTGACGGAAGGTTAATTCATTAGGGATAGAGTAATTGAACTATTAAAACAAGGCAACAGAGTATTAAAACCGTTTTAGGGCATATTCCTCTTAGTGGCTAACTTTTACTGTGAGCCCGTTTCATGAACTTTTCCGGTTTTAACTATTATTTGTATAACTAAAAAATAATTTTCATCAAATATTTTTTGAAATACTAAATTGTGGTTTATTCTAAAATATACGTAAGTACATAATTTTGTTTTTCAATCGGTTTGTGTATAATTTTTTATTTTCATAAACCTTCGGACAACATAACGTGGCTCATTTTCACCGCGACTCACTGTATGTGTTAAAAATATTGATACACATTTATTTATTCAAAACAAAAATGAAATATCCATGATGCTAATCGTTGCTACCCAATAAACATTTATGTGGGAAATGCATTTGAATTCATTTGATATCAAATCCATTTTCCAATTTCCAACAATAATTTTTTCCTTGAAATCAATTGCAGAAACAACCCATTCTCCGGCAAAAGGGTGCTTTTTTGATATGAAAAAGTTTCTGTTTCTCCACTTGAAAAAAAATATTGGAATTCGACTTGAATTCTATCGATATTCTCCAACCAAAATCAAACGTCAGAATAAAGCTTTTGAGCAACGAATGCTCATCCGATGGAAATAAAGGAACAAAAATGTAACAATTATGATTGTCTGTTTAACTTATTTGCTCACTTTTTTGTTATGCATTTAAAAATAGTAACAACATTTTATACACAAAAATTAGTTGAATTATACCTTCCTACATTCCTTTTTTAATTTTATTCTTAACTCATTTTTAGTTTACTTATTTCTAATATGATTGAATTTAATTCATACTAATTATACTCTCAGTTCAGTTTGGAAAAGTGTTGTACCTCAAGTGTAAAAACATGTTGAGAATTGAGACTTTTCTCCGTGCTAATTGAGAAATATCCAAATGTAGGAGAATGTAGAATTTCCAAAGCAACCAAAGCGTTCAAAGACATCCAGGCATTAATCAAAAAGTATGAATTGGCACAGCGTTTTATCAGCAAACACAATCTCTAACGGTAGAGAGTGTAATTCTCAAACTTATCTCTAATCCAAAGCGAAGGTAGAAAACTACACTAGAAATAAATTGGAGGCTGAATAGAAAAAGAAGTATTTGCGAATTCTCATTAGAAAACTACATTGGATTTCAATTCGGAAATTATAATTTTCTAAATTTCAAAATTATGTCCCATTTTGTTTGAAATCGCTATGATTCTCGAGTTATCCCCTAACGTTAGAGATTTTAGAAAAGGGCTAGTTCTTGAGTCATTCTCAAACCTATATCTAACCTAAATGTTTGTTGGGTTTCGCCATGCAAAATGGCCGTTTGAATTCAAATTTTTTTCTTTCGTTTTGAACATTTTCGTATAAGCTGGGTTGCACTTTCTCGTACTGCTCTATTACTACATTTACCTAGAAATATAGAAAAGGTAATATACGGATACCAATGCCTTTACTTCTTCGTTTGCGTATATGCAAATTTTATTTCATGTAAGATTAACACGATCGATCTGTACACATAGAACAGCAACAATTTTTTTCAAATTACACGATTTTTGAAACATGAGTTTAGCTTTTTAAACGTCATTTGACATTTTGGTAAATTCAACCAAATTTTAGTGTTGATGCAACATTGGGCATTTTTAAAATATACGGTATCATTCAAATATAAAATTTTATTCCTAAATGTCATTCGGAATTTGATTAATTTAACATGATGATAGTGTCAATATAAACTAAAAAATGTTAAAAAAAGAACGTCAAAACTATTTTGAAACATACAAAATTTTTTGTTTTTGAACATTTGGAGTTCTGTTGTTCGTGCAAAACGCAATTATTTTTTTTTAAATAAAAAGAAAATCTGGTGCCGTGGGAAGAGTTTAGCGTCATTAGAAATGCGTGATAATGGCATTTCCATTTATATTTTCAGTTTTCAGGTGAGTTAAAGGTGAAACGCATTTTTATTTCTAAAAGTTTTTAATGTAAAATATTTTCGTCTTCCTCCTCATAGTTTGTAATTTTACCAGGAGGAGGTCCTCCCATATCTCGCAATACCGAAGCAACTTTTTTTTTAATGTACACATACCTATTGTATTTTTGTAAATTGTAAAATCAATCCAGTTAATTTAACTAGCTTAAACTGCAAATTTATCTAGTTAAAAATGTAAAATAAACAGGAAAACTCAATACTATCTTAATGTTAGTTCTACACATTTATCCGTTATTTGGGCAGATATGCGGAAAAAAATTAATATATATCGCACACCATATCAATTACATGGCAAAAGGCGACGTATAATGGCTATTTTTCAGTCAAAAGTAGAGCTCTAGATATCCGCGTATCGAGCATTTCGATCGATCGATTATCGTTTTTGTTTGAAGCCCGTTTGTTGTTCAAATACCCATACAAACATTCGAGCTTACAAACAAAAAAATATGTATCGTTAAAACAAAAATAAAAAAATACATACATATAAAGAAAAAATAATAATAATAAACAAAAGAAAAAAACAAACTTCAAAAAGAGACCCCGAATGAAAAGTTTTATTGTTGGCAATCGCTAGAGATATCGCACACTAAATCAAAAAGCGTTACAACTCCAAATTTTTCGAAATCGGGTTTCTTTCATAAATCGGTACACAGAAAATATATCTAGCGACTGACAAAAAATCTTTTCCATCAGAGCCTTTTGTAACTGAAAAATAACTATTATACGTGGCCTTTTCCCATATCATTGCCTATAAAAAAGAAAATGTTTTTTGGCTCTCCTGAAAATTTTTGAATTTTGAGTTGTAACGCTTTTTGATTTAGTGTGCGATATGTTCTGTGTACCAGTTTATGATGAAAAGTCAATTTAAAAAAATTTTAGTTGTGTCACTTTATGATTTAAGGTACGATATATTTTTATTAAAATCGTTTTCGTAGTGAAGAAAAAAATTCAGTAAAAACGGAGTAAATCCTAACTAATTTGCTCCCATTTTGGTAGTAACAGCAATTCTACGAAATTGCACAGCATTGATTCCTTCATTCTCTCCATTTTCGCACAAACACATACGCATTTTTAAAATTGATCAAGAAGAAGACCATTTGAGTTACCAAACTATTTAGTATAAACAATGTTCCTGTGTTTAAAAGTAATGTAAATACGAAAATTTTTTTTAAATGTTCATTGTAGAATTGCAAAATCAAGAAACAACATTTTAAATTTAAAAATTTTTATTTCTATTTTAAGCACTATGAGATTTTGAACCAAAAACCTATGTTTTTTTTCCATTCATTTTTATTTTTAATTTAAACATTTTCTTTTTAAATCCCAAATACATTTTAATTCCAAAAATTTCATTTTTAATGTAAAAAATTTCATTTTTAACATAAAAAGACTTGGTTGAAAACGTGCGTTATAAAAATAAAAATTTTATTTTTTATTTATTTTCTCTGAGTGTAAAAGGTATTTAGAATGCATTATTAATTTGTTTATTTCAAACCTTTTAGTCTTTAACATGGTTTTTTAAATAATTTAAATGCGAAATATTTCAGTGAACCACTGTAATTGATACCTACACTTTCTGGCTGGAACAGAATTTACCTTTTTTTGTTTTTATACTCAGCTGTACTAGTACACAGAGTATTATAATTTTGATTTCATAACGGTGGATTGTAACATAATGAAATAATCGAGATAGATATGGACTTATATATATCAAAATGATCAGGGTGAAAAGAGAAATCGATTGAGCCATGTCCGTCCGTCCGTCCGTCCGTCCGTCCATCCGTCCGTCCGTCCGTCCGTACGCAGGATAACTCGCGTAAAAATTGAGATATTTTGATGAAATTTGAAATGCAAGTTGGTATCGAGACTGGGACGGTTGGTATTGAAAATGGGCGAAATCGGACCATGACCACGCCCACTTTTCCTATATAGAAAAAATCGGAAATTTGGTATCTCAGCCACTAATATAGCTAGAGTGATAAAATTTTACCCACGTATTGAGCTCAGGCCGTTATGAAGAAATTTGATTAAGTTTTGGAAAATGGTCGGTGCCACGCCCACTTATTAAGGGTCAAACATTGAAAGTTTTATATGTCATAACTCAGAAACCGTTGAAGATATATCGATGAAATTTGATATGCGTAATTTGCTTACCTAGACAAATGTTTTGGCGAAAAATTATCAAAATCGGTTGACGGCCACGCCCACTTTTATATATGGGAACTATAAAGGGGCCTAATAAAAACATTTTAAGCGATATCTCTGTCAAATATAAAGATCTATCACTGAATTTTTGTGGCAGGAGTCCAACTACGGACATAAAACAAAAAGTATAAAAATGTTGGAAAATGGGCGGTGCCACGCCCACTTATTAAGGAGCAAATATTGAAAGTTTTATAAGCCATAACTCAGAAACCGTTAAAGATATATCGATGAAATTTGGTACGCGTGATATATTTACTTAGCCAAATGTGTGGACGAAAGATTACCAAAATCGGTTGACGACCACGCCCACTTTTATATATGGGTATTATAAAGTGACCTAATAAAAACATTTTAAGCGATATCTCTGTCAAATATAAAGATCTATCACTGAAATTTTGTGACATGAGTTCTACAATAGACCGGAAACAAAAAAAAAAAAAGTTTGGAAAATGGGCGTGGCACCGCCTCTTTTTATACAAAGGAATCTACGTGCCTATTACTCGACAAATAACTGAGATATTATGACGAAACTTGGTTTATACACTTTTATAACATGTGTTAATAGACACGCAAAAATGTATTGAAATCCGTTTATGACCACGCCTACTTTTTAACAAAGATATTTCTGGAACACCCTTTTGGAATTTGTAACGTGAAGTCTTTGTAACTAAAAGTCATAGAGGGATGCAATTTTGCACTAACAATAATATTTATATGCTTATTTGGATGATTGATACAAATTTTGAAAATGGGCGTGGCTGCGCCCTGTTTATGCAGCACTCGTGTCATATAAAATACACCCTATATCGAACAAACGCAAACAAACAATGAAAGCATACAGCTGAGTATCTAATGTTCGATTCCACTCGAACTTAGGCTTCCTTACTTGTTTTTTTTATTATTGAATTCCCTTTTCAAAAAAGATTTCTGTTGATAATAAATTGAAATATTTAGTTTAAATGTTTATTTAGTTAATTTTTAGAGTAATATAAATGACTGTCACTCTCGTTCAATTCAGGGCACAATAATGAATGCAGACATTTCGAAAAATAAAGCTGTTATATATAGATATGTTAAATTAAGGTTTATATCGACGGCTGAGAATAAGATCGCCCTATTTCAAAAATTGTTTCAAGAACGCCCTATTTGAAAAAATGTTTCAATAACGTCCTATTTCAGATTTTGCTTCAAGAACGCCCTATTTGAAAATTTGTTTCAATAACGTCCTATTTCAGATTTTGCTTCAAAAACGCCCTATTTCAGAGAAAATTCCATATATATTTCTCTGAAATAGGGCGTTTTTGAATACTTGTCTGAAATAGGACGTTATTGAAACAAATTCTGAAATAGGGCGTTCTTGAAGCAAAATCTGAAATAGGATGTTATTCAAACAATTTTTGGAATAGGGCGTTTTTGAAACAATTTTTGAAATAGAACGATCTTATTCTCAGCCATCGATATAAAGTAGAGTTCTCGATTTTTTTTTTGAACATTTTCGAGTAGCCCGAACAAATGCTATTCAAATTCTCGAACACTTGTTTGTTTGTTTATTACCCGTATGTTTGCACGGGCATTTGAAGTTTGTATTTTTCGTTTGTTTATTTTTTTTTGTTGTCTTCATATGTATTTTTTTTATTTTTGTTTTGTCTGTAAGCTCGAATGCTCGAATGTTTGTACGGGCATTTGAATAACAAACGAGCATCAGACAAATTCGATCTTTTCGAATTGTTCGATACCCGGGTATCTAGAGCTCTAACGTAAAGGTCGATATATCGATAATATCGATATTTTTTCTTAAAAATATCGAAAATATCGATAATCGTAAACATCGATGTTTTTCCAGCACTACAACTGATACTTTTAGCTATTAAAAAGCTGTATTTGCCTGTTATATATTCTTATAATAATGAAATAAAAGCTTTAAATTCGGTGGGAATTTTGTGGGATTTTTGTATTTAAAATGTGGGAAATTAGGGATTTTTTTCCAATTTCTGTGGGAATTTCAGCGGAGATTATTTGGTATCACTGCAGTAATTTTGAGTTAAAAACTGTTCACGTCAACTACCATCTCTTGAGAGACTATTGTGAAACTTTGAAAAAGGAGGTGCCTGGCGGAAAGCATAAAACGCATTTATCTTGTCGTGATGTAGGATAAATAGGATAAAGACTCACAGCCACAGCAACAACATATCGAAAAGGCCCTTCACTACAGGGAGTGCGATAGGTGTCTTTCTTGATATCTCGGGTGCCTTTAGTAACGTCTCTGCTGCGGCGCTGTTGGCGGGCTCGAATGAAGCGGAATATCCCCAATTATTCGGCGCTGGATCGATGACCTTTGGAGTTGACGGACGATGACGGATGGGTGGGGCCTTTCGACGCTGTCAAGGAGGGCACATAGAGGCACCCCACAAGGGGGAGTACTCTCGCCGCCGTTGTGGAAGCTATTGGTCAACAAATAGTCTTAATAAATACACATAATACTCTACAGAAAATACACAAAATACTAAAACTTGCTAAGTTTTGCATTCCAAGTTTAGTATAACGCCTCCAATACCATGTTGCTAACACTAAGGACCATATGCGGTCTATGTGAACGAACAATGTATCCAGCCAACCTAACCTAACCTACCCTCATCCTCATTTATTTGTCGACAACTTTATAAATACGGTAGCTGCAAAAGTAAGCGTGTATGCAACACCAAAACATTCATCAACACCATCAAACAACTTTTCGCATTGTCGATTGCTCGCCCGCCTGCTGAGTTAAACTAGCCAAGCCCAAGCTCAGCCAATCTGCACCATGTCGGCGCATACACTTTAACTACAAACTGTGAAACCACAAAAGGCGCAGAGAAGCTGCCAAAAAAAATAATGAAGAAACTGATATCTACACCGTTTTTTTTTATCAGTTGCAATCAACCAAACAACAACTACAAGAGTGCACGCTAAGCGTTGGGGTGTTTGGGACATCTGCGGCGTTGGAGCATTAAATTGCTGCATAATATATTAAGCGCATATTTTCCTTTTTGCTGGCTTGAGTGTGTGTATATACTTATACTAAACTATACTCATTAAGCCGGGGCGATTTGTATGGCAGAAAACTAATCTATTTTGTGTCATCGAAATCGGTATTTCTCTGATTTTTTATGTAGAAAACTCTTATTTAAAATTTATTTTGATGTTTCGGAATTTGGGTTTTATGCAGCAAAACGGAATTTTGACAACTAAAAAAAAAACAAGTAAGGAAGCCTAAGTTCGAGTGGAATCGAACATTAGATACTCAGCTGTATGCTTTCATTGTTTGTTTGCGTTTGTTCGATATAGGGTGTATTTTATATGAAACGAGTGCTGCATATACAGGGCGCAGCCACGCCCATTTTCAAAATTTGTATCAATCATCCAAATAAGCATATAAATATTATTGTTAGTGCAAAATTGCATCCCTCTATGACTTTTAGTTACAAAGACTTCACGTTACAAATTCCAAAAGGGTGTTCCAGAAATATCTTTGTTAAAAAGTAGGCGTGGTCATAAACCGATTTCAATACATTTTTGCGTGTCTATTAACACAAGTTATAAAAGTGAATAAACCAAGTTTCGTCATAATATCTCAGTTATTTGTCGAGTAATAGGCTCGTAGATTTCTTTGCATAAAAAGAGGCGGTGCCACGCCCATTTTATAAACTTTTTTTATTTTTTGTTTCCGGTCTATTGTAGAACTCATATCACAAAATTTCAATGAATTATCTTTATATTTCACAGAGATATCGCTAAAAATGATTTCATTAGGTCACTTTATAATACCCATATATAAAAGTGGGCGTGGTCGTCAACAGATTTTGGTAATTTTTCGTCCACACATTTGGCTAAGTAAATATATTACGCGTACCAAATTTCATCGATATATCTTTAACGGTTTCAGAGTTATGACATATAAAACTTTCAATGTTTGACCCTTAATAAGTGGGCGTGGCACCGCCCATTTTCAAAAATTTTTGTATTTTTTGTTTTATGTCCGTAGTTGGACTCCTGCCACAAAATTTCAGTGATAGATCTTTATATTTGACAGAGATATCGCTTAAAATGTTTTTATTAGGCCCCTTTATAGTTCCCATATATAAAAGTGGGCGTGGCCGTCAACCGATTTTGATAATTTTTCGTCAAAACATTTGCCTAAGTAAGCATATTACGCATACCAAATTTCATCGATATATCTTCAACGGTTTCTGAGTTATGACATATAAAACTTTCAATGTTTGACCCTTAATAAGTGGGCGTGGCACCGCCCATTTTCCAGAACTTCATCAAATTTCTTCATAAGGGCCTGAGCTCAATACGTGGGTAAAATTTTATCACTCTAGCTATATTAGTGGCTGAGATACCAAATATCCGATTTTTTCTATATAGGAAAAGTGGGCGTGGTCATGGTCCGATTTCGCCCATTTTCAATACCAACCGTCCCAGTCTCGATACCAACTTGCATTTCAAATTTCATCAAAATATCTCAATTTTTACGCGAGTTATCGTGCGTACGGACGGACGGACGGACGGACGGACGGACGGACGGACGGACGGACGGACGGACGGACGGACGGACATGGCTCAATCGATTTCTCTTTTCACCCTGATCATTTTGATATATATAAGTCCATATCTATCTCGATTATTTCATTATGTTACAATCCACCGTTATGAAATCAAAATTATAATACTCTGTGTACTAGTACAGCTGAGTATAAAAAATGGACAAAAATCGCCAAAAAATTAACCTGGGCAATTTGCAGCTCAACTTAAACCAAAATTGTATGCTGAATCCAGATATGAAATTGATATGGATTTAAAGTCGAGTCGTTTTCAGGATATTGCCTCATTTCCGGTTTTGGCGGCTGAATAGTTAAACAAAATCGCATATTTTCGCAGATATCTTTTGGTGTGTATAATATCACTTAAATTTTCTTACCAAATTACTTAACGATATAATACATATATATAATATCTATTATGACTCTGACGTATTTTATGGCCGAGCTTCTCTTCCAATTCGAGTTTGCTCCTTTACTTTTGTTTTTCCTACCAATTGGATGGACCTACAGTTTTATGCCGGCAAATGCAAATGCATTCTTTGTGAGAAGCTTTTTCATGGCACAAATACATACACTCGGAGGGTATGCCGCCCACTGCCGAGAGCTGGCCGCTGCTCTTAAAAACCCAATAATTGGGATTTAATTAATTAGAAACATTTTTTGTGGTGTTTGTCCGGACTGGGGTTTGAACCCGAGATCTCTGGTATGACAGGCGAGTACTCTCCGGCTGCACCACAGCGGCCACTTAAAGATAAGTACAGTCAGTATAGTAACAATATTTTAAAATTACAACACTGAAATAAATTTTGGTATAAATTTTAAACTTTTTTGGTCGACCAAAAAATTATTAAAATTTAAACTTTGAAAAGTTTAAAAGATTTTTAAACTTTTAAGGTTTAGATTTTATTCCAAATTATGATTTATTGTAAGACTTTCAAAAGTTTAAAATTTAAACCTTTTTTTGGTTTAAATTAAAAAAAATTTCTGCTTCCAAATCCTCTTCATGCTTTTCTCTATTGTATCTTCTTTCCTACCCTTTTTTCTGCTTTTCTTCCATATTGTTCTCCCCCTAACATCCCCTTTATCTTTTTCCATATTGTATCTTTTTCCTATCCTCTTTATCTCCTTTTCTTCCTTCTTCATTTTATCTGTTTTCATAATTATTTTGTGTTTCTCCATTCAAACAACGCCACACAGTCGTTCATTCAAATTGTCTAATAACTAGGGCTTACGATTCGATCTCGAGCAGTGTCGAGAAATTCGAGGCTCGAGAAAACCGGGACTTGGGTTCTCGATTAAATCTCATTTCTCGGATTTTTCGATAACATATTATGTATATTGTGTCAAAAAAATATGAATATCAAAAATTTCTCGGATATCATTGGAAAGAAAAAAATTAATATTATGAAATTTTAATTGTATTTCACTTCGAAATTTCTCAAACAGATTTGAATTTTTTTTGAAATGAAAACCAAAATGGTTGAATTATTATGCAGAATACACATGTAAGTAAATATATAAAATCAGAACAAGCTATAAAACAATGTAGTTCGTCTATACCGAATCTCGCGAGAAATCTCGTCTCGCTCGAACTCGAGAAATCGTAAGCTCTACTAATAACTATAAATGAGCCTTTTATATTGTTCATTACTCGAAAAAAGCAAGTTGGAATTTCAAATCAAAAATTAAAATTTTTTTGTGAAATAAAATCTTACGACCAATGAAAGTTTAAAATTTAAACCTTAAGACCGGTATTCATAAAAAATAAAATAGGTTTTAACAATTATATAAAGTGACATTTTCATACAAATTTTCAATTTTAACAGCTTTATAAATCTATTTTATTTTTTATGAATAAGGGGGTAAAAGTTTAAATGAGAAAAACTATATGATTTAAACCAAAAAAGTATGAAATTTATTCCAAAAAAAAATTTAGAAATATTTAAACTTTTGTAAGTTTGAATCTTAAACCAAAAAAGAATGAGAAACTTTTAAACTTTCGAAGGTTCAAAATTTAACCCAAAAAAAGTTTTAAATTCCTTTCAAACCAAATCAAAGTTTATCTTCCGGTATGGGAGAACTAGAATGCGCTCTTTTTTCTTTAGCCCAAAATCATGATATGGGAAGTCTGTGTTATAGTAGTCATACCCTTATTCATAAAAAATAAAATAGGTTTATTAAACTCTTATAATTGAAAATTTGTATGAAAATGTCATTTTAAAAAGCTCTATAAACCTTTGATATTTTTTTTATGAATAAAGGGGATATAATATCCATGATTTTCGCTGACAGCGCTTTGGGTGCAGTAAATGCTCCAAATACAAAAACTCTGAATTTTAGCTGCAAAAATTGAGGGGCTATTCCCCAAAACTAAGACAGTTTTCTTAGAGTTACATAAAGTAAAGTAAATCGCCCCGACCTAATATTCATACATATATACATACTTATATGCAAGTTTACCCTGCAAAAAAATGTGTGATTAATCCCGAAAGAGATTTGTCCCGGATTGATCTCTTTCGAGAACAATCGCTCCACAATTAGTCCCGGATTGTTACCGTACGGGTATAAATGTAGACTAATTGTAGACCAGTTGTTCCCGAACGGGTATAAATGTAGATCAATCGCTTTCATTCCGAACGGGTACAAATGCATTCTCAAAACTTAACATTTTTTTTTTGAAGATTTCACTACAAAAAGAGAACTAATTCAATAAACTTTCTTTTATTATATAACAATTTATAATTTTTAGACATTTTCATAAAAAATAGCCTTGGCTTGCAATTTTGGATGAAAGCGATTGATCTACGTGTGTACCCGTTCGAGATAAAAGCGATTGATCTACATTTGTACCCGTTCGGTATGTTAGTTATTAATCTACATTGGTACCCGTTCGGGTATACAAGTTGAACAATTAGTCTCTTCATAGGACATGCTGGAACAAATGCGATCAATTCACTCCATATAAAGGGATGTAAAATTGTATTAGTCGCATGCTCCCTTGCGATTGATCCCGGACACGTCCCGGATTAATCGCATTTTTTACAGGGTTATAATTCCTTAACTTGTTTGCTTTCTGTGTGTGTGTGTGTGTGTGTGTGTGTATGTTCTCTGCTTATCCTTATCTACACATTAGTTGAGGTTTTTGCGCAGCTTTGCACTGTGGCGCGTTACACCGTTGGCGCTGCAGCAAGCGAACAAAAATATGGAAGGAAGAAAAAACTTTTTCAATGCCAAGTCTACACTCAAAAAAAAAATTTCTCTCGATCAAAGACATAATTTTCCTTATTTTGAACACGCGTCCCAATACAAAATTTTCTTTGTTTTGTGTAAATTTTCTAAAAAATGTGGAAAAAACATAAAAAAACATTCAAACAAATTCGTTGCCATGGGGATTTGTATGGGAATTTAATTTCTCAAAATTAAAGAAATCAAGTCTTCAAAACAAGGAAAGTTGGGAATGGAATGGCGCTTAAAGAATTTTTCATTATTTTAATGTATGAATTTTTTCAAAACAAGTATATGAAACCATGGTAACGCATGTAACAACAATATTTTGTAAACCTTTTAACATGTTTTAAGGAAAATTTACTCAAAACAAAGAAAGTAGTGTTCAAAATAGGTAAACAATTTCTTTGACCCCTCCATATATTTTTTTTCTCTCAGTGTAGCGCTGTTTTTCGCTTTGGACGGTTTTTTTTTTTAATTTTTAATTTTCTTATATTTTGCAAGTTGTTGGCGCTTGAATTTTCTACACAGCGTAAAAGTTTGTAAAGCAATTTTTTTTTGTTTTGTTTAAACCACCAAAAGGAAATTTGTAGTTGCTTCTGTGTGTTTCGTTGCATGGCTGCCGTTTTTCAGCAAGAAAATATTGACGTAAAGTTTGCCATATGTCCATTATTAATCTTAAACAGAGTTTTCCAAAGTGCATAGAGCTTTGTATTAAACATAGATTTTCATATATGCGCAAAGTGTGCGAAATTTTGCATTGATTAAATGCTAAGGTTTGTCATATTTTTGCAAAGTTTTTAATTAACTAAAAACCTAAGTGATCAGCATCTGTTGTGAACTTCAGTAATATTTTCGCTGGTAAGCAGAAAGAGGGAGAGGGTTAGCTAGAGGTGCCATTTTACAGCGTATAAGCTCCTCATCTCGATGGCACACGTCATAGCTTAGTCTACTCAACTCTTAAAGTATTCAATTTGAGCTTTGCTTGTTGGTTGGTTGGCTGTTGTGCTACTGGACGCCATTTTGATGCACGTACTCATGCACCAAATAATAACTGTTGCCACGCTTCATCATCGATTCGAACCGATTTTCGTTCATGCGATAAATCTTCTACGGTCGTTTGCTATTACGGTTCATCACCCCATTCGAACCTTTCGGTTCCTTCCATGAAGCTGTTACGGTAAGCTTGGGCGCAATTGGATGAGTCTCTTAGGCTTTGGTATTAAAAACTGCCAAGAGTTTTGTGTGGTCTGATATGAGACAGTGTCGGAAATTTGCATAGGAAATGTGTGCTCGATTCCGCGCTACCGTCTTGGTTGCAGCTTTTGCATTTAGTGTTAAATGGGATGCTCATAAGTTCGACTCGTTTTCCGAATGACCAGTGCCCGTAATAGTGGAGGTGATTCTAAAGATTTACTTTTTTTTATCTTATAAGGAGTTCCCGGTTATTTTTTATATTCTATTCTGGCCAGGTCTGTTTCGCAATTTGAAGACTTCCATTGAAGAGCGCCCAGTTACTTGTGTTTATTGTGAATTTCTCTTATAATTGCTGACAGCGGGCAACTTAGCATGGCTACCCTGCCTAAGTAACTATATAGACGTGTCAGCTTTCGAAAATTCGTCTGCGATCTCATTACCCAGCCTTTTTTCCTGTGGTCCGAACCCAAATGAACGATATGGTTACATCTTCCGCTACTATTGCTTGGATCACATTTTTGCAGCTCTTGACTCTCTTTGAGGATGTTGTGGGAGAGTTGAACGCTGCCTGACTATCTAAGTACAAATATGTATAACTGCACTCCTTAACAGAACTCGTAGACCCATGTCATGCCGTGCAACAGACAGCGCTTGGAATATGCTGGCCGAGTCCGCGAGACGAAAAGAGAGTGAAATAATTGGTTGCTCGGTGAAAATTCCAGATCCGACACCCCTTGGACACATACGTGTAGATCAGATCTCGGAAAAATTATCAGAGAGATTGTGTGGGAGAGAACAGAGCAATTTTTTTTTGAAGACGCAAGGATACAGAAAGTTTTTTGGTGTTAAAGATCATTTTAGGAACTAAGAAATTTAATTGAAAATCGTATAAGAGTCAAGAAACTCGTATGAGCAAAATCTATATAAATGTATAGAAATTGAGGCTATTTTGGACTTACCAAGAAGATTTGCCTCAACTCAAAAAACCTAAATTAGTGGGTCTGTATGCCCAGAAACCTTCATATATGGAAGCGGTCCATTTGCAATGTCTTTGAAGGATTCATTCACTTGCAAACCCATTCAAAGAGGCCTATGACAGCGCTGAATGAGGGAATATGAAAAAAGTTTGCTTCTGCACAGAGAAAGGAATACATTTTTAGCGATTTGTCTACTCATTGGACAAACGCTTCTCCTAAAGGCGATTTCTGAAAGGCTAATCGCTTCATACGACAACTTCTGCAGAGACTTTGGAGGTAAATTTATACGCTCTTTTGGCCTAACTGGAAGGCCAGATGGACAAAGTGTCTACTCGTACTTGGAAGTTACGAGCATGCACTAATGACAGGGCTATTGACAGGCCATATAATCCTTGCAAAGCATGCAGAAAGTATAATGCTTCATATTTTGATTACTGTAACGCTTGTGAGGACGAAGAGGAGCCCGAAACAGCACAAAGTAGGAGACGTCTGAAGCGCTTAGGAGACTAGCAATTTGGGGATCTAGGGCATCTAGCTACAATGGGGTTTAGGAAAATTCTAAGATTTGTGGAATCCACACTATGGTTCAAGTAGCGGGGTCTTCGGATGCACGCGTTAGCTCAATGGCACCTAGACATTTGATAAAATTGCTTGAGAAATCATAAGAGAGACAAAAATTTACTCGTCTACACAATCGAGATGTTTTTGCGATTGTTGCGAGTAGAAGCTTGTTTCGATTAGTGATCGGCGAGTATGAGTTATTTTAAGGCTGATTTGAAAGCGAAAGGAACCGATTAACGGCTACTCGCGACTGGACTCGAATACGAATGAAAATTATCGAGATGCTTGAATAATCGAGACAATAGAAGAAAACATCTCGAACTCGTGCATCACTATCTAAATAGGGCTGGATATTCTCCAAGGCAAAATAATTAATTTCTTAGTTAAAACTTCTATAGGTATTACGGATTTTCTCAACTTCATCTTCAAAATCAGGAAGTTTAAGGGCCGTTTACTCAAGCTCCGGTTAAGCACTTAACCACAGATTTTTGTCCGGTTAAGCAATTTATTTGACAGCTCACCATACAATTTACGTCAAACTAACCAGCGGTTAAATTAATCAGATGTTGAGTAAACGGCCCTAAGACTGTCAATTTGCATAATCACTGCAGCTAAATTGTACACATGTTAAATTAAGAGAGATAAAGTAAGCAAGCAAGCAGAAAATTCTTACGAATATTTAGATATTATAACGCTTTGAAGGACTTTAGTTGCCTGTGAATGGATGAGTGATAGACAGACATACCTATTTTTGTATACTAAATGTGGTTATGAATATGAGGATATGTTAATATTACTTGCATATACGTAGGTATGTATGTACATATGTATATGTGTACATCACACAATTCATGCTATTTGCATATTTTTCATTGCTCTGCTGTAATTCAAAACTATTCAAAACTAGCAAACGCTTCAATTCTCTCTTAAACTGATGCTGATGGCTTTTTTTGTCTGCTAAACCAATTGAAGTGGTGCAAAATCAGAGCGAGGATATTTAAGTATCTTTGTGTTCATACATATGTACATACATTGTAAATACATGTGTGTTTAGCATGCATTTATGCGTTTAGAGCAAATTTCTAGCCTGCATTGGCATAAATGAGAAAAACTGGCACTGATGTCAGCTAATTGAATTGGCATAGAGCAAAGGCAAGCAAAAGCAGACAAGCAAGCAAAGTGAATCAATTTGGCGCATGAAGCCAAACGTAGTTGAACATGCATGCAGATTAGTGTCCGACCGAATATTCGGCCAAGCTTCGGTATTCGGCCTATTCGGCTGGTATTTTTTATTCGGCTTCGGCTTCGGCCTTCGGCTGAAAAGGCCGAATAGTCGAGGCCGAATAATAGATGTGTTTAATAACAAAATAAAATTGACTGGATTTTACGAATTTTTGATTTTTTATAAGCGACAGAATATCGTAACTTCTAGTAATATGTTTTTGTTATTGAACAGGCCTAAGATTCCGAACGATAACTTACGCTAATTATTAAATATCGTCACCTTAGTGTGTCGATCAATTCTTTTAAAGTGTCATTAAATTAAACATAGTTTATTACACGAAAAATTGGTTTATTCACTTATTGGCCATAAAAACAAAGAGATCATAAGTAAAAATTCAATACAGTTTCAAAAAAAAATAGTTTTATGTATGTATAATACTATGTTACAGCAAAAAAATAAACAAGAAATTCAATGTGTTTTCTTGGTTATCACTTCATTAAAAATTATATTCGCGGAAGTCGCAGACCTCTTCTTCTTCTTCTTGATTGGCGCTTAACCGTCTAGACGATTCTGGCCGAGTCCAACAGAGCGCGCCAATTGCTTCTGTTTCGTGCAGCATGGCGCCACTTGGGAACACCTAGGGAGGCAGCATTGCTGTCCACCTGATTTTCCCAACGCAGTGGAGGTCTCCCTTTTCTTTTGCGTTCAGCGGGTTTCGATAGAAATGCTTTCTTGGCCGGAGCGCCTTCGTCCATTCTCACGACACGACCTGCCCAACGCAGCCGCTGGATCTTTATTCGCTGAACAATGTCGATGTCTGTGTAAAGCTCGTACAGCTCATCGTTAAATCTCCGTCGATACTCGCCCACGCCAACGCGCAAAGGTCCATAAATCTTACGAAGAACTTTTCTCTCGAATACTGCAAGTGCCATCTCATCTGATTTTGAAATTGTCCATGCTTCTGCGCCGTACATGAGGACTGGAACGATGAGCGTCCTGTAGAGTGTGATTTTTGTTTGTCGAGAGAGGACTTTACTTTTCAGTTGCCTACTTAGTCCGAAGTAGCATTTATTGGCAAGCGTGATTCTTCGTTGGATCTCCGTGCTGACATCATTCTTGGTGTTAATGCTGGTTCCCAGATAGACGAAGTCCTTAACAGTTTCGAATTTGTAGCTATCAACATTGACGTGGCTGCCAAGGCGTGCTGTTTCTTTGTGTGATGACAGGAGGTACTTCGTCTTGTCCTCGTTGACCGCCAAACCCATTTTCTTAGCCTCTTTATCCAGCTTGGAGAAGGCAGAACATACGGCGCGCGTGTTAGTGCCAATGATGTCGATGTCATCGGCGTACGCCAGCAGTTGCACACTCTTGTGATATAAGATGCTTCCTGTATGGTTAAGTTCTGCAGCTCGTATTATCTTTTCCAGCATCAAATTGAAGAAGTCGCACGAAAGAGAGTCACCTTGTCTGAAACCTCGTTTGGTCTCGAACGGCTCGGAGAGGTCCTTCCCAATTCTGACGGAGCTGGTGGTGTTAGTCAACGTCATTTGGCATAGCCGTATAAGTTTAGCAGGGAAACCAAATTCAGACATTGCGGCATACAGGCAATTCCTATTCGTGCTATCAAAAGCGGCTTTAAAATCGACAAAGAGATGGTGTGTGTCGGTTCCTTTTTCATGGGTTTTTTCCAGTATTTGTCGTATTGTGAAGATCTGGTCGATAGTAGATTTACCAGGTCTGAAGCCACACTGATAAGGTCCAATCAGATTGTTGACGATAGGCTTCAGTATTTCGCACAATACACTTGCTAAGACCTTATATGCGATATTCAGGAGGCTTATCCCACGATAATTGGCGCGTACTGTGGAGTCTCCTTTTTTGTGGATTGGGCAGAGCACACTTAAGTTCCAATCGTCGGGCATGCGCTCGTCCGACCATATTCTGCATAGGAGTTGATGCATGCTCCTTATCAACTCTTCGCCACCATGTTTGAATAGCTCGGCTGGCAAGCCGTCAGCGCCCGGGGCCTTGTTATTCTTAAGCCTAGATACTGCTATTCGCACTTCGTCATGATCAGGTGGTGGAACATGCCTACCATCATCTGCTATTGGGGATTCGGGTCGTACATCTTCTCCTTCCGCACTTTCACTGTTGCCATTATCTAGCAAGGAGGAGAAGTGATCCCTCCACAACTTAAGTATGCTCTGGACATCAGTTACCAGATCACCGTTATCATTCCGGCAGGAATTTGCCCCGGTCTTGAAACCTTCAGTCATCTGCCTGATTTTTTGATAGAATTTTCGAGCATCGTTCCTACCCGCCAGCATCTCAAGCTCTTCACACTCGCGCCTTTCAGCCTCCCTTTTCTTCTTTCGAAAAAGGCGCCTCTCTTCCTTCTTCGCCGTTCGATAACGCTCCCATACGCTTCGCGTTACGCCCGCACACAATGTAGCCCTGTAGGCGGCGTTCTTTCTTTCCGAGGCATCGCGACATTCCTTGTCGTACCAGGTGTTTTTGTGGGCTCGCTTGTATCCTATAGATTCCTCAGCGGCGATACGAAGTGAACGAGCGATGTGTTCCCATTCCTCAGATACATCGTTTGGTGAAGGGTTGCTCTCAGAGAGCAGGAGTGAGAGCCGAGTGGTGTATTCATTGGCTGTCTGCGTCATGTGCAGCCTTTCGACTTCAAACTTTCCTTGCTGTCCTGTTGGCACATTCTTTGCTGCACAGAGGCGGGTGCGTACCTTGGCTGCTACAAGATAGTGGTCGGAGTCGACATTGGGACCACGGATTGTGCGCACATCTAGGATGCTGGAGCTGTGTCTGCCGTCGATCATGACGTGATCAATTTGATTTCGCGTTTTTCGATCAGGAGACAGCCATGTGGCTTGGTGTATTTTTTTGTGCTGGAATCTGGTACTGCTAATGACCATGTTTCGTGACCCGGCGAAGTCGATCAGCCTCGTCCCATTGGGACTGGTTACGTCGTGGAGACTGAATTTTCCGACTGTGCTGCCAAAGATACCTTCCTTACCCACACTGGCATTAAAATCGCCAAGCACAATCTTAATGTCGTGACGGGGGCAGCGGTCGTAGGCATGCTCTAACTGCTCATAGAAAGTGTCTTTGATCGCATAGTCCTTCTCTTCCGTCGGGGCGTGGGCGCAGATGAGAGATATGTCGCAGACCATGATTGGCGGAATACAATTTGAGTATACATACACAGCTCCAACCAGCTGTTCGACTAACTTAACCTTAGTTGCTGGTCAACTATACACCGAAGCAGATAAACTCTTGTTTTGGCGTACAACAGAAAGCTGTTGAACTTTAAGTATTGAATTTTATTTACCTACATAAAGACTGAATTTTTTTTATTTTTGTTTACAACTATGTATGTATTTTTGTAAGGTGTTTTGTTTATTCAAAAAACAAAAAAAAAATTAATTGATATGAATAGAGCTCGAAAAAATAGGTGAAATCAAGCGCCTAAAAAATGCTACATTTTGTAAATTTTGGTTGTTTTCAGTGGCGGGAGATTGTATTAAATATAAAGGGGTAGCATATTGGTATGGTGAAGATTTTATTAGAAAAGTTCTTAATCATGTTACACAAATTTGCAGTTTGAATAAACATACAGTGGTGTGTGATGAAATAAAGCCAAAGAGAGATTTAGTTTCTTTGACATTTTTACTGAAAAAAAGTATGAAGAACACATTTTGTATTTTATATTTTTGTACATCGTCAAGCTTTTTGAAAGCAAAACAAAACTGGCTGTAATGAAAATAAAATTTGGGAAAAGTAAGTAAATTATGGCATAGTTAATGTTCCAATAACTCATAAACAAAAATGCAGAACGGTTTTTACCACGACAGAAATTTGCATTTTTACAGATATGGAATTATGCCGAGTATCCAATTGGAAAATTGTAAACCCTGAAATGGTCATAAGAAAAAATAGGAAAGTTCAAATCAAGTTTTTTTACCTAAAATATGCAAATGTTTAAAGTCAGACCACTACAAATTAAAAAGCTGTATTATATATTCCATTTGCTAATATGCACTTGCCTCATTTTCATTCAAAATATATTTGGTTTGAAACTGTAATTGCTTTTCCTTCACGTGCGAAGATTTTGTCTCAAATTTAAGCGAGTCACTACAAATTTTTAATTTTTTTCTTTATTCTTTATAATTATATATTTATTTAATATACACTCAGAGAAAAGTTGCGGGCTAAGAACAAGCTGTGTCGTACTTGAATTAAGAATTATGGAAATTAAGGAAAAATAAATTCAATTTCAATTTCCCCATTCTTGAATCAAGAACGGTATTCTTGAAGCAAGATAAAAAATTGAAAAAAGCTTGTTTTAAGAATGAAATTATTAATGTAAGAATACTATTACCAAATGTTCGTGTGACAAAGAAAATTTTTTCAATCAAAAGAAAAAATAATTTAGCAGGATGGAAAAAATCGAGATATTAAGTATTTATTAACAAACAGACAAACAGCTGTAATATTTATCGCGAGCACAAGATTTTCCCGTAATTGAAATTGTTGCTCTTTCCCTAATTGAAAAACCATTGAGGTTAGTTAAGTTTTTATTTTATTCAATAATTTTGTAAATATATACATATATGTATAATATAAGAATTAGATATGTGTGCATCTGAAATGCCTCTTTTTTCCCCTCAGGGAATAAAAAAAAAAACAAGACGGAGATGGTAGTAGAGATGATGTGAACCAAATACCAAACTTTATACGAAACCGCAACCGAATTTGATGAAGATCGAATAGTAAACGAAATATCAGCTTTGAATGCATATATGACGCCAAAACCGAATTCCTCTTCCAACAAAGATTTGCATAACTCAACTTTTTTTTTTTTTAATTTGTAACTTTACGATGTATTGCGGAACGATTCTTGTAAAGTTTGGTTTGGAGACAAACCGGTTTCGGCTGATATGTGCCATTTTCAGTGTCTTTTTGCGTTTTCCAAAACATTATAAGGTATGACGGAAAATCGTTCCACAATACATGATATTCCTACCCTGTGTGAAAAGCAAGCAACCAAAAAGTAATTGTAACTTTACTTTTACCAGTATATTATATTAAATATTTGTAATACGAACTACATAGTTCTGCAATTAATTTTAGTTTTATAATTTACACATGCATATGTATGTATGTATGTAAAAACAGAATTATATATAATATAGTAATAATAAGAATTACATATGTACATATGTGTACATAACCAAACCTTTTATTTTTTATTTTTGTTAGGTGGGTTAAATGATTTCGAATTTTGAATTTCGAAAAAAGGGGAAATCAAGTATAAGTATTCTTAAACCGAAGTTGAACATTCTTAAAATAAGAATGTACATTCTTAAATCAATCATGGGAAGTGCTTAAATTAACTTTATATAAGCTTATTTCAAAATGAAATATTCTTAATATAAGCTTCTTATTTTCAAAAAAATCGTTCTAAAAATAAGAATATGTTCTTGATTTTAGCATTTTCAAGCTTAACAGACTTTCATGACGTTTTCGGCTTGATTCAAGCCCGCTAGACTTAAATTTAGCTTGCTTTTTCTCTGAGTGTACCTTATTTATTATTATTCTTTATTATTATATTTATTTATTGTAGCTTTCTTTGCAATTTTTCACGTGAAACCCATAAAAAACCTTAATAATTTATTTTTCTGGCATCCTAGTAAGCAAAAAATCCAATTGCATTCACGGGGGCTTAGACCTGAATGAACCCCACCCACCCTTAAACTTGCCACTGGATGTTTTCACAAACATTACGTAGCATAATTTTAGGCGTTTGATTTTCACCTATTATCCGAGCTCTAGTTATGAAATAAAAAAAATCTCATACTTAAGTATATATTTTTCTTATTTTGGTATTCGGCTTCGGCTTCGGTTTTCGGCCGAATAAAGGATTATGCCGAATATTCGGCTACGGCTTCGGCTTCGGCCTAAAATTCCAGCTTCGGTCGGACACTAATGCAGATACGTATGTGCTATGTGCTATGAACTATCAAAGTGTGGATATGAATGTGCATATATGCAAATATGTAGAGATTTCTGAGCAAATGATACATATACACACAGACATATACGAAATCAAATAAAGTAATATCTGTGTTGCAAGGGCATGCCCTATGCAAGAATATATTCATCTGAATGCAAGTCAAATTTATGGAATAGCTGCATATACCTACATATATATGTACATACATGCATATAAACATCCACATATAGTGCTATGCATTTTCTAATATGTCACTATTTAGAGTTAAGCCATCAAGTTTGCAAAATTTTACGTAATAAGTCTATGTATGCTTCATTTAGCATAAGTAAATTATATTGACATAAAAGTTTCAAGGTTAATTCACAGCAAAAGTGCATACATACAAATTTACATGCATACATACATACATACATCTGTTATACTCAGCTGTACTAGTACACAGAGTATTATAGTTTTAATCACATAACGGTGGATTGTAACAGAATGAAATAATCGAGATAGATATAGACTTATATATATCAAAATGATCAGTGTGAAAAGAGAAATCGATTGAGCCATGTCCGTCCGTCCGTCCGTCCGTCCGTCTGTCCGTCTGTCCGTCCGTCCGTCTGTAAACACTCTAACTCGCGCAAAAATTGAGATATTTTGATGAAATTTGAAATGCAAGTTGGTATCGACACTGGGACGGTTGGTATTGAAAATGGGCGAAATCGGACCATGACCACGCCCACTTTTCCTATATAGAAAAAATCGGAAATTTGGTATCTCAGCCACTAATATAGCTAGAGTGATGAAATTTTACCCACGTGTTGAGCTCAGGCCCCTAAGAAGAAATTTGATGGAATTTTGGAAATTGGGCGGTGCCACGCCCACTTATTAAGGAGCAAATATTGAAAGCTTTATGAGTCATAACTCAGAAACTGTTGAAGATATATCGATGAAATTTGGTACGCGTCATATACTTACTTAGGCAAATGTTTGGACGAAAAATTGTTAAAATCGGTTGACGGCCACGCCCACTTTTATATATGGGTATTATAAAGTGACCTAATAAAAACATTTTAAGCGATATCTCTGTCAAATATAAAGATATATCATTGCAATTTTATGCCAGGAGGCCACCTGCGGACATACAACGAAAAACACAAAAATTTTGGAAAATGGGCGTGGCACCGCCTCTTTTTAGAAGCTGGAATATACGAGATTTCTGAGCCCATAGCTCGACAAATAATTGATATATAATGACGAAACTTGGTGTGTACACTTTTATTACTTGTGGTAATACATGTTGAAAATTTTAGCGAAATCGGTTGACGACCACGCCCACTTTTATATATGGGTATTATAAAGTGGCCTAATAAAAACATTTTAAGCGATATCTTTGCCAAATATAAAGATAATTCATTGAAATTTTGTGGCAAGAGTTCCACAATAGACCGGAAACAAAAAATATACAAATTTTGGAAAATGGGCGTGGCACCGCCTCTTTTTAGACAAAGGAATATACGAGATTTCTTAGCCTATAACTCGACAAATAATTGAGATATTATGACGAAACTTGGTTTATACACTTTTATAACTTGTGTGTTAATAGACACGCAAAAATTTATTGAAATCGGTTTATGACCACGCCTACTTTTTAACAAAGATATTTCTGGAACACCCTTTGGGAATTTGTAACGTGACATCTTTGTAACTAGAAGTCATAAAGGAATGAAATTTTGCACAAAGAATAATATTCATATGCTTAGTTGGATGACTGATAAAAATTTTGAAAATGGGCGTGGCTACGCCCACTTTATGCAAAACTCGCTTTATATAAAATCTATCAAACGCAAACAAACAATGAAAACATACAGCTGAGTATCCAATGTTCGATTCCACTCGAACTTAGGCTTCCTTACTTGTTTTAACACTGTTTACTTTTCTTTAGAACTTTGTTGTGGCAAGACTAAAATCTTTCAAGTGGCATTTCCATGCTTGATCGGTCATCAGGGGGATTGGTCTGCAAACTTTAGCATGAGCTTACATCACAGGGTGGTCTAAAATCGCAGTAGGTAGTTTACGCTCACTGAAATTACGAATAATTGAAGTCTAAATTTAGGCGCACAGCCTGTTCTATTATCTATGTGTGTAGGTATGTATTGTAACTTTCGTAAAAAATTTCAAATATTAATATTGGCATATTTACAAGTGCTTTAAAAATTTATCTATAAAGTGGGCACATATGGTAGCTCAAAGAAAAAGTAATGAATTACACAAGCGTACATAAAACTATCTAACAATATACCCAGTAGAAAGTGTAAGGAGTAGTATGAAGCATTTATAGCAGCTCTTCTCTAGTGGCAAGCAGTTCTAGACCATCTCTGTGATAAATCCATCAGCGTCGCTGAACTCAAATCTAGAAAATGTGATGTTATGAGGATACTTTAATGAGAGAAGCTTTTAAATTTTAGTATTTTTGAAACACAGTCCAAGTTAAAAATCCAAGATTAGAAAATTTTAAATTTGAAAAATTCAGTAGTTCAAATTCAAAATAAGAAAAAATTCAGAATAAAACAAAATTTAAAATATGAAAAATTCGAAATCATAAATATTCGACATTCCAATTTAAGAAACCCTATATTCAAAATTAAAAATTTCAAAATTCAGGAATTCAAAAATCAAAAATTCAAAATTCAATAAATTCGAAAACTTAAAATCCAGAATTCAATAAATTCGAAAATTTTAAACCCAAAATTTAAAATTTAAAAAATTAAAAAATTTCAAAATTCGATATTCGATATTCAAAATTCACATTTCGAAAAATTTCAAATTCAAATTTAAAAATAAAAAATTCAAGAATAGAATTAAAATTCCAAAAAGTAGGAAAATTCAAATAATTCGAAATTATTCGAATTCATAAAATTAAAAATTGGTATATTTTAATATCAGATATTCAAGTCACAAAAAAACAAACAAAATCGGAATTCAAAATTAAATAAAAAAAAAATAAATAAAATAAAAAAATTCTTCAATAAAAAACAAATTTAAAATTCAAAATTCAAATTTTCAGAATACAAAAAAAATTCAAAATAAAACAAAATACAAATTCGGAAAATTCGAAATTAAATAAAACTCATAAAATTAAAAATTCGTATAATTTAAAATCTGAAATTCAAATCACAAAAAAATTCGGAATGCAAAACCAAAAAATTTCGAAAATTTAAATTCGTTTCAAAATTAAAACAAAAAAAATATTCCATAAAGAAATTTAAAATTTCGAAATTAAGAATACAAAATTTGAAAAATTCAAAATAAAACAAAATACAAATTCAAATAATTCGAAATTAAAAACAATTCATAAAATTAAAAATTCGTATAATTTAAAATCAAAAATGAAAAAAAAAGCAAAATTCGGAATTGAAAATTAAAAAATTACGAAAATTTAAATTCGTTTCAAAATAAAAAAAAAAAATCTTCAATAGAAAAAAAATTTAAACCTAAAATTAAAATTTCGAAATTAAGAATACAAAATTTGAAAAATTGAAAATAAAACAAAATACAAATTCGTAAAATTCGAAAAAGATTAAAAAAATTCAAAAAATTCAAATTGGAAAAATTCAAAATTCGAATAATTTAAAATTTGAATTTCAATATTCACAAATTTGGAAATTCGTTTATGAAGAGCTTATTAACTTTTCCACTGGGTATCTAAAGCATCTACCACAAACTAGTTGAGTGCACTAGGCAGCACTGGGGGCTTAAATTTTGATTTGTGATGTTTTCGCAAACAAATTTTCAATATAAAACTACCAAAGTGACAAAAAACATAAGGGAAAAAATTCAATTTTTTAACAAACCATGCAAATCGCACGTCATAAATATGCATACAAAAAAAATAAACGCAATGTAAACGCATAAAAACTTTTACAAGCGTATGTAGAATAGATAGTCTCAAACAAACAAACAATAAAATAAAACTTAAAAGCCTATAAATAACTAACGTGCGCCCAAAAGTATGCAAAAACATAGAGCAACAAAAATTTTATGCTAATGAAATGCAGCGCCATATTAATAAAAATGAATGTGATGATGGTTTTTCTTTACCCTTTTTTTGGTACGGTGCATTGAACCGTGAATTGTCGCAATTTATCAAACAAACAATTTGATTATTTAATGCCTTAAAATTTATTTTTTTGACTGTTAAGTTTTTTTGTTGGTTAGGGTTTTTGGTCGCCAGCGGCAGGCAGCAGGTGCGGCATAATGTTTTTGGGCTAAATGTCTAGACAACTTTTGTGGCTAAATGAAAAAAAAAAAATATATATATATATGATGCTATTTTAGTTGAGATAATTTTTTGTTGTATACTTAAGGGCGTTTAAGTTGGGTTAGGTTAGGTAATAGTGGTTGTTGATGCAAGCGTCAACACAATTAGGCCTAAAAGTTCCCACTTTATTACCACGAGGATCTAAACCACTACTCAAACCAAAAAGCGCATTCCAGCAAATCTTTGGATCTTTTTCGGCTCCATCTTAGCCAAGCCAACCGTAGTCAGAAAAGTGGGGCAACCCAGCAATTTCAGCCTCTTGGACCACAGCCTGGAACACAGTAAAGGTTTTACAACTGCAGGTTCTACAGAAGTCATTAAAAGGAACGTTCAGTCCTTTTCAAAACTCGAAAAACTTGAAATTTGAAATTTGAAAAAAATCAAAATTTAAAATTCGAAAAAACTCAAAAAAAAAAACTCCGAAATTGAAAATATTTAAAATTCAAAAATTATAAATTCGAAAATCCCAAAATTTAAAATTCTAAAAATTCGAAAATTCAAAATTTAAAATTCGAAAAAAATTAAAATATAAAATTCGAAATAGAAAATATTCAAAATTCAAAATTCAATAATTCGAAAATTTGAGTCCCAAAATTCAAAATTCCGAAAATTTCTACAATTAACTACTTCAAAAGTTTAAAATCAAAATTAAAGAAATAAAATTCTGACAGAAAATTCGAAAAATCCAAAATTTAAAAAATTATAAATTTAAAACCCGTACAATTCAAATAAGGCTCCATCTTAGCCAAGCCACGGGGGTGAGAAAAGTGGAGGGAGGGGGTAGTCCTCTTAGACCATAGTGCGGTCAAATTAACACAGTAAATGTTTTACAATTGCAGGCTCCTCCTCGTCCCTGCAGGCAGTTCCTACAGTAGAAATTAAAAGGGACGCCCAGTCTTTCAGCATGTCTGTCAATAGTAATGTGGCCAGTAATCATGCCAACAACAAGTGAGAGGATCTTCCTACTTAGAAGAAGTAGCACACCAGTACGTCTCGTATACCAATACCAGAATACCTGTAGAGAAACTTTAGTCCGAAAAGAGATAACTTTTAGTATTTGTAAAACATTAAAGAAGAAAGACAAAAAATAAGCGAAACATACAAAAAACTATAACCGTTGAAGCTAATTTGTACTCATAGCAGTTAATTAAAGGTGCCATAACAACACACTAAATGTCTGCGGCTGCGGCTGTCGTTGGCCAAAGTTTTACCAGCACTTGAACATGCTAAACATGGCTAAGAGGAGGAGGCGAAGTGGAGAAGAAGGGGCGCGTCGCGCGCAGTATAATTGCCGTTGGCCAAATATTTGCTGCACGTAAATGAATTCACTGGCAAAAGCACAACGAGATGCCTTGGCTGCACTAACTTGGCGCTGCTGCGCTGGTCGCATGCACTTCACTTGGCTGCCGCTGGATGTGTGTGTCTGTCTGTCTGTCCCTCTGACCATTTACTTGCACTATGCACCCTTAGTGCTTGCTATCTTATTTTGTTATCCTCTAAAACCTCGCTGTACATTTCCGTCGCCAATGTCAGCAGGTGTCAACGGCCGCCAGCCTGACATTTCCTCTAGGTGGCGCAAGGCAACAGCGAGCAAGTGAGCGAGCGAATTGGTTTTCAACTTCCTGGTGTAGACTTTTATGTGCTTTTTTCAAATTTTTTTTTTTTCGTTTTTTTGGTCCGACTTACATACATAAATTTGCAAGAAAAACGAAAATAAATGTCACGTGGCAATATTTTTGACTTGGCCTGAGGAATGTAATGATTTCAGCGCCGCAGAAGTTGAACGTAGAAGAGGTGATGATATGATGATAATTTAGTGAGAAGCACTAAAATTAATTTTTTTTCAAAAGTAATTCAAGTTAAAAATTTCAAAATGAGAAATTAAAAATTTCAAAAATAAAAAATTTCAAAATTAAAAATTCAAAACTAAAAAATTCAAAAACTCAATATACGAAATTAAAAATATTCAAAAATTCAGAACTTCAAAATTCAAAAAATCAAAAATTAAACAAAATTCAAAACACAAAATTCACGTTTAAAATTCAAAATACCAAATTTTCCAAAATGTAAATTTAAAAAAAATTTGAAATTTGAAAACCATAAAAATTCGTAAATTTAAGGTCCGTTTATTATTAGCTAGTTATGAATAGTTAGCCAAGTTTCGGCTGGCTAATCGTTTCTTGAGTCAAAAAAATAGCAGAAGAGAGCCATAGCCAGTTCCAAATTTCAGCTAGTAAAATTTTCCCTTGCTGAAATTATTTGCTGCCATAGTAAGAAACAGCTGTTGAAAAAATAAACAAACTATTACTTTTGATTTTGTTACTTTTGAAATTTTCTCAATTTTTGAAATAGAAATAATGAAAATTAAATGTTTGTTTAGAATCAATCAAAAATAGCATTGAAATTATTAATCGCTAATTTTTACTATTTTTCCGTTTCTTGATTTTATGTTCTTTCCGGTTTGCTCACCTGACAGCTAGCTCCTAGTTTAATAAGAAACAAATCTTTAAATAATAAAAAATTTGAAATTTCAAAAAATCAATAATATAAAAAGTAAAAAAATTCGAAATTCCAAAAATTACCAAGTTCAAAAATCCAAAACTGAAGAATTGGAAACTTAAATACTCAGAATTCAAAACTTCAAAAAATCAAAAACTAAAAATAGTTTAAAAAATTCAAAACTTAAAATTCACCTTTAAAATTCAAAACTTCAGATTCCCAAAAATACAAATTTAAAAAAAAAATTAAAATTTGAAAAATATAAAAATTCGAGAATTTAAATATTAAAAAATTCGAAAGTTGAAATACAAAATTTCAAATTTAAAACTTAAAACTCAAAATTCAAAAAAATCAAAATTCAAAACGAGTTAAAAAATAAAATTTCAAAATTAAAAAATTCGAAAATTCATAAATTTCAAAACAAAAATTAAAAAATACGAAAATCAAAATTCAAAACTCAAAATTTCGAAAATTACAAATTCTAAGTTTCAAAAAAATTTTACCAATTGGTACGAATTTTTCCTAAAAAGTGTAATTTTCATATAGGCAACTGTCCCTTTTTATGAAAAATTCTTGAGAATTCGTAATAGTTTTTGTTATTAAACAGTTACTGAAAGCCACTTTGCCTTAGCGTGTGCACTCCATGTTCACTTAGCTTTTCACGGGAAGCTCAGCAATTTAAATTTCTAACAATCTGAGCATGACATAGAAATTTCGCGATAAGACATATTCTGCGGCGAAAAAAGAGCAACATGCGATTTTGTGAGCAAGTGAGGTATGTATTTAATTAAAGAAGCGGAAAGTAAAGGGAGGTTAGCTAAATGAGATTAGCGTGATCTGTGGCTGCAGCTAAAGCTTTGCACTTTGTCTGTTGTTCGGAAGCTGCGGTGCAAATTTCATTTCATTTAGTTTTTTTTTTTCCTTTTTTTTTGGTATTTTTTAATCTTTCTTTTACTATCTAATGAATTTCGTTAATTCGCTGCTAATTAAGTTTTAAAAAGTATACAAGTATGTACTTACCGGCGTTGGACAGCTGTTCAGCGGAACAATGTGGTCGGTCAATGCGCATTTTGCAGTTGAAATTGTTTGAGTGTGTGTGCGTTTGTTTGTATGAAATTGTTCGCTTCCACAGCAGCCGTCGGCAGTCAGCTTCTGCTAGGCATTAATGAGTTAATAGTTCCAGTTTTGTCTTAATCTTTGTATGTATATCTGTACGCTAGGTTGGTAGTGTCCTCACGGGCGTTGCTAATGTGTCGCGAATAAAAAAGTTTAGGGCTGGTCTTTGCATTTTTTTAGCATTGATACGCTGCTATGCTTATTTATTTCTTTCCCGCCACCTGCTAGTTCTCTCCAGAATGTGTTATTCTGTTTCAGCTGATATTTTAGCATGCCATTTTGCTTCTTCTATTTCTTCTTCTTTTTTTGGCATTTGCTCACCCTCTAATTTTAAACGCCCTCTCAATTTTGCCCTTTGTTTTGGGTTCAAAAATGTTGCAGGGTAATTTATGTTTAGCATGAACCACTATTTTATAGAAAAAGTACATGAAAATATATTTTCAATTAATTCAAATGACAAAGCACAAAGTAAGATGATTAAAGTAGGGTGCAAAAACAGTATTGCATACAAAGCTAGCTGTACTCTAATACGCTTTGCTGTGGCTTACTCTCTATTATAAGCATTAGAAATGAAAAATTATATTTTGTAACTACCTCCATTACATTGTAAAAGAACTTTTTGTATTCCACTTATTTTATATTCAAGTAGATTTAGTTTAAATTTGGCGTGATTGCAAAATCCGCTCTTTCTCTCTCTCGACATCCGGTTTCAGGGTTAATGTTTTCACATGCATATCTTTTGTTACTTATTCAAGAGTTGCCAATAGATACCCATATTGTAATAGTTAATTAATTTTTACAAATTTTATTGCGCCAAAATATTTCAAATAGGTGGCAACGCTCAAAAAAATTTTGTTTTTCAACTAGAAATTCTAAATTTTTTATAAATACACGATATCCTAGAATAAAATTTTTATAATTAAATAAAATTGTCGATTTTTTTTTAAAGAAGATGGCAACCCTAAAAAATTTTTCAGTAATCCGCTTTATTAAATCCATTTATTTTAACCCCATATTGTAATAGTTAATTGATTTTTACAAATTTATTGCGCTAGAAAATTTTAAATAGGTGGCAACGCTAAAAAAATTTTTTTTGCTTTTCAGGAAAAATTATAATTTTTTTATAAATACACGATATCCTAGAATAAAGTTATTTTATTAAATTACGATATCGATTTTTTAAGAAGGTGGCAACCCCAAATTGTATTTTCGGACATCAGCTTCCTGAAAGTCCATTAATTTCATACCTATATACAGTAGTTAATTCATTTGAAAAATGTTTAAAAAGCTGGCAACAACCAAAAATGTACTTTTTTCAGTAATCACCTTTATTAAATCCATTTACTTTAAACCCCATATTGTAATAGCTAATTGATTTTTACAAATTTTATTGCGCTAAAAAATTTTAAATAGGTGGCAACGCTAAAATTTTTTTCTGCATTTCAGGAAAAATCCTTAATATACTATATTATACACGATACGCTAGAATACATTTATTTTATTAAATTATAGTATCGACTCTTTTTTAAGAAGATGGCAACCCCAAATTATGTTTTCAGACATCAGCTTTTTGAAAGTCCATTAATTTCATACAGTAGTAAATTAGTTTAAAAAATGTTTGTTAGCTATAAAATTTTAAAAAGGTGGCAACACTCAAAAAATGTACTTTGCAACGAGAAACTTTAATTTTTTTCTTAATACATGACATGCTGTAAAATGTACATTTATTTATTAATTTACCTAGTACATTTTTTAAGATGGCAATCTTAACAAAAATATTTTAAGCGATCAACTTTCTGAAAATCATTTAATTGGATACCCATATTGTAATAGTTAATTGATTTTTAAAAAATTTATTGAGCTAAAAAATTTCAAATAGGTGGCAACGCTAATTTTTTTTGTTTTCCAACGAAAAATTCTAAGTTTTTTTCATATCTGCCCGTTAACTATGCTATAATACATTTATTTTATTAATTTACCTGGTTGAAATTTTTTAAGAAGTTGGCAACCCTAACAAAAATATTTTCGGCGATCAGCTTTCCGAAAATCCTTCAATTTAATACCCATATTATAATAGTTAATTCATTTTTGAAAATTTTATTGAGATAAAAAATTTCAAATAGTTGGCAACGCTAAAAGAAATTTTGTATTGCAATGAGAAATTCTATTTTTTTTCTCAAACATTTAGGATATGCTATATTCTATTTATTTTATTAATTTACCTTATCGAAATTTTTTTAAAAGGCAACCCTAATAAAAAAATTGTCAAATAAAAAAAATATTTTCAGCGATCAGCTTTCTTAAATTCATTTAATTTGTTACCCATTTTGTAACAGTTAAATTATTTTTAAAAATTTTACTGCACTAAAATATTACAAACAGGTGGCAACCCTCAATTTTTTTTTTGCAATGAGTTCCTACATTTCTTTGAAAAATATGCGATGTGCTCTGATATTTCTATTTTATTAATTTGCCTAGTCAACATTTTTAAAGAAGGTGGCAACCCTAATTTTTTTGCTAAATTTTTCTATTTAGTATATTTTTTGTTTAAGCGCCCTTTTCCACTAATTACGCGACACGTCTACCATCCCATTTGACAGCTAAAAACTTTGGCACACGCTTTGTTAACCGCGAGTGACCACAAGTTATACATGTTGTTTTTGTAATTTATGTTGCCGCGCTGCGGACTTTTATTGTTTAAAAATTGTTTGCGTTGTTGTGCTCTTTTTCACTCGCGTACTATTCTTTTTTGGTTTTGTAAGTTCACTGGGACAAAGCAACAAATATTTGTGTAAGTACATAGTATGTACTTGAGTTTGTGCTGTCAACATTTTGCATTTTGATATTTTTTGCATTTTGTCTTTTTTTTTGCATTTTATTATTCGCTTGCTGGTTTTATTTCTTAATTTTTTTTACTCTTCTTTTTCTGTTGCTGCCCTTTTTCATGTTGGCGCATGTATGCCTTTTGTGCCATCATGTTTTGACGTGCGCGTTAACTACACACACACGCAAGCTACTGTGACATTTTTTTTGCGTTAGTAGCGCCGTTTGGTCTGTTTAGCGCCTAATTGTAGGCTAAAGCTTTTTAATGAGCACTTTTTTAAATATTTTTTGTTCAATTTTCTGTATTTTTTTTTTGTGAAAACTTTTAGTTTTCTCTGCCTCTGTTGTTGCTCGAGTATGCGTACTAAATTGTTGGTTGTCATGGGTATTTAGGCGCTTAATCTGACAATTTGTTAAATTGTTTGTAGTAAGTGTTGCAAAGTGTTGAGTACGAAGTTGAAAAGCTGGGAATGTGACTGTAATTAGTGTGTGAGTATGGAAATTATTTGAGTTTAATTTGCGGAAGAATGTGTTGGAAAGGGTTTATTGTTGAAGGAATTGAAAGGAAGTAAATGAACGACAAAGCACACACGTCGGTTTGGGCAGTAACGCAGTCTGAGGAGCCGCCACTTAGTCGCTGTATGTTGCTCTGTCTCAATGGTGTCAACTGTTCTGTTTCTTTGAGCCATAGCGCCGTTTTTTCAACTTCGTAATCCCAAGAAAACACATAGAAAAACTGTGTTTGCTGGCATGTTTTTACACCAAACTTTTAAGCCCTTTAGCGAGCACTTTCTTTTTGAAGCAGCCTAATGTAAAGTTATTCACGTTTATATACATACAATCATTAGCAATAATCCAAACTATTTCAAGTTATTAAAAGGAACAATGGAAAACTAAAAATAAAAATTTAAAATAAACTAAGTATAAAACCACATTAAATTTGAAATTGTTGTTGCATGAGTGTAGGCAGCAAATGTCATGTAAATTCGCTCTCATTCAAAACTGTGCAAAAAGCAAATGGCCGGCCGAGCGGAAAGAAGTGCGCTTCATTTGGTTTTGTAGTGCTTTGCTTGCGCTGCTCGCCTACATACATAATATTGCGCTCAAGCCACTTTGCTTGATTTTATCATTATTTTTGTTGTTGCTGCTGTTTTTACTCATTGCTCTGTTTCGGTGCGCTCGCTTTCATTTATTCACCACTTGCCCATTAACTCTTTTGCGGCAAATGTCAATGAAGCGACCGGTGTTGTTGTTGTTAATGTTGTATTAGTTGTTATTATTTTTGTTGTTATTATTTTTGTTGTTATTATTTTTGTTGTTGATGTTAGTTGTTGTTGTCATTGTAGTGCTTTCCACGCCTTTGTTATGCTGTTAATTTATTTTTTGTGTGCTTTTATTGTTGTCATTGTGAGGTTCGTGATTTTGTGTAGGTATTTTGTTATTTCCCTGAGTAGGTATTGAGCTTTTGTTGTTGGCGCTGTGCTGGTTTCCGCATTAGCATGTAAATTCATGTTGCTTTCATGCCTAAGCGTGCATTGTTTGTCTGGTTGCTGCTGCTGTTGTTGTTTGTTGTTGTTTTTGTTGTTGGTTTGCTTTTTGCATTCACAAGTGTAGTACTCTTTTTTGTTGTTGTTGCAGAATTTTGTTGTTATAGAGTTTGGTGTTTGTTAGAGAATTTTGTTGTTTTTAAAAATTTTTGTTAGTTTTTAATTGTTGTTGCTGTTTTTGTTACACTAAAAACATAGTTGGCTGTTCACAGTTACAGTGGTTACTTAAAAACTCATCAGCAAACGCCCAAGAGTTGTAGAGCAACAAAAAAAGACGCAAAAAAAACAACAACAAGCGCAAACAGCAAAATGCTCACACTTTAGCATAAACAACAATAACAACAATAGCGAATGAAAGCATTAATTTCAAGTGCAAAATAAATGTTAACAGTCAAAGTGGCAAAGTGCACAGCAGAAATGCGTTTCCGCTTGTTGTTGTTGTTAGTAATGTTAACAACAATAATGACAAGCGCGAAAGGCAAAAAAAAGATAACAACAAACAACTAACAAAAAACAACAAAAACAATAGTCTCTCAACAAATATTTTACAGCAAGTTGGCAAGTTGTCTGCATTTTTCTTTTGTTTTTTTTTTTTTTTCTTTAATAAAAATCATCAAAAAAGCCGCAGCAGTCATATTTACATGTTAAATATAGCATACCCTTAGGCGCAATTGTTTTGAAACAATGAATTGATGCTTTGCAAATTGCAATGTCCGTGTCCAAACACAGCAACTCTGCCGCGAAATTATCCAACGATTCTCTTTTGTGCCGCTGTTCTGTCTTCCATTTGTCCAAACACATCAACTCGTCGCTGACCAACTTTTGTTCATTATGTTTTGTTCTGGCATTCTTCGAACGCTCTGATAGGTCACTGGCGATAAGAATTGCTGCACAAAGCGTGTTGTCCGAGCACCGACGACTTGGTGCCCCCCTCCTTTCCTCGTCGCCTTCTCACCCACAAACGAACAAAAGCAGCGGGTTGCTCAACTTCGTGTCTCCGTGTTTGGACGTCGACAATGCAATGAAGTGAGCAGAGAGAGAGAGAGAGAGAGAGAGAGAGAGATCGCAAAAGGAATGAAAGTCAAAAAAGCCGCATAACTCGCTGCTATAAACAGCTAAGGCGCGCAAAAAAATTGTCTGTGTAGGAGTGCGAAATTCAAGTACAAAAAGAAATGCAGCAAAACTACGGATTTTATAGAGAAGCCAAATAAAAAAAGAAAAACAAATAAACGTTAAACAATGATGTTGTCGTTTGTTTTGGAAATAGTGCTCTGGAAAAGGAGTTGCTTTCTTTTTAGTTTGTTTTCTCTTGTTTTCAGTTTTTCCTCCCTTAAAACTCTATTGTTGTCGTTATTGTAGTAGACAATATCTACTAGATATTTTAGGCTTAGGCAGTTAGGAGCATAAGAAATGCCGACAGGAAGTCCACAAAGACAAGGTTAATTTGGGCTTTTATTATTCATACTTTGTTTATGTTTTTTTGTAAAAAAAAAATTTTTAGAAATTAGGAAATTTTTTCATGCAAAGTTTTAAAGAATTCATCAGCTTTCGCTACTCGATTCTTTCCATTTTTTTTCACGGATGGAGCTAAAAGTAATTAGACCACCGTATGGTCTAGCAAACGTAGGTCGCTGCTATTAGATCATCTCTAAAGAGGGGGATTCTCATATACAATAAATAACACAGATCCGTCCAGCTTCGCTGCGACAAATAAAACTATGTCACTGCCTATCAATCTCGGTCTAACTATATCATTTGAATCGGTGGAGATATCTCGGGAACTAATTGAGAAATCTGCATAGCATGATATATATGTGGAAACCCTGATTGGCGACTTTAATTTGATACCCAATTTGCTCAAAAATATTTTGAGGCCATCTGGGTCCATATATTGGCCTTTATCTCGGTGAGTGGTTGAGATATAATAATAATATAATACAATGGTGCTATTATAACTCTGACGAGTTTTATGGCCGAGCTTCTCTCCCAATTCGAGGTATGCTCCTTTTGTTTTTTCCTACTAATTGGGTGGACCTACAGTTTTATGCCGGCTCCGAACGGCGAATGCATTTTTTGTGAGAAGCTTTTTCATGGCAGAAATACACTCGGAGGGTATGCCGCCCACTGCCGAGAGGTGAGCGTTGCTCTTAAAAAAAACCCAATAATTGGATTTTTACTAATTAGAAAAATTTTTTTGGTGTTTGCTCGGACTGGGGTTTGAACCCGAGACCTCTGGCATAGCAGGCGAGCACTCTACCCACTTCACCACAGCGGCCACATGTGGTTGAGATACCGGAATAAAATATGGTCAAAATTTTCTAGCGGGTTCATTTTTAGTAACAGAGTTTTTTATTACAATACAAACATACATACGTGCCAAAAACGAACGGAATCGGATGATACATAGCGATTTTGCGAATATAGCGAATCCAGCGCCATCTAGCAGAAAAATATAGCCTTTGTTGAGGGACCCCCGACAATTTAGATAATGTAATCATAGTTGCTGACAGCCAGCCTGCACTGAAGACGCAATAATATGGCTTGCAAGAGTGTGATACATTCGTTCCTCCATTTCGTTCTCATCTTGGAAGTGTCTTTAGCTACTTCAAGCTTCCCCTCGAAGGTGCTGGGTGATAGTAGTCTGACAATATCTCGGAAATTTATCAAGTTGCGTTAACAACTTGTATACGTAGTTGAAGCGGTGAAATCATATCTTTTCAACGAAACCAACATCAAGTTGATAGGACAAACAGAAAAAGAGTTATGGAGCAATATATGCCCCAACCTATGGAAAAAGGGTTTTTGACCCCTATTTTAAAAACTAGAGGACTTCCAGAAATTTCTTGAAGTGTATTTGGGTACCCCAAGGCATAAGAATTTGCAAAAATACCCAGGGCACCAAGATTTTTTCATTTTTTGTGGAGCTGTGTTATTGAATGAAACTTTAGGATTCCCCTTTTGTTTACGGTTTTCTCTGTTATTTGCTTAAAAGTGAAACCTAAGAAAGTTCTAAGATTTGCACAGAAAGTCCAAAACTTTTCAGAACTGCTGGTTTGTGTAGTATGTGAGATCTGCGTGGTATCACGTTGTAAACTTAAAGTTCAAAGACCCTTCCAATACAATTTGGCATGCATGTGGTAAATGCAAATGAGCACTAGTATAAGGAGAATGAAATTTAAATCTGAAAAACGTGTAAAGATACATACATACGTACGATTGTCCCCTGTTGCAATAAGCACCAAGTCGAATATAATAAGCTAAGGGTCAACAGGTCGTATGAGTAATCTAACATGTCACGTACACCACACATACAGTCAACAGTTACTTATGTCTCAGACACACATGTGGTATGAATATTATAATATCAATACTATGATTTGGCTTTACTATGAAAATTTTCAATTAAACTGCAATATGAGAGTGACACACATGTGGTATAGATCCCAATATTTCTACTATACTACGATGTGTGTCTCTAGCATTAGTCCATAACACTGGTCGACAAGTTTTTGTTACAGAAATAAAATTCCACTTTTCTAAAGGATTTCGGTGCGCTGAATCCGAATCTGAACTCAGATTTTCGCTAATACGTACAGTTTTTGAGATATTCATGTCTAAAGAGGCCAAAAACGCGATTTTTGGCTATATTCACTCCTCAATATCTTTTAAATTACTTACTTTTTTTTAAAAATTGATTAAAGCTATTGAAAACGCGGACATTTCTCTTGAAGAAACCGTTTTGATATTTCAAATAAATTTCTTGTAACTTGCAGTATTGCATATTAAGGTTCATTAGTTTTGCAATATTTTCTCCATACAAAAATAATTAAAAATTTTGAAGCACGCTTTTAGGCAGTTTATTATATTATGGACGTATGTAAGTGGCTTCGTAAAAAAAATTGTTCTGCTGAGCAACTACAAAATTTGATTGCGCCTATAACATGCTACAAATGCTGCCGTTGTTTTCGACGACAAATACCTTATTGTGCAAAAACATATATTACTACATACCTAAATTAGATATCCGAAAAATTAAAACGTTGTCTTCTAGAGAAATGGCCGAGCTTTCAATAGCTTTAATCAATTTTTAAAATAAGTAATTTGAAAGATATTAAGGAGTGAATATAGGCAAAAAACGTGTTTTTCGCCCATTTGGGCATGAATATCTAAAAATCTGTACGTATTACAGAAAGTCTGACTTCAGATTCGGATTCAGCGCACCGAAATCCTTTAGAAAGGTAGAATTTTATTCCTGTAACAAAAATTTGTAGAAATTTTGTCTACCTGTGTAATTAGCCTAATGCAAAAAAAAAAAAACTGTTTTATAAAACTAAAATAAACAAAACAAAACAGAACAAAACCAAAACCAAACAAAAAAGTCCTTCAACATTCTTGCAACTAGATAATAGCAGTAAATATTTACATACAACGTTGACTGCGCCGTGTTGGCAATGATAACAGTGGGATTTTGGCTTTGGATGTTCTCAATTTAATACAAAACTTTCCAATTTACACCTTTTCCAGTTAAAGTTCAGAAAGTTACAATTGAAGTTCAGAATTTCCAATTGAAGTTCAGAGAATTACAATTGAAGTTCAGAATTTCCCATTGATGTTCAGAAAGTTACAATTGAATTTCAGGAAATTACAATTGAAGTTCAGAATTTCCAAATGAACTTCAATTGTAACTTTCTGAACTTCTATTGTAATTTTCTGAAATTCAATTGTAACTTTCTGAACTTCAATTGGAAATTCTGAACTTCAGTTGTAATTTTCTGAACTTCAATTGCAACTTTCTGAACTTAAACTGGAAAAGGTGTAGTTCTAAAATGGTTCTGCTGGTTTAGTATAAACTCGTTCTATATTTTTCTGTCCTCCTCTATAGAGCTTTAAACCGTCTATAATATATCACAAAGTTGTCTTAAGTCATCTCAAACCGTTCCGTCATAGAATCATTCGAGGATTGATCGCATTAGCGTGCAAATTTTCCAAAAGTTCCTTCAAGCCTTCCAAAGTGGGCTGATCTATATAGTTACATGATATTTCTTATACAGCTATTTGTGTTATTTCATTTTTTTTAGTTGAGAACTCCAAATCAGTTGGTGTAAGGTTTAAGTAAGGGCATCAAGAACCGTCCTTAATGCTCTGTTGAACTTGCTTCCGTTGGATTTGGTGTTCCAAGAGCAGACTACGAAAACGATGTGTCGAGAACACTCCATTGAGTTGTGGCACCACGATTGGAACTCGGGGCACCGGGAGTTCTTTAGCCAGATAAAAAAAAGGCGGTACCACGAGTATTCTTTGGTAGACGATACGCTGACGATTTTTCCACAAGATAGCAATGAAGAGATCCAGAAACTCTACTTGGAAGACCGCAAGCAAAATGGAATATACTTCAACTTATGTGTGTACGCGGACACTCAGGTGTTCGAGGTAACGAATTGGGCCTTGAATTGGCAAATTTCGAATCGGCGTAACAACCAGCCAATCATAGTAGCAAGTATAGCGGGCACTGTGAAGTACATCAGATACTTCGTGAGGCAAACTCACGGGAGATGCTGCAACTCTACAACAGATTCCTGTAAAACTACAAAGCGCTTTCTGAGAAAGCCTAACAGAGAAGTAGCAAACTGCCTTCTCAAGCAGCGGAGGAGGGATATTCGAGAACTTATGAGGTTGATTACAGAACACAATCCATGGGGATAGCACATGGCCACCATAGGCACCATCGAGAGCTCATTATGTCTATGTTGTCTGGTAGAGGACGATAACGACGGCACAGAGCATTTTACTCTGCACTTGTCCGGCCTACGCTAGACTACGATTACGCATTCTCGGCTCGGATATATTGAGAATGGCGAATGTGCATTCTTTAACACGCGACAAATTCTTAGATTTATAAAATAATGTGGAAAGTTTGCAGAGTAATTCTCATTCCACTATACCGCCTTTTCCCTTACATCCTGGTCCTTTCTAAAGGCCTTAAGTGCAATGGGAAAATATGCCTGAGTGCTATATAATTTTTCTTGGGCTATCACAATTCCATTCCATTCCATTTATGTAAATATTATTTCTAGAAAGTTTTCTGGAATTCCGCTATTAATACTTTTCTCTATAGTGAGGAGAAATACATACATTAGGGTGGAGTGAAAACATATGGAGATTTTTTTTTGTTCTTTTTTTTTGAACGTACCATCAATGAAAAGTTTCCTTTATATGAGTTAATGAACCCCACAAAATTTTATGGCGATAGGATGACGTTTTGAACTGCCCCCAACCTCGCAAATTTAAAAGCAATAAGCACGATCTGGTACAAATATGAAATTTTGAAAATTATAAAATCAAAAGACGGAGTATCAGGATTGATAAAGATGGTTAAGCTGAGTATTAAAATGAATTTTTATTTTTTTGAAACAACAACAACAAAAGTTATTAAAGGTCAAAGTTTATATTATGCATTTTTTAAATTGGAATTACTCAAAAACTACTGAACCGATTTCGAATATTTTTATACAATTCGATAGATATTTTGATTCCCTTTAATTTGATATACACTTTATATATGAAAAGTAAGGGAGGGTTCAAGGGGTATTAAAGGGAATCAAAATACCTATCGAATGGTATAAAAATATTCGAAATCAGTTCAGTAGTTTTTAAGTATTTGCAATTTGAATAATGCATAATATAAACTCTTACCTTTAATAACTTTTGTTGTTGTTATTTCAAAAAAATAAAAATTCACTTTAATACTCAGATTAGCCATCTTTATCAATCCTCATACTCCGTTTTTTGATTTTATAATTTTAGAAATTTCACATTTGTACCAGATCGTGCTATTTTTTTCAACTTTGTGGGGCTGGGGGCACCTCTAAACATGCGAGTAGGTCAAAAAAATTTTACAGGCTTATCTCTGCGCTAGAAAGGTGCCGTTCTGGCTTTGGAACAAATTGAATTTCCAAAAAAAAATTTTTCACTCCACCTTAACATACATACATACATATTAAAGTTGCTTCTCCCAAATTAGTTTTCAAATTGACTCTCAATATATTAACGCTAAAATGTCTCAAAATTGTCTTTAAACTGTCACTGTTTCACTCATTTAAACACATTAAACCGCTGATAAAACAACAATAGCAACATTCAGAAAACGCCTAGTAGGTACGCGCGCCCCCTAGCGTATTTCCAGCAAACTCATTTGCCTTAACGCCGCCGCAGCAAGCATTGCCATGTGACTTTGATTTGAATTGTGAAATATTGTGCTCGACAGCAGAAACTCTGTACATATATGTATACGTAAGGGAAATTGTGTTGACAAATGAAAACGAGCTAAATTTTTAATGAAAAACTAAGTAGAGTTGAAAAAGGGCGCAAGTTTTTAGTAAAGAGTGACAGCAGAGCGAGCAAGTGATTAAAAGGCGGGAAAGTGCGACACAGCACTCAGTGAGTAGTGCGGATTGCCACAAAAACGAAAATATGCAAATCAGTCGGCGAGTAGTGCGGATTGCTACAAAAACAAAAATCTGCAAATCAGTCAGCGAGTGAGTGAGTCTGTCATACACTCTTTGCGTCTACTGCTTAGTACTACAAATTGCACATGCATTCATATTAAAGCAAAAGTATTAAGCACACTAAACTCGATAAGTCAATGGCTTGTGCTTCGTTTGCCGCCATCGCTATCGTACTGGTCGCCATTTGCCCGGTCGACATTTTCCCGGTCAGTTAAATAAATAGTCAAGTCGAAAACAACATTTGCTCAACCGCGCGATTTTCATTTAAAAGTTAGAATTGTGGTGCGCATTTGGTGATGAATTGATGGGATGAATTGATAGGTTGATGGGTTGAGAGTTTGGATCTGTTGGTTTGCTGGCTGTTTGTTGTATTTGTTGGTTGGTTGTTTGTTGTTATTGGTTGTTTGTTGTTGTTGTTGTTGGTTGTTTGTTGTTGTTCTTGGTTGTTTGTTGTTGTTGTTGTTGGTTGTTTGTTGTTGTTCTTGGTTGTTTGTTGCATATTTGTTGTTTGTTGTTGCTTGTTGGCCGCTGATAGCTTTGCGTTGCTTGGTTGGTTTGCGTTTTTTTTGTTTGCTTTGATGGGTTTCGCACATTATTTTGTGCATTCAAGCGTAAAATGTGCGCCAGCCAAAGCTAAGCAGCGCGTTCGCCATTTCCAACTTTCAATCGCGTTGTAGAATGATGGCTTTTAAGCCAGTGAACGCAAACATTTAGTTGTTTAAAAACAAAAATCTTGAATTAGCGTCTAAAAATTTTCATAAAATTTTCAATAATTACTACAATTGGCTGAGCTTTCCATTAAAAAGCCACGCCCTGAGAAAAATCACTTTTTCAGGGTGGTAGAGGGGTTATCACAGAACTCAAAACAGAAATCAAAACTTACCGCAGGCTTATAGTTTACGAGATATTTGTTTTTTACCTCTCTCAAAGTGTAATTTTTTTGTTTGGCAAATTTTGCAACTTTAACAACAAATATCTTGTAAACTATAAGGCTGCGGCAAGTTTTGATTTCAGTGCTGTGATCTCACAAAGTAATTTTTTTCAGGGCTTGCTTCCTTAATGGAAAGCCGACCCAATCGCAGTTAGTATTCAACATTTTATGACAATTTTTAAACGCGAATTCAGCATTTCTTTTTTTTTCCCCTACAATTTCTTAAGAATAGCTTAGTTTGCGCTAAAAGTTGGTAACACTTTTGCTTTCATATGCCTTACAGTCACAAAAAGTTTAAACAAAATAAACAATTTCTTTCGGTCACTGCTTTTAGTGGCTCCAACGCTAAGTAATGCCTAAACGCAGTGAGAATGTCTCTAGAAGAAAAAAAAAGAAAATAAATTTAAATTTTCAGTCACATTATCTGCGTCATTTTAGTTTGTTAGCATTTCAAAGTCGTCTAGTTCGCTTGCATGGCCCGCTGATAGAAATGTGCTGCCGCTAAGATAAGCTTAAGTTGTACTCTTGCCAATGCCAAAGCTAGAATAATAAAGCAGCCAGTTGTCACACATTTTTTTCTTATTATTCCAAATATTAGACAGCCAGGAAGTTGTGCGAGCGTTAAATGGCAAAATGCCAAATGCCAAAGCAACAACAATTTTAAGTGACAAGTGGCTATTAGTGTGACAGCCTGATTTGCGCGCATTAACTCAAACACCGCCGAGATTATGCAAACAGTTTTGAACTAAAAAGAGATTAACAAGCCAGGGAGTATATTTGTATGAATGAAAGTGAGTAGAGTGAAGAGATGGAGGGGGTGAGTTTGGTGGTTGATTAATTTAAAGTTTGTGACTGAGAAAGGGTTAAGAACAAGCTTTTTGGAAAACTAATCAGCGCCAAAATCGCTGAAGTATATGCAGTGTAGCAGCTGAAATGGTATTGAGATTGGGTTCAAATATATATCTACTAACACATTTTTTAGTAAGCAAAAGAGGCGTAAGTTCATAGAAAGTTTACCATATTTGAAAAAAAAAAAAAAAATGTTCACACAGAAACTTCCTACATTAGCTGGCACACTGAGACCAGTATAGAGTTCCATTATGATACCACACCAGAAAACAATTTGCGTCTACTTTTTGAACCAGTTTGAGAAGCTGATGAGGTTCACCAGATCTTGTACATTGATGTCTGCGACTCAACATAGACTATCCAGAAAAGCAGTCAAGAAAAGCACTGTTAAGAGCTGGACTGTGGCAAATGAGGTGTTCGATCGTCTCCTATTCATCATCATACTTCTGTAGCGCCTGTGATAGGATGCACCTAGCCTCTCTGCACGAGGCTCTGAGCACCCCAGCCAGATTAGAGATTTCCTCACTCCTTAGGGCGCATATTTGACGAGATCACTTGTGATTCCATTTTGTCCAAGTTTGCTTTGTGATGTTCGACATACTGTTCTGTTCTGTTGTCACCTATAATTTGCTAGTTTATGGATGTGCTATTTAAGCATTAGCTTGTTTGTGGCAAACCGTATATCTACCTATTCGTTCTTTGTCAGCATGAACTTGCTCGATAGCACTTCGCCTTGCTAGTTCATCTGCCTTACAATTACTATCGATATTTCTGCGTACCGGAAGCCAAATGGGGTGCAAACAGGTCTCGAAAAGAGGGCCAGGGGTTCTTCTGAATCAAATAAAGCTCGCCACTGCTACAAAGATAAATCTAAGCTTAATGTAAGAGTAGCAGCAAGAGTCCATGGAGCCAATCCAGAGAAAAGCTCATTGCGCCTGCCTGATGACTGCAGCGATTTCCAAGCGGAGATAGCAGCGCTATAATTCTTGTAAGCAAAAGGAAACCATTAGTAAGGACATTTATATATTCTCGGACAGCCAGGCTCCACTCGAAGTGCTAGGAGCTGTTATGTGTAAATCCAGAGCAGTTGCTACTCACCAGGTGTGGTTACGTGGACACTTTAATATACAGAGAAGTGAGATGGCAGATGCACCAGCTAGAGATACGTACATTCGCTCCACTTGCATTGTCTTGGAGTAATCTAGGTATGCCGCTCAGTTCAAGCAAGCTCTTACTGAAGGGTAGATCGTAGCTATCACTAATGATGACGGGCCTACTGATAGGTCGTATAATGCTCGAGAAGCATGTAGATAGGTTGAATACTCCCTTTAATGATCACTTCAGCGCTTATGAGAACGAGAATGCGCCAGAAATAGTAAAACGCTGCTGTGTGGATGTCCAGCACTGCAAAGTAAGTGGCTAAAATATATAGAAACTTTCTATCTCAGGAGACCTAGCTAAGATAGAATATAAGAAAACATTCTTGAAATTGCGGACTTGTTGGTTGGAATAGTGGGCTCTATCGGATCAACGTGCTATCACAATGGAACCCTCAAGGCCGAAGTGTGTTAGTGGAAACTAGCAGCAACTGTAACCTAACTTAACCAGCCAGGCTTGGTTGATTTAACCGCTATGTATATATTTGTTTATCACAATGACTTGTAGATATCCTGTTCTTCCATTGTCTTTTCTTTCTCCCCTCTCACACTACTCTGTATCTCTTCTGCTACTGGCTCTCTATACACATATTATATCCAATAAATATTTGCTAAAAAAATTAGGCGTGCCTTTCCTATCTGGCAACTTTGTACTACATAATTAATAGAGCTCCAGATTTTTTTTGAACATTTTCGAGTAGCCCGAAAAAATGTTGTTCAAATGCTCGAACAGTTGTTTGTTTGTTTATTACCCGTATGTTTGTACGGGCATTTGAACTAGGGCTCTTAAAATTATTCGACTATTCGATTATTCGGTTAACCGATTAATCGATTCATAACCGTTAACTTGATGATATTCGATTAGTCGCTTTGCCTCAATTATTCGAATAATTGCTTTCCTTCGACTACTCGATTTTTGTAGAAAATCGAATTTCAAAAATCGAATATTCAGTGAAAATTTTTTACAGATAATTTGAAAATATAAATCGCTAGCTTAGAGTGCAAATTGTGTAAGTCCTTTTTTCAAACTTTGTAGGAGAGACAAAAAACAAAAAATAAAAGAATTTCAAAATGAAAAAAAATTTTCTGTTGATATCAAAATTTTGGATTTACACAATTTTCTTCGCTTTTTGGATTTACACAATTTGCGTATCACTGAATAACAACGAGTAGAAATATGACAAGTATCACAGACTTGTTTAGCGTGGTGCGTATTTGATTTTTCTAGGTTTCTACACTTAAAAACACTTTTTCATAAAAATGGACTTACACAGTTTGCACTCTAAGCTAGCGAAATGTGCTTATTGTGTTTATACATACATACATATCGCACGTTTTATGCAAAAGGGATTTAACTCAAAAAAAAAATTTTTTTTGGGAAAACGCAAATAAACTTTTATAATTTCAAATAGTTTCCTTCTACGGCTAACTACAAAATCACTTTTATTTCAGCCATTTTTATCTTTTGGAGTATTTTATAAGACTAGACTCAAAGGCACGACCCAGTTATTGAAATATGTATATGGCAAAATTCCAGAAATCGAAAATTTTGAGTTAAATCCCTATTGCATAAAACGGGCGATATGAAAGAAGCTGGGTGTGGGGTTTTTTTTTGAAAAATCTGCGATAGAAAAGGATGTAATTTGCTCCAATGAAAAAAACTATTTCCGCGGTATTTCGCGGGATCAAAAAAAAATGTGTCCCGAAACCCTATCAACATACAGAGGAGTCAAATAAAGAAGTTATAATGAACAACTATTTCCGCGGTATTTCGCCGGATCAAAAAAAAAAAAAAAAAATTTGCCCCGAAACGCTGTCAACATAAGAGTAAAATTTAGGCGCGGACTTTTACAATGGTGAGCGTTCTAACTAAGAAATAAAATAAATAGAACTGGAATGCCAAGGACATTGACTGGTGGGCGAATTTTGCTGGGTCCTTCTTCGAGAAGAGCAAAATGTGCCAAAACAGCTAAAAAAGGGTTATTAAGGGGTTTTTCCTAATTTTTTCCTCCTTCCCCTTCACCTTCACATTCATCATCATCTTTATTTTCATCTTCCTCATCAAAATCTTCTTCCCTTTTCTTCCAAAGGAGTCTAAAGGGTCGTGAAAAGCGGCCAAGAACGTCGGCCTTACAATAGTCAGCCTAGTGCAGAAAGAACAAGTATCCTAGCGTGATGGAGTAACGACCGGAAAAGGGCGGGGAGTGCTTTGATTTTCTCCAACAACAACAAAAAAAAGTCCAAGAAATCACTTAAAATGTTGATGAAATGGGTTCATATTTATTTATGAATGTAATAAAATCGAAAGTACAATATTCGACTAATCGGAAGGAACGATTAACCGAATAATCTAAAGTGAGCAGTTAATCGATTAGTCGGCAGCTTTCGACTACTCGAAAATCGCTAACCGAATAATCGAAGTCGACTTCAGTCATAGTCGAATAATTCGATTAGTCGATTTCCCCGAGCCATAATTTGAACAATTCGGGCATTTTGAAGTTTGTTTTTTTCTTTTGTTTATTTATTTTTTTCTTCTTCTTATGTAGTTTTTTTATTTTTGTTTTTCCGATACACATTTTTTTTGTTTGTAAGCTCGAATATTTGTACGGGCATTTGAACTACAAACGGGCTTCAAACAAAAACGATCAGTTCGAATTGCTCGATACCCGGGTATCTAGAGCCCTAATAATTAATCTCTTTAAGGCGAAGAACTAAATCAAAAATTTAAAGCCTACTTATTTGCGCATAGCTACTAAAAGTATGCTACAAAAAGCTACCAATTAATATAAAATCATATTTCATCAGCGCCAAATAACGCTGCATTACTCACTGCACTTTACACATAATAAAGTTTTTCGTTAAAATACAATCACAAGTGCATTGTTTTGTGGTTTGGCCCCTTTTGTTTTGCGTTGGGCTATTTTGCACACAGCGTGAAGGGTAAGCGAGTAGACAGGCAAAATGTTGTGGTGTGATATTGTAAGCACTGCGTAAACCACACGACACACAGTGGTTCGGCTCCATACATTTTGCGGAAAAAAATAGAAGGAGTGGTCCTAGGCCATTGAAATTTTGCACAGAGGTTATATGTGAGCTAATTAAGAAATTTTCAAAAAATGGTTGAAATCGGTCAACACCTAGGGGTACCTCCCTTGGACCTATAAAAAAATGATTTAAATACAAATTTTAGTTTCAGCTAAATAAAATTAAGATATCTCCACGAAACTTGGTACATGAGTTTCCCTCATTAAAGGCATTGACAGCACCAAAAATTGTTGAAAGCGGCCACTCCCTAGGGGTACCTCCCCTGGACCTATAGTAAAAATTTTTAAAGAAAAATTTTAATTTCAGCTCAAAAAAATAAGATATCTTCACGAAACTTGGCGCATAAGTTACTGTGATGAAAGATATCGACAATACCAAATATAGGCGTGATTGGCAAACAACCACGCCCACTTTTCCTACACCTTTTATTCAAAAACAAATGAAGATATACATTTTCAGTAGCTGAAAAGAGCCCTTGTAAAAATTTGATGTACTTAATGATTATATTTATAATACATATAATCGAAAATATAACTATGTATGTATATATGGAAAGAAAAAAAGCAAATATAAGAAAAATGTTTAATGATTTAGCATATCCTTGACAACAAAATCCAATTCCACACACTTTTTGTTGGGTTGTCGCGTTATGGACTTTAAATAATGACCAGAACTTGCCAGTAATCGATTAATAACATCTGTATTGGTAGAAATTCTAGCACTTTTCCTAGAAAGCATAAGCCTAGAAATCATAAGCCCCATTTACTAGTAAGGCTTAACTCAGAACATGATAAGGAGTTCAACTTTTCTGCTGAGAAAGTATCAATAAGTCTTCTTGTTGTGTGATCAAGTAAACTTTGCAAATTAACAGCAGCATATGTATGTATGTTTCTGTTACTACAATTTCGTCGGGATAACATTTTTTTTCATCTAATACCTTAAAATAAGCTGGTAAAAAGTTTAAACAAATGTGTTTGTTGCTATTGTTGTTTGCAAACCGCAATGTTATGACGAATGTGTTTATCGTTATTTTTGTTTGCATTACCATTGATTCTAACAAATTAGGTGTATAATTTACCAATCTGCATTTTTATCTAATCCTCTCTGTGCCTTCATATTCGTAAACAAAAAAATGTCACATAAGATGTAAACGTTAATATATACGCATGAGCCTAAAAGCATGCTACATTTTTTCAATTTTATAAAAAATTGATGGGACTTTCGACATTTAAATCAAGTTTACATCGATTGGGGAAAATATGGGAAAAAATTTTTAACAGAAATCGATAGAAGACATTCCAAACTTTCATTTTATTACAGTTAGCGAGTGTAGCACGCTGTAGCACACAAACTTTTTGTCCATCGAAGTTAGAAAAGGTAGCATTTATGAAGTACCATTTTGACTGGCCTATATTTTTTTTAATATTTGGCCGATTGCACTGATTTTTTCTTTAATTAGTCAAGGAAGTGCTATATTTTCTTTTAAACTTACAACAGGGACAATAGAGATATAAGTTATAAGGAAAATTTATAGCTAAAGTTAGCAAAAATTTCAAGCAGTTTTTGTTGAATAAAATTTTTCTGACTTCTGATACCATTATTTTGTAAAAAACAATCAACTTTTTGCAAAGTAGTCATGAACTGTTCATATTTGTACATTTTTTTATAAGACTACATCATTAGAATCTGAAAATTAGGTATTGAAAAAAATGAATTTTTTCCGCGGCTGAACCACTGTGCGACATATCAATCAGTTGAAAATATTGAATAGAGAGCGAAGCATAAATGCGACGCATGAGCATAAAAAATAGCCGCTATGGACGGCAGTGAACACTATCGTGTGTGTGTGTGTCCCAGATGCATTGGCAGTGTGTAGGGAATACAAAAAAAAACATTAATAAATTTGTATGTACACACACATAGCTGACTACTCATGTAACTACTCGCAATACCATGCATATACCGCATAACCAAATACGTATATACGTTGGTAGATTCTTTTACTATGGCACTGCCATTGGCTTTTCATGCGATTATATAGCAACTGTTGCATACTTTTAGGCTCACACACATAGTCGCTTCACTCGCTTTGGGTTTGTTTGACAGCAGCGGCGCTATTATGTGACAGTATTATGACATAAAGCATTGCACATTTTACGTTAATCAATTTTATGGGTGAGAAAATTTCAATATATACCTATACAAAAATATATATACCAACAATACAACAACAACGATGAGCGATACTTGTAAGCATACTATTATGTGCATATCTACATACATATTTTTTACGAAAAAAGCATATTCGACACTAGCCTTAACTGTATTGGTTGGAAAAAAAAATATGAATTTTGATTGATGAGCACTGAGGCTTGATCAATTGAGGTCACTGGGGAAAGAGTGATTAAAAAATCCGAACAAAAAAGCAAACATTAAATTATGAAGTTGTGCTATAAGTTATGACAAGTATTTAATACTCAGTTGGGTGTCTGAAAAATGTGTATAGAGGAGATTGCTATATTCCATAACACAATTGCTCTGACCTCAAAAATGTATATAAATAATAGCTTATCAAATCTCTATCTAATTAAGGCGCAATTGATATTCAGGGAAATATTTTTTTTTACCCAATTAAAATAGCATTGCGAAAAATATTTTTCTAGCAAGTTTCGTACCGAATTAGGTTACGAGAAAAAAGGTCAGATAAAATGTTTTTCCGAGATGAAATGCCAAATAATTTTTTTTTTTTCAAAAATTTCTTCTGTACCGAATTTGGATAAAAAAAATGCCATATGTATAATTTTCTTTCTCAAAAATTCTTTCTATAGATAATTAGGGTACAAGAAAAAATTCCAGATAAATGTTTTTTTTTTTCAAAAATTGCTTCAGTACCGAATTAGGGTACAAGAAAAAAGGCCACATATTATTTTCTTTTAATTCTATCTGTTTAAAATTTAAGGTAGGTACAGATAATTTTTTTTTTTTTTTTTTTTTTTTTTCAAAAATCCCTTCTGTAACTAATTAAGGTAAGAGAAAATAGGCCAGATAAACTTTTCGTGTTTGTTTTAAAACTCTTTCTGTACCGAACTAGGCTACAAAAGAAAATTTCAGATAATTTTTTTTTTTTCAAAATTCCTTTTATACCGATCAGGGTACAAGAAAAAAGGCCATATAAATTTTTTTTTCTCGAAGATTTTTTCTATATTGAATTAAGGTACAAAAAAAACGACAGAAAAAAAATTTTTTTTTTTTTCAAAATTCCTTCTGTACCGAATTAAGGTAAGAGAAAATGGGCCATATAATTTTTTTTTTTCAAAAATTATTTTTGTACCGTATTAGGACACAAAAACTTCAGATAAATTTCCTTTTTTGTTCTAAAATTCTTTCTGTACCGAACTTGGGTACAAGAAAATAAGCGATATTTTTTTTTTGAATTAATTAAGGCACAAAAAAGGCCAGATATTCTTTTTTAATTCTTTCTGTGCCGAATGAGGGTATAAGAAAAAGCTCCGATAAATTTTTTTGCCCAAAAATTTCTTCTGTACCGAATTAAGGTACAATCAAAAAGGTCAAATCAAATTTATTTTCTCAAAAATTCATTTTGTACCGATTTATGATAGAAGAAAAAAGCCAGTTTAAATTTTTTTTCAAAAATTCTTTTTGTACCAACTTATGGTACAAGAAAAAAGGGCCAGTTAACATTTTTTTTTAAATGCTTTATAGATACCTACATTTTGTTTCTCAAAATTTTTTCTCCAAAATGCTTTCTGTACCAAATTATCATACAAGAAAAAGGCCAGTTAAATTTTTTTTTTTCAAAATTTCTTTTTGTACCGAATTCTTCTTCTTGATTGGCGCTTAACCGTCTAGACGATTCTGGCCGAGTCCAACAGAGCGCGCCAATTGCTTCTGTTTCGTGCAGCATGGCGCCACTTGGGAACACCTAGGGAGGCAGCATCGCTGTCCACCTGATTTTCCCAACGCAGTGGAGGTCTCCCTTTTCTTTTGCGTTCAGCGGGTTTCGATAGAAATGCTTTCTTGGCCGGAGCGCCTTCGTCCATTCTCACGACATGACCTGCCCAACGCAGCCGCTGGATCTTTATTCGCTGAACAATGTCGATGTCTGTGTAAAGCTCGTACAGCTCATCGTTAAATCTCCGTCGATACTCGCCCACGCCAACGCGCAAAGGTCCATAAATCTTATGAAGAACTTTTCTCTCGAATACTCCAAGTGCCATCTCATCGTACCGAATTAGGTACAAGAAAAAGGACAGAGAATTTTTTCTTTTTTCAAAAATTTCTTCTGTACCGAATTAGGGCACACGAAAAAAAGCGATACTTTTTTTTTAATTTTGTTCTGTACCGAATTAGGGCACAAGAAAAAATGCCTAATCATTTTTTTCGGGTTCTCTCTATACCTAATTAGGGCACAAAAAAAGGCCAGATAATTTTTTTTTAATTCTTTCTGTACCGAATTAGGGTATAAGAAAAAAGTCCAGATACATTTTTTCCCCAAAAAGGCAAAAAGGTCAAATAAAATTTTTTTCTCAAAAATTATTTCTGTACCAAATTATGGTACAAGAAAAAACGTCGGTTAAAATATTTTTTTAAAATGCTTTATGTACCAATTTATTGTACAAGAAAAAGAACATATATTTTTATATTTTCAAAAAATCTTTCTGTATCGAATTAGACTACAAAAATTTCTCTGTACCTAATTAAGTTTATAGAAAAATGTATGTTTTAAACTTTTTGTATTTATACCATTACCACTTTGTCAAACGGTATCTGATATTTTGTACCTGATAAATCGCATTCAATTGGGTATAAATAGTAAAATACAAAAACTAATAACACATGCAAAAACACAACACCACCACCAATACCGCTGTCAACTGTGAAGCTCGGCTAAAATTATTACAAAATGGCGTATATATATGTGTATATTTTTTGCTCAACTCAATTTAAGCGGGTTAAGTGAAATTATGTAAGCGAATCATGGCGAATTGGGAAAGCTTTAAATGCATATATGCACATACATACATATGTATGGCATTATTTGCATATGAATTCAAAGCCATTCGTGGACGCGTTGGTTATGGTAAAGCCAGCCATACTTTTGAAGCTTTATGAGCTGAGCTGAAGAGTTAATAAATGGTATAAGAAATGTGGAAATGTGGCAGAGATGGGCATACTGAAGTAAAATTGTAATTCAGTAAAGCAAACAGTAAGCAGTAAAAGAATATTGCTTACTTAAATTTTTTTACAGTAATAAGTAACGCGTTACTTATTACTTAAAATTTTTTACAGTATTAAGTATTGCTTTACTTATTACTTTAAATTTTCTACAGTATTAAGTACCGCGTGCTCATCAGTGAGCGTGTGTGTGTATGCCAATTCTTAGACTACTGTATCCTCGCTACTTCAGTAGTCTTACAGTAAACAGTAAATAATACTGAAATACTGTAAACTTTTTACAGTAGTAAGTAAAGACTACTTATTACTGTAAATTTTTACAGTAGTAAGTAACGCGGTACTTAATACTGTAGAAAATTTTAAGTAATAAGTAAAGCGATACTTAATACTGTAAAAAATTTTAAGTAATAAGTAACGCGTTACTTATTACTGTAAAAAATTTTAAGTAAGCAGTAAAAAGGGTAAAAATAATGAATTACTACTGGTACTTAAAAGTGCCCATCTATGAAATGTGGTAAGGTTGGCTGGTTGGCTGGTTGGTAGCTTATTCATTAATGCTAATGATGCTGTTAAAAGACATAAAAACCACTTAATTCCTTTAAATAATAGCCGCTTTCGATTCACAATTTCTCTGCTGGTTATAAATTTCCTTCTGTCAAATTTATATGTGAATGCTATGCAAATATCATTTGTCGTTTTCGATTCGCCATCACACAAGCGAGGTCGGATCGAACAAAAATGTTTGAATCCATAATGAGTAGTAGCCATACTCGCTAACTGGTCGATAAAAATTTCCCTCTGCTCGCTATCATTCACATATAAACTTGACAGAAGGAAATTTATAACCAGCAGAGAAATTGTGAATCGAAAGCGGCTATTATTTATTTTTTTTTTGTTGAGCAACAAGTGACATGCGTTATCCAATTAAAATTATAAATTTTACGAATCTGCTGGTTGGTAAGTAGAAAAAATGTATTTTGAATTAAGAAATTAATACCTTTTTACTTATTTAAAAGGATTTAAAATTAAAATTGTTATTTTTTTGGCGTATAAGAATTTGTCAATATGTTGTTTCTTTCATAAGTTAATCTGATTAAAGTTTTTGCATACATACATAAATTTTCGTATACATGCGGTGAAACATGTTTACAATTGCATGAGAATGCACCAATATGCACGTACATATGAACATAACTACAATGCAAAAACCATTCTCTGTTCCGTTCAAAAACATGCAACAACAACCATACGGCAATTATCCAACACCGATTTGGTAGATACGCATTTCCACCCAATTTTAATTTTCATATTGCCATTGCGCCTGTAAATAAATAGACTTCCGCTAATTACCTACTCCCTTGATTAAGGCTTAAGTTTGGCTAACTTTTGGCGTAGACGCGTTTGCAATTTGCTTGATTTTGCTCCCTTCCTTTCATAAAATAATAATAACTCCATCAACACTTACATATGCTTGCCTAATTTGGTGCATTTCTTAATTCGCTCAGCATATTCGCCTTCGAAATTTTCAACTCATAAAATAGTACAACGGAAAGCAGTCAATTGGCAGCGATACATACATACATATATGCTTATTTAGATGCATATGTGCATACATATATCAATATACATATGTGTACTTTTCTGTTGCAAATGACAAATGATACGTAAACAAGGCAATCAACTTGCCTTTGGCCTTTTTTCTTTGCACACGCAGTCAATGATATATTATGGCCAGCGAGAGACCTCTAATGCACAAACACAAAACAAATGTCACGTATACGCCATGTCAAACGCGTGAATGCATCGGAATGTGAATATGAATGTACATATGTATTAGGGATTCCAATTTTTCCGATTTTTACGATCCCGGGATTTTCGAGATTTTATTTTATAATCCCGGGATTTATCCCGGGATTTGGACTTTAATTACACAGGCCGACAAAATTTCGAAAAAATTTTCTAACTCAAATAAATTTCTACTTTTCTAAAGGATTTCGGTGCGCTGATTCTGAATCTGAAGTCGGATTTTCGGTAATACGTGTAGGTTTTGAGATATTCATGTCCAAGGAGGCGAAAAATGCGATTTTTTGCTATATTCACTGCTCAATCTGTTAAATTACTTTCATTAAAAGATGATTGCAGCTGTTGAAAGAACGATCATTTCTCTTGAAAACAGCGCTTTGCTTTTTCGGGTATCTTATTCAGATATCTACATTGTCTTCAAAAGAAATGATCGTGCTTTCAATAGATGTAACCAGTTTTTAATGGAAGTGAGTAATTTTAAAAATATTGAGGCCACAAACTGCGTATTTCGCCTTTTGGACATGAATATCTCAAAAACTACACCGAAATCCTTTTGAAACGTAGAATTTTATTTATGTTACAAAAATTTTTCGACCAGTACTATTTTCCCACATTTGGGGTTGAAGAAAGTAAATACATTTTTAGAGAAACGCTACAACTTTAAAATGCAAAGAAAACATAGATTTTTATTGCCATTTTTTATTATTTCATTAGTTAGAAAATAAAATAGGAACGTAAAATCATACGTATTACTTAATAGCCATGGGTAATGGCGCAATTTTTTTTGGCGCTGATACAATAACACCAGCGCCAACCGTGGCGCCGCGCACGGTTCTGGCGCAATAACACCTTTAGCGCAATTGCCATGGAATAATCGATAAATAACACTTGTTCGCTTCTTACTGTCTACTATACCCGTTTTTATTTCTTTTGGCGCAATTCTGCTTACATACACGCTGGCAGAATAATTGTGCCACAATTAAATTTAATTTTAAAAATAATTTGCGTATATTTGTGAAAATATGCTGGCATCTCGTTTTGCGGCATCTTCATTATGAAATACGAGGGTCGGCTCCACCCTATTAAAAGGAAAGATTCCGGGTCCTTACCATTTACCATGCGTAACAAAAATATACTATATGCTAATAAATATTTTATTTTATTTATTTTGTATTATATTTTTCTCTCCTATTCACAGATAATGTCAATTTTGTCTTCTTTATTTGTGAAAGTAAAATATCAATACCCTTTCGTATTAGCGATGGTTCGGTATTGGCGTTAGCATACATAATTGTGACGGTGTCATATACGCTGTGCTGTTGTTGGCTTTGTGGTGGTGCCATTTTACACTAGCGCTATATTGGTGCTGGTGTTAGCGCACGAAATTGAGTCAGTGTTATATTGCAATAGCGCATCATTGTGTTGGCGCTACATTGAGTTGGCGCTATACTGAGTTGGCGCTACATTGAGTTGGCGCTATACTGAGTTGGCGCTATATTGAGTTGGCGCTATACCGAGTTGGCGCTATATTGAGTTGGCGCTACATTGAGTTGGCGCTATACTGAGTTGGCGCTACATTGAGTTGGCGCTATACTGAGTTGGCGCTACATTGAGTTGGCGCTATACTGAGTTGGCGCTATATTGAGTTGGCGCATTTTCCAAATCGGAGTTAGCGCAATAACTCCAGGGTTGGCGCCAGCGCAATTGCGCGGCGCAGCGCAGTGTTACCCATGCCTATTACTTAATAATACCTAAGAGTTACCTTAAAAAGCACAACCAACAACGAAAATTACATACATTTGATTAACAAAACATTTGCCTTTGCAGTTGGTACTTTTAGGATATTAATAAAAAGGCTTGCAATCATTTGATAATTTCCAATAAAAAATTAATGCAACTTCTGAATAGATAAATATCGGAGGCACAAATTTTGATATGAATTCCGAGTATGCAGCTGCGTATTTAATTTTAGTACAGTGTTGTAAAACTATCAAGTCTAATTAAAATTTTGTTTCCAGTTTCTTCCATTATTTACTTTCCATGTGGGAAAATTCCAAAAAACATTTCATCGTACCATACGAAAACTAGCATACGATTTTTTGTGGCTGACGAAAAGTAACAAGTTCGACTTTTGGCCGACGAAAAGTAACAAAATCGAGTTTTGCCTGACGAAAAGTAGCAAGTTCAACTTTTGGCTGACGAAAACTATCAATTTCGTTTAAACAACAACAATTTTAATGTAAAAAACAGTATATAATTACTGATACTTTTCGTCAGCCAAAAGTCGAACTTGTTACTTTTCGTACAGAATTTTTTTATTGATAGATTTCGCCAGAAATTTTAAATGTGCTAGTTTTCGTATGGTACGACGATTTGAGAAATAAATGACCAAAAATCAGGAAATAGAAATTATCAAATGAACTTTGCCACAAGCTAAACGCTTTAAAAATACCTAACGTAAGTTTCCTTACACCGCGTACTTCAACACAGAAAAATTTAATTATTAAAAAAATCAAAAATTTGAATCCTTACTTTTACTAATGGACTTTTTTATTCTAGCAAAAATGTCGCACTTTCTTCCAGCTGTCACATTTTTTTGTTCTCTTCCACACAGACTCAACACTTTTTTTAGGGCTGTTTGTTCTATTGACAAAATATAAAACTGGCTCGACTACGGGCAACATTTTCTGCTCTTAGCACAAGTAAAGGGTTGCATTATTTTTGTTTCATTCATCACATGAAAAATGCAACATTTTAATAGGGCACAGGACACATGTTGATAATGCTGCAATGTAATAATTCAGAATAGGAAATGCTATTAGTATACAGATCTGAGATCAATAAAAATTATATAAAATATAACTTTTCTTTGCTATAATAGCGGAATATTCTCTCTTTATCTTATCCCGAAAATCCCGGGATAAAATTCTAGCTATCCCGGGATTTTCGGGGTGTCAAAAAGGGCGGGATGCCGGGGGATTGGAATCCCTAATATGTATGTATGAATGTATGTAAAAATGTTTGCATTTGTATTTGCGTGTATGTATATGTTTGGATGTGTGTGCACATACTTTGACAAGCAATTTCTTCCATTTAAGCGCCATATTTTCGGTGACCTTTTGGTTGGCTTTGTTTTGCGAAAAAACATCCGTTGCAAAGTTAATTTGAATATTTATGTTGAAATTTAAGAAAAAGTAGAAAAAGAAGAGGCAGTTGAAGTGACTACGTAATGCTCAAGCTATTATGAAATTATGTGCAAGTATCAGTGGAAACTGACAGACAGCAAAGATCATATACATATGTATTATACCCTGCAGCGCATAGCGAAGTGAAAAATAAAAAATTAAAACAGCTTCCTTGCCAAAAATGCATGCTCTGCCTTTAGTTCTTGTTGTAATCTATAACGTTGTTCGAATTTTGTAGAAACCCGCAGCTGGGTACCTATGTATGTGTATGTAAGTGTTATATGGCAGTAGAGTTTAGAATTTTTTCCTGGTCTTGTTAGTCATCTTCATTTTCTTATTCTTCTAATGTTTCTTCCTTTTCTTCTTCTATTTCTTCTTCTTCTTTATATTCTTCTTCTAGTACTTCTTCCTCTTCTTCTTCTGCTTCTACTGCTACTTCTGCTTCTGCTTCTTTTCCCCCATTTTCTTCCTTTTCTTCTTCTTCTTCTTCTCCTTCTTGTTCTTCTTCTTGTTCTTCTTCTTCTCCTTCTTGTTCTTCTTCTTCTTCTTATTATTATTATTCTTCTTCTTCTGCTTCTACTGCTACTTCTTCCTCTTCTTCTTTCTCTTCCTTTTCTTATTTCTCTTTTTCTCCTTCTTCTTCTTTCTCTTTATCTTCTAATTTCTCTTCTTCTTCTTCTTTCTTCTTATTCTTATTCTTCTACTTCTGCTGCTACAGCTACTTTTTCTGCTACTTCTACTTCTTCTTCTTCTTCTTCTTCTTCTTTTTGTTCTTGTTCATCTTCCCCATTTTATTTCTTTTCTTCCTCTTCTTCTTCTTCTTCTTCTTCTTTTCTTCTTCCTCTTCTTCTTCTTCTTCTTCCTCTCCTCTTTCTCGTTCTCTTATTATTTCTCTTCTCCTTCTCCTTCTTCATCTTATTCGTTTTCTCCTTCTTCTTCTTCTTCGTCTTCTTCACCTTCTTCTTCTTTTTTCTTCTTATTCTTCTTCCCCTTCTTCTTCCTTTTCTTCTTCTCTCCCACTTCCTCTTTCTCTTTCTCTTCTTCTTTCTCTTTCTCTTCTTCTTCCTCTTCTTCTTTCTCTCTCTCTTCCTCTCCTTCATCTCAGCTCAGTCTGTGTCTTCCGCTGCGCCCTTGCCTATTTGGTCACCATCGCTGCTGCTTGTGTATTACTTACTACTTGCCGCTCGGTTGGAACTAAAAGTATTGGTGACGTGCATAAAATTTGCATTTGATTGCGCTAAAATGAGCGTGAAACAAATTCATTTTGAATAAATTAAGGCCAAAAAAAGTGGTTTCTCTCCTCTCCGTTCACCCTTGGCTTACTTCATTTACCCATCATTTCCCTTCATGTACGTACATATATGCTTACATATGTACATGTGTATGTAGCGCAGGAAATGTGTGAATCAGAGATCAGCAGCGGTGCACCGCATTTTCTAAAGCACCGCAAAAATACTTATTTTTGAGTGGCTCAAAAAATAAGTACCGAGAAAAAAATTCACCGCCACCGCATTGATTGAAAACCCAAATGATATTGCGGTATTTAGTGTTGTTTACACCGCATACCGCAATCACCGCAAACACCGCAAACACCGCATTTGTTTATTTGTATACTATTCAGTGTTGCCGAAAATTTTTCACACACTGCAAAGGTATAGGCAATTGAAAATTCATTTGTACATACATAAATACATAGATATGTGTTACTGATTATAAGATATACAGCAAATTTATTCTCAAGTATTTTTTTTTTTATTTTTGTGTGCTTTGTTTTTTGTGCCAGTTTTTTAAATAATAAAATATTTTTCAATAATGAAAAATCCAATACGACTAATAGGGCCATCAGAATGAATACTTTTCCGTCAAACTAGCAATCCCTTTAATTGACAACATAGTTGAATTAAATTTATTTAAATGACGATCAACACATTCAGTACTTCAGCTTTGCCGTAAAAAAGACATCTAATTCAACTATGTTTCTAAGTTAAACGAATTGCTAGATTGACGGAAAAGTATTCATTCCGACGGGCGCATAATAAAATGTATAAAAATAAACATGTGTATTGTTGTTGCTCCAATAAAATGACAAAAACTTCGGTTTCAATCAATGTGTCGTAGCCAATTTTGTCGATTGTGAAAATTGAATGAACGAGGTTGGAAAATAAAGAATTATGTCACAGACAAACAAAAATGTGTAAACAAAACTTATGTGTATTACTAAGAAGCCATAAATGTGATTCAAGGATTTTACGAAAAAACTCAATTTCATGTAAATAGGACATATTTTTATCTTGAAATTCATTAGTCAAATTATTTTGAATGTAAACAAACTCTAAATTTTAAGTGGCCCTTTCAATGAAAAAATTAAAAAAAAAAACCAATCCTGAGAGTTTTCCTGTATATATATTCTTTGGTTAAAATCAAATTGTAATCAGTAGTATTTTTCATCAGAAAGCCATAAGACGGTAAAAATTACAAACAAAAAATCGCACTGGTAACATTGTAAATATCTCTATTTGAGAAATGCGGTGTTTGCGATATGCGGTGTTTGCGGTATACGGTGTTTACGATATGCGGTGTTTACGATATGCGGTGTTTGCGGTGTTGTGATATCCATACTACCGCTTATCGGAATTGATCAAGAAAATGCGTTACGGTGGTTATTATGATCGCATATTTTGCGATTGCGGTCATACTCCCACCGCATTTTTTATGAGTATACTCTAAATCACAAAAAATTTATCGCATGCTGATCTCTGGTGTGAATCAAAACCTTGTAATGAGAATTTCGAAATTGCTGGAGGGGAATAAGGAATGAAATGCAACAAAAAAGTGGCAACTTAACATATTTTCTGGCATTTAGTCATGACTTTTGTGCAAGAACAAGCATAAGTGCTACTTTTCTACTACATACATACATATCTACTTTAAGAGCAACAACAACAATCAAATGTAAGTAACTGGCAGCAGAGCATGTACTATCAAGCCAATGATTCACTTGTCAGGGCATGACATAAAATGGCAACAAAAACAATAACAACGATGGTAGCAACAACAACAAGTGCTGCGAAAACAGCTACTAATAAAACAACTACTAACACAACAACAACAACAACAACAACAACAACAACAACCACAATAAAACACAACCATAAAAACAACAGTCAAAACTAAACATTTGCAATTTGACTGGCATTTTGTGCAAAGCACAACAACAACACCAACAACGAAAAGTACGCAATGCCATTTCAAATTCTTTTGTTCAACTCACAGCTCTCAAAGATCTCACAACTTACTTGCACTTTATAGCCCAGTTAGTCGAGAACGTAAACCCGTGTACCGTGTCAGCTGATCCAACCTATTTCATGGGATTTGTATGTAACCGATTATTCAACGACGTACGACGCAGAAGCCCGTACCGCAGAAATCAAAATCATTTTGATTTTTTACGTAAAAACGTGTCAGCTGATCGCTCGCATGGTTGCAAGGTAGAAGGGTTGCCAGTTGAACATTTTTAGTTATTAAATATTTAAACAGTAATTTTCACAGCATTATACAACTAACTCAACAAGATTGTAAAATGTTATCGAATATACATATATGTGTTCACATGGAAAAAATAGTATGTCTACTTAAACGAACCATTTATTATTACTTTAATTTTTAAAAAGAAAGGAAAGAAAACGTTTGTAAATTTTTTTTAAATCCCAAACAAAATGTAAATATATATATATATATATACAAGATAATAGCTTTGTTCAACAACTTTACTTGCAAGTACTTGCAAAAAGAGCGTCAATATCAAATTAAGAGTAAAAACGAGAAAATTATCAACCAAACTAATTGAACACAAAATCGTAAACATTCGCAAGAAAACAGCTGATACGCTGTTTTGACAATTTGATTTTTAGGTTAGGTTGTAATTGAAATTTTTGAAATTGGAAATGAATGGAAATAACTGAATTAGGAAAACAAAATTCTACTTTGGCTATTCCACAACATCATCAAGATTCGTTTTTGCGCTAACTTATTTAGTACACAATTAGAAATTTGCGTTTAAAATGTTTGTATATTTCCAATTGAAATTTTTGTGATCATATATTTTTGACACTTCTATTTTTTTAAAGCTGCTAGTAGTTGCAAGTGAAAATTTTACTTGCAGCGTTTATCAACTCTCTCGAGGTCTTACTCACTCAATTTGGCCCTCTTTTGCGAATTTTTTGGGTTATTGAACATAAATTCGTAACTATTCGTAAAAATATGTAAACATTTTGAGATATTGAACACTCCTAATAAATGAAGATATTACTGAAAATTAAAGCAAAAATTGTATTTATCCACAATGGTGGCTGTATTTTCTTAATTGATAACTCTTGGTGGTCTTCTTCTGCAATTTTTCTACATTAAAAAGTTATAAATTGCCACAATAAATCTGAGTTTCTGTAACAAAATCAATTAAAGTGATGTCACACTAATACGATCCACACTTTGTCACCACCTATTTATACTAGAAAAGATATGAGTTACAGAAACTCAGTACAGATTTCTTAATTAAACACAAATTTTTGTGAGAATCTTGTTGCTTCCCAATATAATTTTTGTATGGATTTTCAATTGTAAATTTAATGTTCTGACTGTGTTTTTTGTTATTTTATGTTTTAGCCCTTGATAACTATCACCAAGGTGTGATGGAAATACATTGGGCAGCAACAAAATTACAAGAAAAATGTGTTTTAATTACCAACTAACGGCCTTATTCCGGTGTGGTAACATAATTTACTTTACTGGTGAAATAAAGAATCTGGTACTTTAAACACTCTTTTCGTATTCTGGCAGCAGAAAATTAAGTTACCACCTCAATACGTGGTAACAATTTGTTACCATTTCAGCCCGATTCCATTCCGTTCGTATGGAAATGCTTTGACAGCGTTACCATTTGTGCCAGAATACCAATTGAAAAGATGGTAACAATTTTCAGCAACATAAATTACCAGTAAAGTAATTTTCCGGTAACGCTCGGAATAGCAGTGTAAGCCGTAAAAAAGTAACTAAATGAATAAAAAAAAGTCATCAACGACAACTTTAAAAACGATTAAATTAGTATTTTCTTGTCATTTGGCAAATAATGCACAGTTGTGTATTGAAGAGTAATCCGCATAACACTTTGAAGATTAGTAAAAATCTTGTTTGTTCAAAAATGACTAAATGGCAACCCTGCCAAAATGTAAACAAACTATATATATATGTAAATATGTGTGAGTAAAACAGCTGATTGCTCCGTTGCCCCACGGGCTCAAAAAATCCTAAAAATGGCATACGGGCGTTTGCGTCAGCGGGCGGACCACACGTTCTTGACTAACTGGGCTATAAGTTGCTGCAAATGCAATGCTTACTTCTTCACTAATGTACATACTAGGGATTCCAATCCCGGGATCCCGGGATCCCGGGATCCCGCCCTTTCTGACTCCCCGAAAATCCCGGGATAGCTAGAATTTTATCCCGGGATTTTCGGGATAAGATAAAGAGAGAATATTCCGCTATTAAAGCAAAGAAAAGTTATATTTTATATAATTTTTATTGGTCTCAGATCTGTATACTAACAGCATTTCCTATTCTGAATGAAAATGTTGCATTATTACATTGCAGCATTATCAACATGTGTCCTGTGTCGTATCAAAGTGTTGCATTTTTCATGTGATGAATGAAACAAAAATAATGCAACCTTTTACTTGTGCTAAGAGCAGAAAATGTTGCCCGTAGTCGGGCCAGTTTTATATTTCGTCAATAGAACAAACATCCCTAAAAAAGTGTTGAGTCTGTGTGGAAGAGAACAAAAAAATGTGACAGCCGGAAGAAAGTGCGACATTTTTGCTAGAATAAAAAAGTCGATTAGTCAAAATAAGGATTACAATTTTTGATTTTTTTTTAATAATTAAATTTTTTGTGTTGAAGTACGCGTTGTAGGGAAACGTACGTTAGGTATTTTTTAAAGCTTTTAGCTTGTGGCAAAATTCATTTGATAATTTCTATTTCCTGATTTTTGGTCATTTATTTCTCAAATGTTTTTTGGAATTTTCCCACACGGAAAGTACATAATGGAAGAAAATGGAAACAAAATTTTAATTAGACTTGATAGTCTTACAACACTCTACTAAAATTAAATACGCAGCTGCATACTCGGAATTCATATCAAAATTTTGCCTCCGATATTTATCTATTCAGAAGTTGCATTAATTTTCTGAATTTTTCGGCAAGCTTGGAAATATTCGCTTAAACAAAGTTCGTCGTTAAATTCTAAAAAAATTTCTATTGGAAATTATCAAATGATTGCAAGCCTTTTTATTAATATCCTAAAAGTATCTACCAACTGCAAAGGCAAATGTTTTGTTCACCAAATGTTTGTAATTTTCGTTGTTGGTTGTGCTTTTTAAAGTAACTCTTAGGTATTATTAAATAATACGAATGATTTTACATTCCTATTTTATTTTGTTACTAATGAAATAATAAAAAATGGCAATAAAAATCTATTTTTTCTTTGCATTTTAAAGTTGTAGCGCTTCTCTAAAAATGTATTTCGCTAGCTTAGAATGCAAATTGTGTAAGTCCTTTTTTCAAACTTTGTAGGAGAGACAAAAAACAAAAAATAAAAAAATTTCTAAATGAAAAAAAAAAATTTGTGTTCATGTAAATATTTTGGACTTACACAATTTTCTTCGCTTTTTGGACTTATACAATTTGCGTATCACTGAATAAAAACGAGTAGAAATAAGACAAGTATCGCAGACTTGTTTAGCATGGTGTTTTTTATTTTTCTAGCATTCTACATAAAAATACACTTTTTCATATTTACTTTTACTTTTATTTACTTTTTTCAACCCCAAATGTTGGAAAATAATACTGGTCGAAAAATTTTTGTAACAGAAATAAAATTCTACGTTTCAAAAGGATTTCGGTGTAGTTTTTGAGATATTCATGTCCGAAGAGGCGAAAAACGCAGTTTGTGGCCATATTCACACCTCAATATTTTTAAAATTACTGACATTCATTAAAAACTGATTACATCTATTGGAAGCACGATCATTTCTTTTGAAGACAACGTAGATATCTGAATAAGATACCCGAAAAAGCAAAGCGCTGTTTTCAAGAGAAATGATCGTTCTTTCAATAGCTGCAATCATCTTTTAATGAAAGTAAGTAATTTAACAGATTGAGCAGTGAATATAGCAAAAAATCGCATTTTTCGCCTCTTTGGACATGAATATCTCAAAACCTATACATATTACCGAAAATCCGACTTCAGATTCAGAATCAGCGCACCGAAATCCTTTAGAAAAGTAGAATTTTATTTGAGTTAGAAAATTTGTTGAAAATTTTTTCGGCCTGTGTAATTAGTCCAAATCCCGGGATAAATCCCGGGATCCCGGGATTATAAAATAAAATACCGAAAATCCCGGGATCGTAAAAATCGGAAAAATTGGAATCCCTAGTACATACATACATACATATGTGTATACAAATGCAAATAAGGCATATATTTTGCTTGATGTGCAGCAATCATTGCAGTGTTTCAATTAATATTTTTTTTTTCCTTTGAAAATGATTTGGCTTTTGGTAGGGCATTTGTATTAGACAATAACTGATTTTCATTACTGTTTTATTGCATTCGAAACTTAGTTTGTGGAAATGTAACAAGAATTGTGTGTTTTGTAGTAGAGGCAGTGTTATATACAGTATTTGTAGTATTAGTATTAGTATTTGTAGTATTAGTACTTTTTAGTAGTGAAGCAAATAGTAGCATGTGCTTCGTTTTTTTTTTTTTTGGTTTTTGTAGAGCTCAGAACATCTTCGAGCAGCCTAGTAGCAGCTCTAGTTTTTTTTTTGGACTTAGTTTTATGTGAATTGCGAGTTAGATAGTATTAGTATTGCAGTGCCTGCTCATGAACCCATAACGCCAAGATCCAAACTTTCTACTCAACCAACAGACAAAAGGTCACTTGAGAATAAGCGAGGAGCGGCATTGCTCCATCAAAAATTAATCTGTATGTTATCTTATTAACCCGGGTAACAAAGAACCGATCAGCTGATTACTGTTACGGTGAAAAATCAAAACTCATTTAGCTGATACCGATACAGTAACGACTATCATTACTATTACAGGATCACTAACCAAATACATTGTTTCCCATAAGATTGATTGATCGGGTATTTTATAATCTTACGGTATAACTAATGCCTTTTGTAATATCTACCAGTTTTGTCAGTTCAGTATTGACTATCAAATACTATTCGCAGACTATTTTGGATTAGAAAAATATGTATTTCGAACAGCTGCTAAATCCACTCTCTTACTTATGTATCTACTCTTATGAGTTGATTTTTTCACTGCGACGCGCAGAGTAAGAGGCGATCACAACTTCCAATGGCGGTTAACGAAAAAAGTATGTAGCTGCATACATATATGTATACTTTTTTTTAATAGTATATGTATATGTATATACAAACCAATACTGCAACTGCATTAATAAATTTATAACACTTTTTGTACTGCATTACCTTCAAAAGCAATTAACAACTTGTTTTGACCACATTTCTTCAATTTCTTTTTCTCTCACAACTGCAACTTTATTGTTTTTTTGTCTCTTTTTTTCTGTTTCATAAGCTGGTTTGTCTCAAAATAAAACTGTTACTTGTGCGCAGCGTTGCCATAAGTGAAGATTTATCTTCAAGATGAAGATTTTTTGAGCTAGTAAATTGTTCGGCATAAAATTTCAGTAAGAGTTTCTTCAGAAAAAAATCTGACGGTGGACTTTTTTGGTCCATATAAGGCAACCCGGCCTAATGTACACACTGTGTACGTATATTATTCTTATTAGATATTGGTAAGTGAAGATTTTTGACAATGAAGAAGATTTTTTAGTGCTTAAATATTCAATTGAAGATTTTTTTTTTTTTTGGAAAAAATATAGATTTTTAGGCCCCATCGTCTGGCAACACTGCTTATGCCTCCAACAACGCAAACCGGCTTTGAGTATTTAAAAATACGCCAAGAAACTTGTATTGCAATTTCTGCCAAAGCGCATGAAATGACATATGAAATTCAATAAAAAAAAAATACATAAATAAGGCACATAAAAGAGGAAAAACAAAAGCAACAAAGAACAACACAGTGAACAGCTGGATTTACTGTAGCTGTTGGCGTTTGTGATTGCCAAGTGAAGAAAGAAAGGAAGGTAACTGAAAAATTGTTTGTCCATATATGTATGTGTGTACATATGTCTGCATTTACATATAATTCGAACAAGTGCAGCGTAGATTATGGTCAAATCGGAAATAATCCACCACGAAGGTATGCAACGGGTTAATTGAAATTCGTTAAATTAATTTCTTTACATGCCCTCCAAAAAATGTATGAATGTACCTACGCCTTATTTCGGGTTTATCTCAAATGATCATTATTAGGCTTATAAAATAATTAGGTGATTTGCAAAGTGTCATAAAGTCATATGTCATATTAAAATATTTTACGGAAATAGTTATAAAAAGCTTTTCCGAAGCCCTCTGAAGAAGTAAACAAAAACAGCTGATCAAATACCACGACCCAAAAACATATCGTGCAGAGTTGTATTTATTTAGTACACATACAGCATAGAATGCAATAACAAAATATTATGACTTATGACGATATGACGTAATATGACAGGTTGTGAATCCCCTAAATGTTTGAAATTTGTGGGGGATGCCAGTTTTATGAACAAAGCCTTATAGGTTAGGTTAGGTTTAGGTGGGGTGTTAAACAAAAGGGCTTGACATGTAGATGTGCAGAAAGGTTTATTTGTTTTGAAAAGGGTTGCCGCCTATTGCAAAATTTAATTCTCCTGTTTAGTTTGTTTGATTTTTTAATTTCAGGTGAAAGGGCTGGGCCTGAAGTAAGTAATCTATTAGAACTTTTACAAAAAGGGTTGATACCTGTTCAAAAATTCAGTTTTACGCTATCATTTGTTTGATTTTTAAATTTGAGGTGTCATATGAAAGGGCTTTGCTTGAAAATTAGTAATTTATTATAATCTTTAAAAAAGGGTTGCCACCTATACAAAAATTAATTTTTATGCTATAGTTTGTTTGACTTCTAAACTTGTGGCATTATATGAAAGTGTTTTGCCTGAAAATGAGTAATTTCTTAAAATTTTTACAAAGAGGGTTGCCACGTGTTCAAAATAAAAATTTTTGCGCTACAATTTGCTGATTTTTAAATTTGAAGTGTCATGAAAGGTTTTCCCTGTAGGTGAGTAACAAAAGGAAAGGGAAGGGGAAATGAAAGTTACAGAAATGGCGAGGGAAAGGAAGCGAAAGAGGAAAGAGTACGGAAAATAAAATGGGTAAAGGGTAAAGTAAACGCAAATAAAAAGGAGAGGGGAAGAGAAAAAGAATTAGAAAAGAGACTAGAAAGGAAAAGAGGAGTATCAAAAATAGCCTTTTCCAAGGTTAAATATTCTAGAAAATTATTTGCCATAAAACTTCGCTAGGTGCTCAGAAAATAAAGATAACCAGTAACTGTGTACCTATGTATACGATTCATTTTATATTTTATTAATAAGGGCTTACAATCCATTTATATTCTGTAGGGGAAGTCAAATTTAAAATGACAATGAAAAAAATTGTCAGATGTGACAATAAGTGGTCTTCCACATGATTGAAAGCCACATCATCGCGTGGCCGGTTTGCTAGTTTCTTATAATAAGGGAAACAGAAGGAGGAGTAATATACACAGCAAAATATATACCGATAAGATAAGGAGCATTAGCTGAGTCGATAAAAACGTACCCATATGTCCAGTAAGTTTTAATCTACAACTCATCATTTATCGGAATCGGCCTGTTATTGTGGATGTTCTCATAGCCACCAAGACACTCCCCGAAGGTTAGCTCGACTGTCATGCGAACAATTTTTGTTTGACCGAGATCAACCTTCTAGGCCAGTGGATTTTTTGTTTGCCACTTACGACAGGCATATCTTAACTCGGGTGTATTCTAGATTGTAGACTCTTAACCCGCTTGGCACTTGGAATTGGCTTGGTTGGAACTGGTTGTTCAGTTATAGATATTTTTGTAGTTACAATTGGAGGTTTAAGCCAACGCTGAACCTGAATAACAGAAATAGAAATATGCTCTATGTAAGAAATTCGTAAAAATACTCATATACATATATGTATGTATGTCTGTATGGGTATGTACATATGTAGGTATGATTGTAACAGCCAAAACCCGCTTTTAAAGCAAGTAAGACTCACCAGCCAAAGCACCAAAGCATTGACTGAACAAAAAACACGTATTTAATGTGTTGAGAAGCTATTGGCGACTTCTAGTAGCGGTTGGTCTGCGAACGCTGAGTGTAGGTTAGGGCAACGCAAAGAAGAAGTGAATAAAAAAGAAGAAAAAAAAGATTAAAAAGAGATAAAAAAAAAATAAAAAAAAAAGAAACAGGTATGCTCAATTAAAAGCCATGATTTTGAATGGCAAATAAATGTAAATCAAAATTTTATAATAAACTTTAATTTAAATTTAGTGCAGCAAAACAAACTATGTATAAAATAAATATTACAAATAAAGGTTTAAATAAAATTGCATAATGCAGAGCGTTTTTTGATAGCAAAATGTCGCAAAAAAAAAACGAACGTTGCTTTGTGTTAATAAAAAACATGCCACGAATGCAAAATTTTATATTTTCTTTGGAAAAAAGTGCATAACTAATTAATAACCGCTGTTCAATTAAATGACAATACATTGTATAACTAGTTTTTATGCCAAACAAAAAAAAAAGAAATAAATTAAACAAAAAAGAAATAAATTAGAAAAAAAAAGAAATTAAGAATACATAATGCTATTAATCAAAAAATTTACATACATGCGCTCAAAATGGCTAAGCCAAATAGTGATAGAAGTAAATTGTTAACTAGTTTTAGAGAGAAAAAAAAAAACAATAAATGCCTTTTCGTGTATTTTTTTCATACAATAAAATTGCATTTGAAAGCAAAAAATTATAATGCTAAATGCGTCAATTGTTTACCCACATAAATTTTTTCCAACGTAAATTTAATTTAATTTATTAATGTTAAATTAATCAAATATTTTTTTTTTTTTCATTCTTGCCACACAACTGCTTTGCAATAGGAAATATTTGAAAATGGCGTTTTTTAAGTTTTGCATTTTCGCCATTGTTGTTGGTGAGTATTTTATTTAGCTAACTATATAGAGTACATATAAATAAATTATAATAAATTAGAGCCTAAGTATATATGTATGTATGTATGTACTATATTAGCTTTCAATTAAAATTTAAGCAACAAATTTTAATAAAAATCAAGTCTTTTTATTTTATTTTAGTTATTTGGGTGTGAATATACATATGTATGTATGTAGGAATGTACATAACCTCCAAAGAAATTTACGCATTTAATTTGTGGCTTATCTCAGCTGATCATGAGTCTTATGAAATAAAATAATGCCTGAAATTTCTAAGGGCCATCAGTTATATAAACAAAGCCTTTTAGTAAGGCTTATTTTGCAGAGTGTTGCTGTAATCAGGCCATGAGGAATTCTCCCTCTCCCTCTGAGAGGAAACCCTATTACTAAGGCTTATTCGTCAAATAAGGAAATAAGGTTTAACTCACTCTTTTTGTTTTTTCTGACAGGATAGCAATATGATGTAGATATATTGGAAAGATTTTCCGTCATCCCTTGTCAATTTTGGTGTTGAGACAAACCGAATCTTCAGTGTCTTTTTTCGCATATCAGCCGAAACCGGTTTGCCTCAATAGCAAAATTTACAAGCGATGACGGAAAATCGTTGCAATATGCATCGTTTACCTCAATTCTTATAATAAGGGCTTATGTAGAACTTATTTACCTCATAATAAGTGTTTCCTCTCTGATAGGAAATCTTATTCCTATGGATTACACAGGCCGACAAAATGAGACCTATTTTTTTGACCACAAACCAGACCATACTTTCCTAAAGGTTTTCGATGCGCTGAATTTAAATCTGGACGCAGAATTGCTCTATCACGTCAGGATTTTGAGATATCCTAACCTAAATATGCAAAAAACACCGTTTTTGCCTATTTTTGAGGTTATATATAAACGACAGATTATTTTTTTAAAAAAACGCACACATAGCATCTTAAAGAATAAGTCTTTCTCTTACGAATGGCGTTGAGTTTGCTCAAATATCTTTTTTTCGCTAAGATGGAGCAATTGAAATTTGCAGACTTATCGTAATAGGTATGTGCTCTACTGCATCATACCTACGTTAATTCATATAAACTTTAAATTGCTCTATCTTAGCGAAAAAAAAGATATTTGAGCAAACTCAACGCCATTCGTAAGAGAAAGACTTCTTCTCTAAGACGCTATGTGCGCTTTTTTTTTTTTAAATAATCTGTCGTTTATATATAACCTCAAAAATAGGCAAAAACGGTGTTTTTTGCACATTTAGGTTAGGATATCTCCTGACGTGATAGAGCAATTCTGCGTCCAGATTTGAATTCAGCGCATCGACAACCTTTAGGAAAGTATGGTCTGGTTTATGGTCAAATTTCTTGTCGGCCAGTGTTATTCACCATGAGAAATTACGCTTAGATATAATAATATAATAATAATAATACAATGGCGCTATTATAACTCTGACGAGTTTTATGGCCGAGCTTCTCTCCCAATTCGAGGTGTGCTCCTATTTTTTTTTTTCCTACTAATTGGGTGGACCTACAGTTTTATGCCGGCTCCGAACGGCGAATGCATTTTTTGTGAGAAGCTTTTTCATGGCAGAAATACACTCGGAGGGTATGCCGCCCACTGCCGAGAGGTGACCGCTGCTCTTACGCTTAGATAAGTCCTTATAATAAGAGCTTATTTAGAGCTTATTTCCCTCATAAGAATTTCCCCTCTTTGCCAATGTTTGCTCATAAAAATCAAGTTTCTCTCTTTCTATTTGAGAGATACCTTATGCAAATTCTTTAGATCACATTTTGGCGGGCATTTTGGGTGAATTGATAACATCGGAAGAGAGAAGGTCTTCAATGTAATATGCATTTTAACCCCTTTGCGACAACATCCCTTAAACGTCTCCACAAAATAAACAGTAAATAAGCTTGGCTGTCCTGTTACCGATGGAGGTGTTGTAACAGCATGAAAAAGGTGCTAATTTCATTTTGGGTACCAACCTAATGTACGTACATGTTTGAAGAAGAATCTTATACCATGTCTCCACATAACGTGTTTCGCTCTTTTTTTCTGCATTCGCTCTCTCAATTTTGGTTCGACTCGGAAACCAGTGCCGAAGCTCGCTAATTTCCATACAAATTTCTGAGGGCGAGTGAAGAATGTTACACTTGTTTCGTTCTCAATCCTATTGCCAAAAGCGATGATATCGATGCCTTCTCCAATTTCGTATTGAAAATCTATCGAAATCTCACACAAACCAAAACAAAAACGCAAAAATAAGCAAACATACAAACATTTAAGAAGAACAAGCAAGAGAAATTTAAGCGAAACAAAGCTGACGGCGGTGGTAGCTCAATGGGATGTCATTGGATTACCAATCGAAAAGACTTAAGTTCGATCCTCGGTTGAGGCCGCTTGAAGAAGTCTGATGAGGGGATGTGGTGGTCTCCGAAATGGATCCATAACTTCTACCAAAAAAATTTTTAAAATTTTTTAAATTAAAAACTGGACAATAGCTCTATAAAATTCACATAAAAAGAAAGAGAAATGTTAAACTGAATCACAATCAGCCACATGGAGACGGGTTATTTAGCGAGATGTTTTGCTAGATGTTTTGTTGGTGAAACAAGTTATGTGGAGACGGGCTTTTACAGTTATTAGAATCTTTGGAATTCAGTATGATACGTGTCAGAAATTTAAAAAGAAGATTTCGGTATATATGTACAAAAAGTTCATTGATCCATCTCATTTTGATTTATTAAACTTTTCCAAATTTTCCTTGCATTAAATCAAAAAGTTTGTAGACAGTTCTCTCTTACTATCTCCATTAAATTCGTTGACCTATTTTGCAAATTATTTAAGCTTTGCTATGAATAAATAAACATAGGTATATGAATCTATAGATACACATGTACTTATACAAAGATGTATGTATGTAACCACTAAAAAATCTAAGCTTTATTTAAGAATTAAAACAGCAGATTTAAAGGCTCACGAAATAAGGCCTGTAAATTTTAAGGGAAGCTAAGTTGTATAGTCAAAGGCTTAAAATAAGGCTGATTTTCCTGTATTGATTTCATCAGGCTATAAGGAATACTCTCTCTGCCTCTCTGAGAGCACAACTTGTTCTTATTTAGGGCCTTATTCTGGCCTGATAATCAGGCCTTATTTGGTATATTCATACTTTATAAATGCCTTATTAATAAGTGGTTTTTTGTTTAGCTGCATATTTCATATTTTTTATGCAATTTAAGCGCCGCAACGCAAGAATTTAATAACAAAAAAATTATATTCTGCTAGGCTTGAAACGTTATTATTCATACATTTATTTAAGTATGTACATCCACATATGTTTATGTACATACATATATATCGCAAAGAGATCAGCGCGTGCTCCTAAACTCTTAACACTTCATTGCATGTCAGTTTAAAATGGACTGAGGTGACAATACGCAATTTTTACGCTCGCCGCACATTATACTTTGCTCATAAAAACTCAATTCGCTTTCTCGCTGTTTGGCATGTGTTAAAATGAAGCATTAAAACATTTGGAGCAGCAGGAATGAGTGCAAGCAGCAGCAGCGCTGCTAGCGTTATCCAATTTAAAAACCTAGCATTAGCTTAGGCTTATGTGTATGTTTGCTGGGTGAGTGTCCCTGCAAAAATTGTTGGACTACTTGGTACATTTGTGCCACATTCAACTAGCTACGAACTTGCCACATGCAGCCAATAATTGGGCCAGTTCATATATATGTATGTATGTAGATTCGTGTTTGAAGATCGGTTTTAACGATCGTAACCGCTGCACGATATTTATTAACAGTGTTGCCAAGAAGCATTAATCTAAATATTTAAAAAAAAAATGACCAAAATGGTCTTGAGAGCTCAAGAATGAAGTAGTTATGAAAATATAAACGACCAAAAAAACCAAAAGTAAAATTTAATCGGATGAGCCAGCCGATAAACAAGCTCTACTAATTAGCACAAAGAATTGCTTGAAGAGATGTGGCGGTCTCCTAAATGGATCTATAACTTCTACCAAAAAATATTAATTTTTCACATCAATTTTTCCTTAAAAAAAAATAAATAAAATTGGTCAAGAATGAAGTAGTTATGGAAATATTTTACATTTTTAACTCCTTAGAGTAGTTTAAAAAGTAACTTACCGTAGCTAGTTTAAAAAGTAACCTCTTGTAGGTGGTTTGCAAAGTAGCTACGACCAGTTGGTTTTTAAACTAGTTTGATACGATCGAGCGATGGACCATGTGGTCCAGTGCTAGGACATTACAATGTTAATTGGACCAATATTTTTATATGGAATGTGGCAGGTTTTGGGCTAGTTGATTGCCACAAGCGGCTGGTTTGTACATGCATGTATGGACTAGTTCCGTTTTCTGCAGTGGTATACCAACACACACAAACAAGGCAAACATCCTCGCATACGAAATTAAGTTGGTGAAATCTTTTTTTATTTTACTCTGCTTTTTTTTAGTTAAATATAAGCAGTTTTTTTCGTTGAAGTATCAGTAATGAAAATATACAAAAGTATGGGAGTGGCTGTGCAGCGAACCCAAAATACTTATGTATGACTCTTAGTAGTTAATTTTGTACACTTATTATGCATGTACTGTATTAAGATGTGTACTCGTATGTATATATGAATGGTAAGTACTCGTACAAGCCAGTATATTGACCGTAAGTGCTCCGGTGCGTGCTTGAAATCTTTAAGTGCAAAAAACCGGCCAGACGTTGGCGTGTCTTTCAACAAACGAAAGAAAACAGATTTTTATTTTTACTTGTTAATAAAAACACATTTGTGAAGATGATGGTCATTCATTTATTTTGCATTTACCTACACTAACTAATTTAAAATTGTTCAGTAATTATTACTTTTGAAAGTCACTTCATTTTAAAAATGAATGTAGGTTTCTACGTCTGAGTCGTTCTCTAAGCAAAATATAGCCTTCATAGTAGGTATGCTCTATGGTATGAATTCTAATTGCAACCCATTGCTGGAGCAAGCATTTAAATTAGAGAGTGTGTGTTGCTCTTAAAATATTTATATACGTCACTATCTCTCTGGTTACCATGGCAACTGGTGACGGCGGAGCTCCAGATGTTTTATTACTTTGTCTCGATTGTTCAAACAGCTATGATGCTCTCGATGCTTTTCATTCGTATATGAGCGCAGTCGCGAATAGCCGTGAATCGAAGGCAGAATACTTCGGACTCGCCAACGATTTCTCACGCTTTCAGAGCAATCCTAAAACACCTTGGGCTTGCCTATCATGTGTGGAAACAAGCTCGGACTCGGAGTAATCGACTAGTCAACTTTTTACTCGATTGTGATTCTTTAAAGCTTGAACTTCATCCTGTCAAATGGCTGCTTTTTAAAAGGTTCAGTGCCAACCTCTGCATGATTTGAACATAATGATAAACGTACGCCTAAGTGTGGGCTTTGAAATATAAAAGGAATACACTATGTGCTTTATCTATACCTGCCGCCTTTTTTGTAGCTAATTTAAGTGCAATGAAAAGTGACCGAAAGAGAATGTCTTTTATTTGCTACTATCCTTCCCATTAGGGATACACGCATTTAAAAATAGTTCACAACTTTTTGAAGGCGCTACTTGAATGCGATATTTTTGTGTAGAAAATAAAACACTATTAGATTCACAGTATGACTGTTCAAATTTCCAATTAATTTTTAAGCCTTTTTGTTACACTGTGATGCTGCTGGTCCATTAACGTTCGTTTAGTAACTATTTATTTAATTATTAACCTATTATGTCATTGACAGCTTTGCTCGCTCTTGTCGTGCTCGTAGATATCGTAGTTCAACTTGTTTTCGCCCTGTTAATTCATATTGCTTTTCTTGTTTGCTTTACATTAATTTCTATGGCAACTAATATCTCTCATTACATGTAGTATATACATATATTTTAATTTATTTTCATAACAGTAATTCTTAACGCATTTTTTTGCTTCCAACAATCTTGACGCATTTTTTCTGACTTTCAACCAACGCGCATCTATGACGCTCGCTCGTTGCGGAAAAAGGCTTGGCTCATGTTACTTAAACTGGCTCCAGCTGACGCAGACATCAAAACCAGTTACAAGAAACAAGAAAAAAAAGGAAAATATTTTTATTTTGTTTTTATTATATTTTTACTACACTGTTATAAATATTGGAATATTTTTTAGACTTTGATTTGGTTTGAAAGGAATTTAAAATTTTTTTGTGTTAAATTTTGAACTTTCGAAAGTTTAAAAGTTTTTTATTCTCTTTTGGTTTAAAATTCAAACTTACAAAAGTTTAAATATTTTTAAGTATTTTTTGCAATAAATTTCATACTTTTTTGGTTTAGATCTAAAAATTTTTCTCATTTAAACTTTTAAGGTTTAAATTTTAAACTTTCATTGGTCATAAGATTTTATTTAAAATAAATCTTAATTTGGAATAAAATCTAAACCTTAAAAGTTTAAAAATCGTTTAAACTTTTGAAAGTTTAAATTTTAATAACTTTTCGATCGTGTCCTATATACCTATCGACCAAAAATGTTTAAAATTTACACCAAAATTTATTTGAGTGTAACTAATGGTGTTTATGACAGCACTTGTTGCTATTTAAGTTCAGTTATTAAATAGTGTGTATAAGTGTGCGGGAGCTTCTAAGAAGTAAGTGATGGCCTTCCTTTTTTCAGTAATTATGAGCCTTTTAATTACGTAAAATATATCTATACGGAGCATAACTGGCTCTTCAATCTCTGAGACACGGTTATTCGCTATTCAAATTGTCAGCTCTAAGTCGTTATTTCTTTATTGCTTATCATTGCAGCTGTCAGATTGTTTAGAATAAAAATTGCGAGAGTGAATTACGTTAATGAGAGGATGAATTACATTAATCAAACAAGTATTTTTTGATCTCGTCTAGAAAGCTACAAAAAACTGAAAAGAGCTTCTTTGATATTTGGTTTAATCTTTTTTCTGTAGAGAAAATGAAACAATTATTTACGGTCCCTGCTTCTTACTACCGATATATACACAATGGGCCATATTAATAAAAGCCAACCATTTACTTTTGCTTAAGATTTCAGACCTTTTACGCAAATTTTGAAATTCGGTTCATACAAAATTATGTCAAATTTCCAAAATCTTGAGTAAAAGCATTTGCTTGGTTTTTATTAATACGGTTTAATATCATTGAAATAGTTCAATGAAAATTTAAAACTTTAGTCTCATGCCTTTGGAGCCGTAACTTTCTGCGTATACAAACATTTAACAACCATAATAACAACAACAACAGCAACAACAGCAGCAAACAGCAAAAGTAACAGTGCGTGTGCAAGTTAAGTCAATTTCATTACAAATAATAACCTGATTTTGATGGCGACATTATTGACATCAATACTCGTACAACGGTGTGTGTCCGCTGTGGTGCAGTGGGTAGAGCGATCGCCTGCTATGCCAGAGGTCTCGGGTTCAAACCACAGTCCGAGCAAAACACCAAAACAATTTTTCTAATTAGTAAAAAATCCAATTATTGGGTTTTTTAAGAGCAGCGGTCACCTCTCGGCAGTGGGCGGCATACCCTCCGAGTGTATTTCTGCCATGAAACAGTTTCTCACAAAAAATGCATTCGCCGTTCGGAGCCGGCATAAAACTGTAGGTCCACCCAATTAGTAGAAAAAACAAAAAGGAGCACACCTCGAATTGGGAGAGAAGCATAAACTCGTCAGACTTATAATAGCGCCATTTTATTATTATATTACTCGTACAACGGACCATATGTAGCTCACTAAATGGGTGTTTATAGAGCTTAATATAGCACATGGATAGGGTGTGCGTATAAAATTATTTGTATGTGTTTTTATGCAATCTTATGCTTTTTAAGCATTGAATTACTTGCAGCCATCCTCTTAAGCTCTCTGAGTTGACAGACTCCGCCACCGCCACTGCTTCACACCAACCCGGTTCACCTTGAAATGACCATTTATTGGCTGGCTGGTTGTCATTGTATTTATATAAGTTTGTATGTAAGTTAGTTTATCGATCGATATATTTGTAATTAACCTTCAATGCTGTGCAATTTCGCGGAAGCTTCTTGTCTTTAGTTATTTTTTCAATTTTGTCAACGAAGTGAATAGTTTTTGACAACAAGTTTGCCGCTTGTCTAACTATCAATATCCTTGCAATGTGTAATGTGCCATTACTTTAAGAGTTATTGTTGGGAGCTGGTGATGCGCTCGTTCTCAGGACCTTCGTTCTGTGGCGAATATATGTAAGCCAAAGATCTTACACCTCATTTTAGAAATTCAGACGAATTTGAGGAGTATAAATACATACATAGATACTTGTATGCGCTACAGTTTCCTTGGCTCCCTCTTATCAGACAAGTTGATACTTAATACGTAAAATATAAAACATAAGATCACGGCTGTCTTCTCCTTTACCGAATACTTCATGGAACTTTTACAATGTCTGATAAAAAAGTTGAGTGTTTCGGTTATTTAACTGGAGAGGTTAGACCACAAAATGTATACACATATCTGAACATTTTTTTTTTTTAATTTCCCTATTGGGATTTTTTCTAATATGCACGTTTTTCAAGGAAAATTATCCAAAATCAATTTAATTTCCCTTTCTGGCATTTTTTTGCAAGTAAACGGGTCAAAAATTATATTTAAAGTGGTCACAGCTTCCATTTTATTTAGTTTAAAAAATTTCCTTTTTGAGATTTTTTACAATATTCTTTATTTTGAAGTAAGAAGGTAGAAAATTCAAACTTAGAATAGTTAGAGCTTCTTTCGCTATTACTTTTAAAAATTTCCCTTTTTGGGTTTTTTTGTGATAAAATTTTGTTTCAAGTAAAAGAGCCAAAAATAGTTTTTAAGTTGGAAGCTGTATTTTATTTTTCCATTTTATTATTTTAAAAATTTACCTTTTAAGTTTTTTTTGCAAATACGCACTATTTTGAAGTAAAATGGTAAAAAATTAAATTTAGAATAGTTAGAGCATCTTTTGCTATAAGTTTAATTTAATTTAAAAATTTCCCTATTTGGGAATTTTTTGTAATATGCACTATTTTGAAGTAAAAACGCAAAAAATCAAATTTAGAATAGTTAGAGCTTCTTTTGCTATTAATTTTAAAAATTTCCCTTTTTAGGATTTGTTCATAATACGTATTATTTTCAGTACAGGAGTCAAAAATAGTCGTCAAATTGGCCTTAAACTTCTATTTATTGAGCTTTTAAAATTTCCCTTTTTCGGATTTTTTGTAATACGTACTATTTTGAAGTAGAAAGTTCAATAACACTGGATCACAAAATGAAATTTGTTGTCTGTACTTTGGACGTGACTACCCTATATATATGTAAAATCGGTCGCTGAATCCGAAAATCGGGTTCATTTTTAATTCTATGGGAAGGTTTTTGAGATATCGGCAATTTACCGTTATTTGGCCAATGGCTCCACTTAATCCTGACTGTCTCTTTAACGGAGTGAGCTATCTTCCGTGAGGTAACACCAAACGAAAGAAAATTAAATTTCCTTTTCATGGCTCCTATAATATTTTTCTCTAACTCTTATAGTTTCTGAAATATTGACGATTAAATTTGAATTTTTTCGATTTTTTACGATTTTTTGAAGAAAAAATTGACTTTGTCGGGCAATATCTTTAAAACCAATGTTTTCATCTTCGGTTTTACTCCTTTGTGTGAAGCTCCGTTCCATTACCAAAAAAATAAGCTATCAACGAAGAAAATCCATGGTAAAATGGAAAAGTTATAGGCGATCAAGGAAATACAGCCAAGTCGCGCAATGCCTCTGGACGGGTATATTCTATGCATGTTATACCCGTAAATGGGTTTGTATCTACTGCGCTGCCAACGTGCTGCTACTGCGGATGTGTAGGTATTGGTACAACATGCATAGAATATACCCGTCCAGAGGCATTGCGCGACTTGGCTGTATTTACTTGATCGCCTATAACTTTTCCATTTTACCATGGATTTTCTTCGTTGATAGCTTATTTTTTTGGTAATGGAACGGAGCTTCACACAAAGGAGTAAAACCGAAGATGAAAACATTGGTTTTAAAGATATTGCCTGACAAAGTCAATTTTTTCTTCAAAAAATCGTAAAAAATCGAAAAAATTCAAATTTAATCGTCAATATTTCAGAAACTATAAGAGTTAGAGAAAAATATTATAGGAGCCATGAAAAGGAAATTTAATTTTCTTTCGTTTGGTGTTACTTCAAGGAAGATAGCTCACTGCGTTAAAGAGACATTCAGGATTAAGTGGAGCCATCGGCCAAATAACGGTAAATTGCCGATATCTCAAAAACCTTCCCATAGAATTAAAAATGAATCCGATTATCGGAATCAGCGACCGATTCTACATATGGAAAGGATGGTCGCGTTCAGAGTATTTTTTGGCTGTAGAGCAGTGTAATCAATGACTTCGCTATTAGTTTAAAGATTTTTTTTGTAATACGCACTATTTTCAAATAAAAAGTCAATAGTCATCTTTAAGTTGGCCATAGCTTCAATTTTATTTAGTTTAAAAAATTTCCTTTAAAGCGATATTTTTCCGAAAAAAAGGGAGTTTTAAGAGATTCTTTAAAAATTAGTTTTTAATGGGTTTTGTTGTGAAAAATATGTGCAACAAAATTGTCTTCAGATATAGGCTAGGCTGCAATAGATGCTAGCTTGTTGGCTTAGCACACTTAAGTGGATCCGAAGACTGCCTATTCGAACCATCGGTTAGATTCCACGAACTTTCCTAGAATTACCCTGAATTCCATTGTAACTAGATCTCCTAGATTCCCAAAATGGTAAGCTCCTAAAACTTTCTGTCCGTATGATTATTTTTAAATAAAATCATTTTACTGTACTCAAAAAGGTTACTCCAATCTTCTTAAAAAAATGTAAATAAAAATACCGTCAATTAATTTCAACAAATCTAATACTATGTATTACCTATTTACCAATTTGCATACATTTGTATATCTTGCTGAATGAATTTGAATTGATCCCTGTATTATAACTCCCTAAGACATTTATCACGCAAATAAATAAGAAATCAAAAGCCAATTTCACTAAATGCTTGGCTGACATACATTCGTGTACTTGTTGCATTTGGAAAAATGGGAAAATTGCATGGAATTCCAAAAATCCAGCGCAGATAGATATACAAATATCCATACACCCGCATTGGTATGTACATATATCGATAAGTATGAAAAGTAAATAACAAAATACACACATATATATACATATATGCAAATATTGTACGAAATCCTATTTAAACAAATTTGTATCCATACATAAGTACCCAACAAACACTGAGGTTAGTTATCGATTTGAGAATGACTCGAGAACTAGCCTCATTCTCAAACCTCTAACGTTAGAGGACGACTCGAAAATCTATCGAGAATCATAGCGTTCTCAAACAAAAGGGTACCTAATTCTCAAATCGAGAAAATTATAATTCTCGAATCGAATTCTAATGTAGTTCTCTAATGAGATTCTAATCAGAATTTGCAAATACTTCCAATTGAAATGAAAAACAAAGCTTTGTCTCCTTTTACATGATTTTTTCATTGTTTAGATTTTATGAACGCAATATGTGCCTAAATTGCATATGATTATATATATTGACATGTATATGTTTACCACATTTATAAGAACTGAAATTTGAACAAAACTCAGTCTTATTATTTAAATTAAAGGTACTTCTTGTACTTTTTAATGGAAAACATTGTACTACGGTAATATTAACTTTACCATTTTTTAGTATCTAATTTCAATATATGTATGTATATTCAATATATCACAGAAATATATTGAGAATTGATAAAAGGCGTGAGATTTGGCTCCTTCTCTAATCACTCGCTAATCGAATTCTAGTGTAGTTTTTAACCCTAGTTATCGATTTGAGAATATATAGAGAATTACACTAGTTATCTAAGGTAATCTCGACAAAATTTCTAACGTTTGAGACTGTGTTTGCTGGGTACATGCATATGTACATTTGCAAACTCATATTATATACATACATTTTTATATCTATACATACATACATACATGTGTAAATTTGTACATATCTGCTATGTATTTTTCATGATATTAAATGAAAATACCCAATTATTTAATTGTTATCAACAACCAAATGGCTGTCTATTAGCAGTTGCATGCGGTGTATTTTGCTGTGGTATTTTTCGTTGCCACAATTTTAACAATTTACACTTGCATTTAACGCAAATTATTTGCACCTAATTATTGGTTGGTGATATTTATATACAAAGTTAGATTTGTACATTTGTGTAACCTTATTTTAATTACAATTAATTTGTTGGTTATCCGTGGCATTTAACGAAATTGCTAAACAAATTAAAATGACGCTTAGTGTGTGGAATTCGGCAGCGGGCCAGCATAAATGCAAAATGTTTGCACAAGTTCGTAGATCAGCAGAATTTTTTGAAGCATAGATTTTTGCGTTGAATGGATTATATTTTAACCCTAATAAATTAGGGGCCACCGTATGTAACCGACTTTTAAAGGAGATTTACATAAATTGAAAATAAAGTAGCATTATCACCATGCAACTCTGTCTGTTAGCACTACGACACAAATTGAGAATTATTATCTGGGGGCGGAACAATTGCTACACAGCAACGAAGACCACTATCCATATAGTGGTTATAGTCAACGTCATTTGGCATAGCCGTATAAGTTTTGCGGGGAAACCAAATTCAGACATTGCGCCATATATGTATGTAGGCAATTCCTATTCGTGCTATCAACAACAGAGATGGTGTGTGACGGTTACATTTTCATGGGGTATTCCAGGATTTGACGTATGGTGAAGACCTGGTCGATGGTAGACTTAACAGGTCTGAAGCCACACTGATAAGGTCCAATCAGTCTGTTGACGGTTGGCTTCAATCTTTCGCACAATACACTTGCTGTGGAGTCTCCTTTTTTGAGGATTGGACAGAGCACACTTAAGTTCCAATCGTCTAGCATGCGTTCGTCCGACCATATTCTGCATAGGAGTTGATGCATGCTCCTTATCAACACTTCGCCGCCATGTTTGAATAGCTCGGCTGGCAAGCTGTCAGTGCTCGGTGCCTTAAGATGCCGCCAGATTCTCAAGCTCTTCACACGCGCGCCTTTCAGTCTCCCTTTTCTTGTTTCGAAAGGTGCGCCTCTTCCCTCCTCGCCGTGCGATAACGCTCCCATATGCTTCGCGTTGCGCACGCATACAATGTAGCCTAGTAGGCCGGGCTCTTTCTTTCCGAGTCAACATGGCATTCCTTATTGGACCAGGTGTTTTTTCGGGCTCGCTGCTATCCAATAGGCGACGGTACGAAGTGAACGAGCGATATGTTCCCACATCGTTGGGTGGAGGATTGCTCTCAGAGAGCAGGAGTGAGAGCCGAGTGGAGTATTCATTGGCTGACTGCGTAGTGTGCAGCCTCTCGACTTTAAACGTTCCTTCCTCGATGTCCTGTTGGCATATACTTTGCTACATTCTTCTTTTTATAGCCATTTTAAATTTACGAAAAAAAGGGTTAAAATACATATCGCTTAGAAATATTTGTTAGGATGCATATAGTAAAATTGCGCGAGCTTTAATTTTCTATAATACTTTAATCCTCTAACACCATCACGAATCGGTCGTTTTGACCCCTATTTGGAAAAGTGCGAAGGTTGCTGGAGGGTTAAAATATTATAAAAAATTATTTGCCATAAAATTTCACTAGGGGTCTCTTCAGACTAAATATTTTTACAAGGAAACTAAAAGACCACTGAAAGCAAAAACATACATATCGCCCGTTTTATGCAATAGGGATTTAACTCGAAATTTCCGATTTCTGGGATTTTGCCATATTGTTCAATAACTGGGTCGTGCCTTTGAGTCTAGCTTTATAAAATACTCAAAAGGATAAAAATGGCGGAAATAAAAGTGATTTTGTAGTTAGCCGTAGAAGGAAAATATTTGAAATTATAAAAGTTTATTTGCGTTTTCCCAAAAAAAATTTTTTTTTGAGTTAAATCCCTATTGCATAAAACGTGCGATATATGTATGCCTCGGAATTAATCAAACAAATCTAATGCTTTCTTTATACAGTTGTATTGTTCATACATACATACATACATACATACATATAAAATGAATGTGCATATAAAAGTTGTTGCATATTTCAAGGCGTGTTGCCTGATTATTTCATCCTGTGTGGCAATTATCGCGCTCCTCAAAAGTGCTGTTGCACCGTGTTATTACCACATAGACATAAAAATATTTATGTATGCTTCGTCGCATATTCTCTCTTTAATTTGTAAAATGACAACGTTGCCTTAGTTTTATTAAAGCTTTTGAAGTCACCGAATGTATATAGTTTACAATAAAATGCAACCTTGTGGCGTTAAATGAGCGGCAGACACGCGTGCCTTAAATAACACCAAGTTATTAGCGCGCTAAGATGACAGCGTACAACACATAGTTGGCAGTGCCATATAAGCTTTGTGAGAAGGACCAAATAAAGCTTGTGGGAGGGCAGTACAAGTAATAAGAGCTTAATTTGCTGCTAGATGCTTATATATGTATACATACAGTGCTTCGAAAAACGATGTGTACAGTAGCAAAACACAACGCGCTTTTAGTATTACAATACAAATAGAGTTGTACGCAGCACTTTTAGTGCAACACTGTAGTAGATCTGCACTGTGGAATGCAAGGTAGCGCGCCAACACGCTTCTCCTACAAAATTAGCGTTTGGGGATTAATTAAGTGCCACTTGAGCATGTCAAATGCCAATGCATGTGTACATACATACATATCTACTAATATCCAGAGGTACATATGTACATATATATATCGCCCTCGACTTGATTACATATGTGAGGTTATGTCAACTTTCATTGCACTGAACTGCTTTTAGAAAGATGCATTAGCTGGGTTGTAATGTCAACGAAAGTGAAATGTACTCGTATGTATGTATGTACATTAGGGCGGGTCAATTTTTTTTCCAACTTTGTTTCGGCCACAGCTGCATTCTCTGGTCAATTCTGAACAAAAAAGTCCAAAGGAGCCTAGTTCTAAAATGAAGTTTGACCCTCCGCAATTTTGATTTTAGATAGTCATCCCTAAAAAAATTTTTTATATTTGCTAAAAAAATGTAATTGAAGATACTTAAATTAGAGTTTGAGGTCTACTTGAGTTGAACCCATCCGTCGGCCGACACATCATCGCAAAATTTAATCAATTTGGTTGTTTTTTAGGGAAATACATTCATTTTCCTAACCCCTTCTTTAGAACTTTTCCCAATTATTTTATATTACAACAGGTATATCTTAAAATTTTGAAATATCTAAGTGAAACGCCGAAACACGTCAACTTAATTTTTGCCTGTAGAATACAATGACGTATTCAGATGATCCGTATTAAATTTTGATTTCGAGATATTTAGGAAAGAAGTTTCAGATTTCTGAACGTGAATTCTTCGTCGTTTGTATACTTTACCCAGGCTTTGCACTTTTTTCCGCGAAAATATTTTAATAGTTGTCTACTTAATTGGGATATTAGGGGCATTTCAGTTATTACATCTGGGTCTGGGTTAAGATAAATTTTTACTGAAACAATCCGGCTCATAATGAAAATTGGCTGCACTTGAAAAGAACTAAAAAAAAAGAAGAAACATATACAATATATACCCAGCAGTAAAAATCTGAAATGAATCCTTTATGAATCACTGATGAAATTCATCATGAGGAGACATCAGTGAATGCTTTCATATAAAGGCTGCTGAATTTTTTCAAATAAATGGTTTGCTTTCCTCATGCCTATATGACTCCGTTCGGAGCCGGCATAAAACTGTCCAATGGTAGGAAAAACAAAAGGAACACACCTCGAATTGGGAGAGAAGCTCGGCCATAAAACTCGTCAGAGTTATAGTAGCGCAAAAACAATTATTCTGTACGTTGAAAAGGGACAAATACTCCCTCAAAAACAATTTGTATGACATTAAACTTCCAACTAAATGAATATAACTACAGTAGACGCTCACAAATTAGAACTCTCAGTAACACTGCTATTCCGAGCGTTACCGGAAAATTACTTTACTGGTATTTTATGTTGCTGAAAATTGTTACCATCTTTTCAATTGGTATTCTCGCACAAATGGTAACGCTGTCAAAGAATTTCCATACGAACGGAATGGAATCGGGATGAAAATGGTAACAAAATGTTACCACGTATTGAGTCGGTAACTTAATTTTCTGCTGCCGGAATACGAAAAGAGTTTTTAAAGTACCATATTCTTTATTTCACCAGTAAAGTAAATTATGTTACCACACCGGAATAAGGCCGTAATTAGAATTTCCAGATATTAGAGTCAACTTTTTGAATACATTGCACGATTTTCGATTCTAATTTCAGAGCGTATTTTTTTTTTTTTTTTTTTTTGTTGCAAAATAGATATAAAAAAGGGAATCTCCAATTTATTCATATTACGCTCGGTAGCCGTTGGATTTTCGTCGCTAACTGTACAGTTTTTGTTAGTTTCTGTTTGAATTCGATAATTGGAGTTTTTGTTCTTTGGACCTTTTTCTGACTTAGCGCATAAATACATATATGTATATTGGATTGTTACCTTATATTTTTATTGAATAAGATAAAATTTCAATGCAGGTTTTCAATGCAAATTGACTTAAATTTTAAGGTTTTATTGAAATAAAAAAACGTCCAGGAATTATAATTTTTCAGAAATTAGAATCACCCTAAAAACAAAGTGGTTCTAATTTGTGAGCGTCTACTGTATTTCAAAAATTATTTTTTTGGAAATTTGAATTTAAATTACTGAAATAAATAATGAAACTCAAATGGCGGGAGAGCTATGTATTCCATGTTATAAGGAGAAGCCAGTGCGCAGTATAATTTTTCTTCTGGACTTCTTCTTTCCCCTTACGGCCAAAGCAGAAGCTTACAAGAGGCAAATTTAAAATTTGTATTTCCATATATTTTTTTATTTTAAATATAATTTATTTTATAGTTGTCAAATTGAAAAATTTGTCAGAAAAGCTGCCGAATGTCAAAAAACCTACCGAAATGCAAGCTGGCCGTTGGTTTTTAACCGCCTAGATGGTATTTTGTTTGGTTTTTTCAATATAGCTTGCTCGCTTGTACCAACGCAAAACGATAGTGATGAATATTCAACAAAGAATCATCAATGATCATTTAACAGTGAAACAAATTTACTGCAGGGTATATGTATACATACACAAATGTCACTTTTCAGTTCTGCCAAATCAAAAAAGCACTGTGCTGCCAAATCAGCACGGAAAAAACAAATCGAACAGGGCGGATCAGAAATTGAACCAGCAATTTATCTGGTTTAATCGAGCTGAAATCGTTGTTGTTGCATTTACATGCAAAATTTTTTATCTGGGTTGGGATCACCGTATGTGAAACACGGCTATTATAAATTCAATTCCACTTCCAGTTTTCCCAAATTGGATTCGGGTTTCGAGATAACGGTAGATAATTAAAATTTACCATACCCCATTTACCCCTGGTAATAACTCAGTCAGTTTTCGAGTTTAGATATTAAAACTTTGCACGTGACTGTATGCTACTATCACCTCAACTATTTCTAAAAATAATCGAAATCGGGTCACTATGGCATATGGTCCCCGTACAACTGATTGTTCAGATATATGGTTTTGATCTTTTATTTGTTCCTAACTCCGAAAATAGTCATTACACGCAGAAAGTATAATACTCACTTTCATTCAAAATTAATACGTAAACAACTTCTTCATATACGATTTCGACGTATATGCAACAGTTAATGCACTTTTGTGCAACCAAATTCAAAATTTCGATAAAAAATAGTTTTTTTCCATGTCCCTACTTTGGGGTGAAATATTTTACTTGTGGACATAGTTTTCTTTGAAATTTTGAGCATTAATAAAAACATGACATATTCAGTTACTTAAACTAGTAATCTGTAAATGATTCAATCGCATCGCGGAAATTATCGTGGACATATAAATTAAACATTTTGTTGAGAGTAGTAAATTTTAAAACTATTTTGAAGTGGAAAGAACTGTATTAAATCACGCATGCGATCACGCGGAAACTTGTACTAAATTCTAAAAACTGTATTAAAATTAATGGAAACCTGCATGAGAGATCATATAATAAAATTAACACTATTCAATATAAAAGATTCGTGCTTAATTTAGATGCCCATCATAATTTCCGCGATGCGATTGAATCATTTACAGATACTAGTTTAGGTAACTGAATATGTCATGTTTTTATTAATGCTCAAAATTTCAAAGATAACTATGTCCACAAGCAAAATATTTCACCCCAAAGTAGGGACATGGAAAAAATCTATTTTTTATCGAAATTTTGAATTTGGTTGCACAAAAGTGCATTAAAAACTGCAGGTACGTCAAAACCATATATCATGAAATATTTGCGTATTAATTCTAATGGCGTTTTCTTTTCTCGAAATAATGTTGCCCTGTTTGATTTTATTAGCCATTTTGTAAGTTTGTCTGGTACTTTCACCAAATACTGACCTCTAACTAAGTAAGAGGGCACCCTTATCTACAAATTCAGCCATTTTATAGAAAGTCAGGATAGTAATTCGATAATTGGGATATAGGAGGGCAACATTTTTTCGTAGAAAAGAAAACGCCATAAATGAACGTACAATATAAATTTTTCACGAGGAACTAACTGCATGGCAGGTGTTATACTTTATATCCTGTTTACGTGAAATTTTCCCATCACAGATATCCTTTTTTTATTTAATGCTTTCTTTATCATCCTCAAGGTATCCGAAAAGGTATACCAATCGAAAAAATTCGGACTGTAGCGGAGATTAGATTCCGCGAAAACATAAAATATATAAAATCGCGGTTTTCTCAAAAAATTACCATTTTGCGATTTTGGTTTTGACAGATACTTGTTAGCGAAGCATTGAAATTTGATATTCTGCAATAATCTCGTGGGTGGTCTGACTTTCGTATTAAAATTTGTTCTACCTCGCCGTGATTGTTTTGTACGAAAATTTTATCAAACATTAACAAAGAAAAATTTAATCAAATAGGTATAAAATCCTTATAAGTGCATGTATTTTCACGATTTTAAAACTAGATAATACTTCTTTTAATTTTCTATGAGATGATATAAAACTCCTCTAATTCATTTAATATGATACATGTGTTAACGACCTTAAAAAACAAATTTATTGTGAAATTTCGACTTTGGTTGCACAAAAGTGCATTAACTGTTGCATATACGTCGAAATCGTATATGCAGAAGTTGTTTACGTATTAATTTTGAATGAAAGTGAGTATTATACTTTCTGCGTGTAATGACTATTTTCGGAGTTTGGAACAAATAAAAGATCAAAACCATATATCTGAACAATCAGTTGTACGGGGACCATATGCCATAGTGACCCGATTTCGATTATTTTTAGAAATAGTTGAGGTGATAGTAGCATACAGTCACGTGCAAAGTTTTAATATCTAAACTCGAAAACTGACTGAGTTATTACCAGGGGTAAATGGGGTATGGTAAATTTTAATTATCTACCGTTATCTCGAAACCCGAATCCAATTTGGGAAAACTGGAAGTGGAATTGAATTTATAATGTCCCAATTAAGTAGACAACTATTAAAATCTTTTCGCGGAAAAAAGTGCAAAGCCTGGGTAAAGTTTACAAACGACGAAGAATTCACGTTCAGAAATCTGAAACTTCTTTCCTAAATATCTCGAAATCAAAATTTAATACGGATCATCTGAACACGTCATTGTATTCTACAGGCAAAAATTAAGTTGACGTGTTTCGGCGTTTCACTTAGATATTTCAAAATTTTAAGATATACCTGTTGTAATATAAAATAATTGGGAAAAGTTCTAAAGAAGGGGTTAGGAAAATGAATGTATTTCCCTAAAAAACAACCAAATTGATTAAATTTTGCGATGATGTGTCGGCCGACGGATGGGTTCAACTCAAGTAAACCTCAAAATCTAATTTAAGTATCTTCAATTAAATTTTTTTAGCAAATATAAAAAATTTTTTTAGGGATGACTATCTAAAATCAAAATTGCGGAGGGTCAAACTTCATTTTAGAACTAGGCTCCTTTGGACTTTTTTGTTCAGAATTGACCAGAGAATGCAGCTGTGGCCGAAACAAAGTAGGTTTTTTCCTGTCAGTACAAATTGACCCGCCCTAATGTACATACATAAGTAAATAATTGTGCCACAAATGCAATAACAATTTCGACACATAAGGTTATTATTATTAGGTCGCATGCTTTATACATACATACATATCACATACATTTGTATGTATAAACTATATATATCACTTATATCCCAAGCGGATATTCTAATATGTACTGTGAGCATAATGAAATTTCAATAGTACATAAATAACTTATTACGGGATTCACAACCTGTCATATTGCGTCATATCGTCATAAGTCATAATATTTTGTGGTTGAATTCTATGATATATGTGTACTAAATAAATACAACTCTGGCCGATATGTTTTTGGGTCGTCGTATTTGATCACCTGTTTTTGTTTACTTCTTCACAGGGCTTCGGAAAAGTCTTTTATAACTATTTCCCTACAATATTTTAATATGACATATGACTTTATGACACTTTGTGAATCACCTATATATATGTACATACATGCAATTCCCATATGTGTAATTTTGTAATCTGTTAAGTGCAATCACTGTCAGAGCTGAACTCAGTTAAGTTGTTGCTGAGATCAGTTGAGTTGAGTTGAGTCGACACTTGAGTTGCTTTGCGTTGTATGCAGCCGCTAAGCGTCTGTTCTTGTGTTTCATTGCAAATTACAATCGCGCGCGAATATTTCGTTATTAACGATATATTTGTTTGTTCGTTATTTGGGCAATTAGGTAAAGTAGCTTTAATATTCTATTGATGTTTGTTAAAGACGACGAGTAGTTCAATGGAAATCAAATTCACAGCAGTAAGTCAAGTGTTAAGGATAGCTCTTTACTGCACAGCAAGCATAGGAAGTATGTGCAGTCCCCAGTATTGATTGTTTAATGCGATTGATTGGCTTCTTTGATTAGCTACACTGTGCAACAGCACTATTGTGGGCGCGATAATGCTCACACAGAATGAAAGACCACTTCCTAGTAGACCCTCTAATCGTTTTTCTTGTTTCGGTAAATTTTTTTTATCGCCATTAAAAATATGCGAAATCTTGTCTGCGAAATTTTTAAATAAATGAAAAAGGGTTAAAATACATAACGTATAAAAATATGTTGTTAGGCAACAGATAGTAAAATTGCACATGTTTTAATATGGTAGAATACTTTAACGCTCTAACACCTCTGCGAAGCGGTCGTTTTGTCACCTTTTTTAAAAAGTCCAAAAAAATAGTACTTTGAAGGTCGCTAGAGGGTTAAAATGTTCTAGAAAATTATTCATTATAAAATTTCATTACGCGACTCAGAAAAAATTTTCGTAAAATGAAACTAGAAGCGAAAAACATACATATCGCCCGTTTTATGCAATAGGGATTTAACTCGAACTCGATTTCTGGGATTTTGCCATATATTTCAATAACTGGTTAGTGCCTTTGAGTCTAGTCTTATAAAATACTCAAAAAGATAAAAATGGCGGAAATAGAAGTGATTTTGTAGTTAGCCGTAGAAGGAAACGATTTGAAATTATAAAACTTTATTTGCGTGTTCCCAAAAAAAAATTTTTTTGAGTTAAATCCCTATTGTATAAAACGTGCGATATATCCTTGCAATATTAAATATGTATGATTTATTTCGGTTTGTACTGAAACGATTGAAATACATACTTCTTTTGCAAAAGATTAAGGATTTTTTTGGTGTTTTTTTTTTTGTACATTTAAGGTGAGACAGCCTAATATATGTAGATATGTATGTAGAAGGCTGGTCCTTAAAATCAAACTGTCGATTTTCTTCGGTCTCACCCCCTATATCGGTAACAGCACAGACAAAGATATCACATATAAATGTTTTTTCTGATCGGAGATGGTTAAGCGGTGTCGCACAAGGGTCAAAGTTCAGAAAGCTCTATGGGGATTAAAAAAATTCAATTTTTTTTTATATCTAATGCCCGAAATCGATAGTTCTGAACTCAAAGATATTACATATAAATTTTGGTCTCGATCGGGGACGGTTAAAGGGTGTCGCACAGGGGTCAAAGTTCAGACAAAATAGGACCAAACAATTTTTTTTTTAATAATAATACCCAATGGTTTACCCTCCATATCCCGCCCGACCGACGCGAGAGGCGCCACTCCGCAAGACATTTTCATAACTTTTTTTTTGTATATCGACTGCCCAATATCGATAGTCCTGTACTCGAGGATACCAAATATAAATTTTGGTCCCGATTGAAGACGGCGAAGGAGCATCGCAAATATGTTAATATGAACTTTGGGCCCTCTGCGACATACCTTAACCGTCTCCGATCGGGACCACAATTTATAGTATGTGGTTTCTTCGACTATATTAGCATCGACCAAGGGGGTGAGGTTGAGGAAATATGCCATGAAATTTGTATCCATACATTTGTGGACCACCCTCATGTAGATACCTGCTGATGATGGCCGAAGTGCAGCTATGGCCCAACTTATTTAATTTCAGAGGTGGTGCTTCTATAGCGTCGGCCATATATGATAAATTTTTGTCTCTATAATACGAGTTTACTTATGGCGTTTTCTTTTCTGCAAAAAAATGCTGCCCTTCTATATCCCAATTATCGAATTGCGTAACCTAACTTTCTATAAAATGGCTAAATTTGTAGATAATGGTGCCCTCTTGCTTACTTAGAGGTCAATATTCGGTAAAATTACCATACAAGCCTACAAAATAGCTAAGAAAATCAAAAAGGGCAACATTTTTTCGAGAAAAGAAAACGGCATTAGTTTCTTCCCACGCCTCCCTTTTACAACTTTTCTTTAGTCGGAAGCTTAATCTATGCTGTCCGAAGCAACTCTGCGGTTTTGCTGTAGCTTAAAAGCTACGCCACAAAAAACTATTTCCTTACTTTAAATATACTTTTTTCAACATTGAATTTCAAGTTAATAATTGCCACGCAAGTATATTAAATAAACAATATTTTCGTAACTGTCAGGAAAATTTATAACTTACAGCTAAAAACAGTATTGCAGCATTGCAAATGATTGCCAAAAAAACCATCAAGTGGCAAGTTAGCACAAGTGGAAAGTGACAGCTGCACGTAAACGCATATAACTTAAGACAGGCCAATTAACAGACAAAGAAAATAAAGAAAGAAGAAGAAAACCACATTAAATAAAAATATAAAAACTGCAAAAATTGAAAAATAGCATGAAGGTCAATATGAATGAGAGTGCAAGAAAAATAATAAAAATAGAAAAAGGCGTATGTCAGACAACAAACTGCATAAAATGTAGCAGATCGTATGACAAATGAAATATTATGTGCTGACACTTTTCATGTAAGCAAAGACTTGTTTAGAAATTCGCACAATACGAATATATACAAATGTCCATATGTATGTATGTATGTATGTATGTATATATGTGTTGGCGTGTGGTTGTGTGACTGACAACAGAAATTATAAAAGTCATGCCACAACACAAGCTTGGCTTTGAAATTGAGAGTGATTACTGCTTGCAATATTATTTGGTTTTTTTTTTGTAAAATAAGGTAAACTTAGCCGCTTTCGATTCACAATTTCTCTGCTGGCTATAATTTTCCTTCTGTCAAATTTATATGTGAATGATAGCGAGCAGAGGGAAATTTTTATCGACCAGTTAGCGAGTATGGCTACTACTCATTATGGGTTCAAACATTTTTGTTCGATCCGACCTCGCTTGTGTGATGGCGAATCGAAAACGCCAATTGTATACATTTTTAAGTTTCATATTTCTTTATTATCGTATTCAAAAAAATATTTTAAAAAATTGTTTGTACTAAATAGAAACTTTTCTTCTTGCTTTATTCGTTTTTTGTACGCTTCCAGGCACCGCCCTAGCACAACGTAACAATTTCCGCAAAGGCCCCGCTCATCCAGTCTCACAGCGTCATCTACCCAAACGTCCCACAGATCCACCGCCATCTGAGGAGGGCTATGAAGCAACTCCAGAATGCCCGGAAGCAAATGGTTTCTATCCGGATGCGAAGCAATGTGATAAATATTATGCGTGCTAGTGAGTGCGATTTGCCGTTTCACAAACAAAAAAAAAAAAACATAAGAATGTCTTACATTAACCTGACAATTACTATCAATTCAATAAAAAAATTATAAAAAATTTAATTTAAAAAATAAAAAATAGTAATCTAGATTAATAGCCATATTAAAAGAATAATCAGAAATAATTACATAATCAAATCATTTTTTTTTTAATTTTAAGATTTTTAATCGCTTGATTTTTTAAAAAATTATAAAAATATAATCGTGATTAACAATGATTAAAAAAAAAATCAGAAATAATCATATAGTCAAATAATTCTTTTTATTTGCATGATTATTATTAATTGCTTGATTTTTAAAAAACTATAAAAAATAATCGTGATTAACAACGATTAAAAAAAAAACCAATCTGAAATAATCTTATAGTCAAAAATTTTTTTTATTTGTATGCTTATTTTTAATTGTTTAATTAAAAAAAAAACATAAAAAATAATCGTGATTAATAGCCATTAAAAAAATCTGAAATAATCATATAATCAAATAATTTTTTTTTAATTTTAACATTATTGTTAATCGCTTGTTTTTAAAAAATTATAACAAATAATCGTGGTTGATAGCGACTAAAAAAAAAACAATGAGAAATATCCATATTATTATTTTTTTAATTGACTGCTTAATTTTAAACGCTTGATTTATAAAAAAAAATTCAAAAAAATAATCGTGATTAACAACGATTAGAATAAAACATCAAAAATAACCATATAGTCAAATAATTTTCTTTTTATTTGTATGATTATTTTTAAATGCTTAATTTTTAAAAAACTATAAAAAGTAATCGTGATTAATAGCCATTAAAAAACAAACAGAAATAACCATATAATCAAATATTTTTTTTCTAATTGTCTGATTATTTTTAATTATATAGATAATTTTTATGGTAATTAATAATCAATTAACTTAAGAAAAATACATGAAAAATAATCATGATTAACAGCCCTTAAAATAATCAGAAATAATCAAATAATCAAAAAAATTTTTCTAATTGTCTGATTTTTTAATCACTTGATTATTTTTAATTATACGATTATTTATTGTTAAATGATTACTTTTATACATGTTCATAAGTAAAAGAGTAAAATTTTTCTGGCAAAAATAAAAATAATTAATATATTAATTAATTGTGCAATTAAAAAGTCAGAAATAATTTAAAACAAGCAAGTAATTGCTTTAATCCTGCAATTAAAATAAATCGACAAATAACTAAAAATAATCTAAATAGTCCTGCAACTAAAGTTAATTAATCGACTAATTAGTGTACTTTTTTAATATAATTAACTTTTATTTATTAAAGAGGTGCAGGTTTTCGTATTTAATCATTAAAGGGTTAAAAAAAAACAAAACATGCTTGAATTAATAAAAGTAAATCGAAAAATAACTGAAAGTAATCTAAATAATCATGCAACTAAAGTTAATTAATCGACTAATTAGTGTACTTTTTTAATATAATTAACTTTTATTTATTAAAGAGGTGAAGGTTTTCGTATTTAATCATTAAAGAGTTACAAAAGCAAAACATGCTTTAATTAATAACACTGGATCACAAAATGAAATTTTTTGTCTGTACTTTGGACGTGACTATCCTATCTATATGTAAAATCGGTCGCTGATTCCGAAAATCGGGTTCATTTTTAATTCTATGGGAAGGTTTTTGAGATATCGGCAATTTACCGTTATTTGGCCAATGGGTACACTTAATCCAGTATAGCTCTTTAACACAGTGAGTTATCTTATCGATTAAATTTTAATTTTTTCGATTTTTTACGATTTTTTGAAGAAAAAATTGACTTTGTCAGACAATATCTTTAAAACCAATGTCTTCACCTTCGGTTTTAATCTTTTACGTGAAGCTCCATTCCATTAGCAAAAAAATAAGCTATCAACGAAGAAAATCCATGGTAAAATGGAAAAGTTATAGGCGATCAAGTAAATACAGCCAAGTCGCACAATGCCTCTACACGGGTATATTTTATGCATGTTATACCCGTAAATGGGCTTGTATCTACTGCGCTGCCAATGTGCTGCTACTGCAGATGTGTAGGTATTGGTACAATATGCATAGAATGTACGCGTGCAGAGGCATTGCGCGACCTGGCTGTATTTACTTGATCGCCTATAACTTTTCCATTTTACAATGGATTTTCATCGTTGATAGCTTATTTTTTTGGTAATAGAATGGAGCTTCATGAAAAGGAGTAAAACCGAAGGTAAAAATATTGGTTTTAAAGATATTGCCTGACAAAGTCAATTTTTTCTTCAAAAAATCGTAAAAAATCGAAAAAATTAAAATTTAATCGTCAATATTTCAGAAACTATAAGAGTTAGAGAAAAATGTTATAGGAGCCGTGAAAAGCAAATTTAATTAAAATTTAAATTTAACTCACTGTGTTAAAGAGATATACAGAATTAAGTGGACACATTGGCCAAATAACGGTAAATTGCCGATATCTCAAAAACCTTCCCATAGAATTAAAAATGAACCCGATTTTCGGAATCAGCGACCGATTTTACATATAGAAAGGACGGTTGCGTTCAGAGTATTTTTTGGCTGTAGAGCAGTGTAATTATTAAAATTTGTAATCCTTGAATAACAGATCTGGTTCAAATAGCTTGCAAATAATTTTTTATTTTCTTTGTTTTATTTGCTTAACCGAAACAATTACTTTTACAATTACTTTGCTGTTAAAAAAAAAGCGCAACTCATTTGAAAATTTATAGCTCAATTAATTCTTTGCCACATTTTCTCTCCCTCCCACTACACGCTGCCCAACCAATGCTTTCGCTTCACCTATTTCAGTGCTGCCCATTCACGCCCATTAAGCTTATTAAATAACACTAATAACATACATATGTACATACGTATGTATGTACTTATACCTACATACGTAACCATCCCGCTGCCAACAATTTATATTGGCCTGAAGCGCGTTAAATGGCAGAACTTAACACCTCTCACACACAACTCAAATTCACCTCACAACACACACGTGCGAATGCAAACGAATTTTTGCCTTTTTGCCCATTAGCAATATTTATAAGCAATATTTCATAACTAAAATATTAATAACAAAATAACAACAACAAACAAAACACCAATATTAATTTTCTTTTGTTCTTTGCGCTTTTATTATGTTGCTTTATGTTTTTGTATTTATTGTTTGTAGTGAGGGTACACCGACGGAACGCCTTTGTGCCGATGGCATGGTTTTCAATGATTACAGTCCCTCGGAGGAGAAATGCGATCTGCCATATAACATTGATTGCAGTAAACGTTCGAAATTGCGTGAGTAGTATTATTTATTTATACATATTTATATTTTAGTTTTAATAATAGGCCTATACAACATATGTGCACGTCTAAGGGCCGTTTACTCAACCTCTGATTAACGCTAACAATGGTTAAAGTGCGGTTAAACATGATTATCGACTTCATCAAACCAAGCATTTAACATGTGGTCGATAATGCAGTGCAATGCTTAACCGGACCTTTGTCCTCCGGTTAGCGTTAATCAGAGGTTGAGTAAACGGCCCTAAGCGTATCATCAACAACAATAAAAACATTAGTACTCTGCCTAAATGAGTTAGTTTCCATTGCAGCAGCAAGCAGGGTTAGCGAATTTCGGCTTTATTTAGTGTGATAACAAAGGTGTTTAAGTATTTTTTTCAACTGATTGAGTTTATCACAAGGCACGGAGGTTCAAAAAAGTAAAAAAAGTAAAAATACAACGCTTTAGCCTTAAGCCTTTACCTCCCAAATACTCTCCCATTTAAGCTGCTTGATTAATACCCTTTTACTCCTTTTTAATAGTTCACTGATTCGGAAATTAAATTGATTTGTACGTCCGCCACTATTGGCATTTATTTTTAGTCATGAAAGCGTATCTGATTTGTGAACAAATTTTTTGTTTGTGTTACGAGTATTTGAGCTAAGTTCTATACCTTACTTCTCAGTTGAAACGGTAATCAACGGTATCTAATGTCTAGTGAATTTTGACCTTTCAAATGGAAACACGTGTCCAATGATTTGATTTTCTTGTTGATTCTCATCACTTTAGGTTTTTTTTCAGGATAAATGATAGTTTTGTGTAAAAGAGTAACGTTTGTTACTTGTTTAATATTTTTAAAGGCATAATGGAATGAGCTCAGGGAATAAGAAAAAATATTGAGGAAACGTGAAGAGTTTTGTGGCATAGTTTAGCCAGGACAGGGGCACATTCAATCTCTAAAGCCAAGCGCTATCCTCTTGTTTTATATACCCGTTTCTGGACTCATTTTGAATCTCAAAGATCTGCAGCTAAAGGATTTAAGCCCAGTACCTATGTAGATCTAAGCCTGGAGCATTCAACGAAACTCATCCTTTTCCATTGCACGTATGGTCTATGTAGTGGAATGTAATGAAATTGTGATAGGGCGGGAAAACTCCTCAGGCATATTTGCGCATTGTACTTAAGGCCTATACAAAGGCTCAGAATGTAGGGAAAAGGTGGGCTAATGGAATCAGAATTCCTCTGCAAACTTCCCACATTCTTTTATAAAGTTTGTCAAGTGGTAAAGTACGTGCATCCGTCTTTCTCAATACATCTGCGACGAAAATGCGTAATCTTTGTCTTAGCGAAGGCCGGACAGAGGCAGAGAAAATGCTCTGTGACGTCGTCGTTCGCCTGCAGACAAGATAGGCATGATGAGCTCTCGATGATGTCTATGGATTGTGTACTGTAATCAAGCCCACAAGTGCCCGAAGTCCCCCCCTCCCCCCTTCTCTGCTTGAGGGTGAAGTTTACTGCCTCTGTGTGAGGGTTTTGCAGAAAGTCGCCCTCCAGGTGCCAGCCGGTTCCAGTACCATTTTCTGTTTTTGATCCCTCTGTGTAGAGTTCTCTTCGATTTTCCCAGTAGAGTTTCTAGATTTCTCCATTGATCTCTTGTTGGAAAATCGAGAATGAATCGTCTACCAAAGTATACTCTGGGTACCAGCTTGTCATTTCGAACCAGAAACAAAGCGTATTGCTCCAACAGCCTGCTAAACCATTCCTCGCGCCCCGAGCTTCATGCGGCGTGCCATAGTCGAAGGCGTGTAGTCGGCACATCGTTTTAATTTGATGGTCTATACGTCTATATCACTCTTACACCTACGCATACCCAACTAGCTAATGCTGTAATAGTTTCTTTGCTTCTAGTTGCCCATCAATTGTTGCATCATCAAGGTTTTTTTATTCAACACATAGATACATATCTACATTCAAAGTACCTATTTTCTCTCTATGAACAATTCATATATTATGTACCTAAAAACCATTATGGGAAACTATCGCGTTCAATTTGGTGAAGAATTTAATTCAATTACCTACTAAACCACAACGATACCTATGGATTACGAGGCAGACAGACCAGTAAAGCAACCGCATATAATCAGATATAAACGAATATTTACGCTTGTTAAAAAAGTATTAAGCGAAGAAGCTACAAAATTTAAGTAGCATTTAACAAAGTTGCTGCTTCAGCAAAGACGTACCAAAAGGAGAAAATCGTGTTTAAGTGAAGAAACTTGTTAAAATTTTGCTGAAGTGGTTGGCTTGCTGCTTGCATACACCCAGAAAAAAAATCATCAATACGATTCATGTAAAATTAACACGATCGATCTATACACATAGAACAGCAACAATTTTTTCAAATTACACGATGTTTGAAACATGATTTTGGCTTTGTAACTGTCATCTGAAGATTTGGTAAATTCAACCAAATTTTATTGTTGATACAACATGAAGAAATTTTAAAATATGCAAGATGATTCTAATATAAAATTTTATTCCTAAATGTCATTTGGAATTTGGTTTATTTAACATGATGATAGTGTCAATATAAACTAAAAAAAATGTTAGAAAAATGACGTCCCAATTTTAGTGTTAATACAACATGAAAACAAATGTTAAAACAACAAGAACCACAATTAGCAATAAAAGTTGGTTGATATAACACGAAACAATGTTCAAACATAAACGTCATTTGGAATTTTGGTTTATTCAACACGATGATAGTGTCAATATAATCTAAAAAAGTGTTAAAAAGCACGTCCGTCAAAACTATTTTGAAACATACACAATTTTTTCAATGTTTGAAGTTCTGCTGTTCGTGCAAAACACAAACTAATATTATTTTTTTTTAATAAAAAAAAAAAATTTTGTGCCGTGGCAATGATGGGAGTTTAGCATCATTGGCAGTGCGTGATAATGGTTTTTCCATTTATATTTTTAGTTCGCAGGTAAGTTAAAAGTGGATTGCATTTTTGTTTCTAAAAGTTTTTAATGTTCAATATTTTCCTTTTCCTCTTCATAGTTTGCAATTTTTACCACGAAGAGATGTTTAGCGAATGGAGTCTTTCACGCAACATGCGGTGCATATACCATTCCATTAGCGGCCAAACATTACTCGGTGCCAGTGATAGTAAGTACTATCGCCCATATATAAACTATTCGTATGAGAAGGACGCTTTCAATTTGGTCGGTTGTGCGGGTGATGTACTCGAATATGCTTTATTGATCTAATGATTATATATTTTATGTTTTATATGGCTTTTTATTTAAAAAAAATAAATGGTAAAATCAACAAGACTTTCTAGTTAATTTAACAATAAATTTAAGGTAAAACCAAAAAGATGTTATTGTTAATTCAACAGGACCATTTCGTGTTAATTTAACATTAACTAGTTAAAATTGTAAAATCAACAGGAAGACTCAATACTTTTTAGTGTTAATTCTACAGTTGTCATCCTGTTAAACTAACACTTGACAGTAGTGTTAAATTTACACGATTACATGATGGCATACATTAAGCATCGTGTTGAAAAAAATTAACCACAAAATTTGTTGATTTTTGGTTGATTTCACACTATTTTTTTCTGAGTGTAGTCTTTGGTCTTACGGATTGTGATGGGTAAAGTGAAATTTTAAGTTTAAACGTGCACATAAGATTTTCAGTTGAGTTTGTTGTTGTACGCGAGTTGATATGCTGCCGCTGAGAGGGTCGGTATGCTGAATATTTGCGCGATTATGAAACAATTTTCGAACAGCTGTTAAAATGCTTAACACATTTAGCTAAACTTGTACAATGTATGTATGTACTTAGCGCTATTTAAAGTTATGTAGACGCATATGTGATAGCGGCAAAGCGATGCTTAACATTTACGAAGGATTACCATTTAATGCTTTTGATGGTAATGATGCTGATTAACTATTTGTGGTACATACATATGTAAATAGAATGTAGTGCGAAGTGAGAGGAGAAAACATTTTGCAATATTTGTGTGTAAAGAGTTTTGTTATTATGTTTTTAAATTACAAAATTTCGGTCTTATTGCCATATGCACATATGATAATGAGTAATCCATGCCCAGCGTAGTCTTATTGTCCCATATAATGCCCACTTGTTGGGGTATTTCCCATTTTGATGGGGCATAAATGCCGTGTAATTTACTAAAAATAGAGAGAAAAAATTTAAATTGAAATTAAAATGTTGAAAATGAGATTGAATTTAAAATTCGAAATTTAAACTCGAAATTGAAATTGAAATGGAATGGAAATAGAAATGGAAATGGAAATTGCAACTCGAAATTGAAATTGAAACTCAAAATTGAAATTTAATCTCGAACTATGAATTAAAATTGAAATACGAAATTCGAAATTGAAAATGAAATTGAAATAAATTTTCAAAATTGAAACTACACCATTTCCAGATGGATTTTAGAAAGCGTTAACTGGATTTTAGAAAAGACAATTGGATTTTAGAAAGAGATAATTGGATTTTAGAAAAGGGAAATTGGATTTTAGAAAGGGGAAATTGGTTTTTAGAAATGTCAGTTGGATTTTCGAAAGCGTGAATTGGATTTCAGAATGTGCGTGTAAAATAAATTTTACACAGAATTTTTCGAATACACCATTTCCAGATGGATTTTAGAAAGCGTCAACTGGATTTTGGAAAGAGGAAATTGGATTTTAGAAATGTCAATTGGATTTTAGAAAGAGGAAATTGGATTTTAGAAATGTCAATTGGATTTTAGAAAGGGGAAATTGGATTTTAGAAATGTCAATTGGATTTTAGAAAGGGAAAATTGGATTTTAGAAATGTCAATTGGATTTAAGAAAAGGGAAATTGGACTTTAGAAACTGTAAATTGGATTTTCGAAAACTTATATAATTACGTATATGTACATTATAATTTCATACGCAATAAGGAATTTCTATTCGAAAAATTCTGTGTAAAATTTATTTTACACGCACATTCTGAAATCCAATTCACGCTTTCGAAAATCCAACTGACATTTCTAAAATCCAATTTCCCCTTTCTAAAATCCAATTGACATTTCTAAAATCCAATTTCCCCTTTCTAAAATCCAATTGACCTTTCTAAAATCCAATTTCCCCTTTCTAAAATCCAATTGACATTTCTAAAATCCAATTCTCTCTTTCTAAAATCCAATTGTCGTTTCTAAAATCCAGTTAACGCTTTCTAAAATCCATCTGGAAATGGTGTAGAAATTCTTTATTGCGTATGATAGTATAATGTACATATACGTAATTATATAAATTTTCGAAAATCCAATTTACAGTTTCTAAAGTCCAATTTCCCTTTTCTAAAATCCAACTAATATTTCTAAAATCCAATTTCCTCTTTCTAAAATCCAATTGACATTTCTAAAATCCAATTTCCCCTTTCTAAAATCCAGTTGACGCTTTCTAAAATCCAGCTGGAAATGGTGTAGAAATGGAAATTGGAATTGAAAGCCAAAATTGAAATTGAAACTCGAAATGGAAATTGAGATTCAAACTGAAACTCGAATTTGAAATTAAAAGTGAAATTGAAACTCAAAACTCAAATGGAAACTCCAAATCTAAACTGAAATTGAAACTCGAGATAAGAATTGGAAGTTGACATTGAAAGTTGAAGTTGAAACAGAAATTTAAACTCGAAATTGAAATTGAAACTCGAAATTGAAATGCTCAAAATGAAATTGAAATAAAATTTGAAAATTGAAACTAGAAATAGAAATTGGAATTGAAAGTGAAATTGAAATTGAAACTCGAAATGGAAATTGAAATTCAACTTGAAATTGAAACTTGAAATTCTGAGAATGAGATTGAAATTGAAACTCGAAATTGAAATTGAAACTCAAAATTCAAATGGAAACTCCAATTTGATATTGAAATTGAAAGTTGAAATTGAAACTCGAAATAAGAATTGGAAGTTGACATTGAAAGTTGAAATTGAAAGTTGAAGCTGAAACAGAAATTGAAACTCGAAATTGAAATTGAAATTCAAACTCGAAAATGAAGGCTGAAATTGAAATTTAAACTCGAAATAAGAATTGGAAGTTGATACTGAAATTGAAACTCGAAATTCGAAATTGCTGATGAAGTTGAAAGTTGAAATTGAAAGTTGAAATTGAAAGTTGCAGTTGAAACAGAAATTGAAACTCGAAATTGACACACAAAATTGAATCGCGAAATTTGAATTCAAATTGTAACTCGAAATTGAAGGCTGAAATGAAATTCGAACTCGAAATAAGAATTGGAAGTTGAAATTGAAATTGAAACTCTAAATTGAAAGGTGAAGTTGAAACTCGAAATTAAATTGAAACTCGAAATTGAAATTTAATCTCGAAATATGAATTGAAATTGAAACACGAAATTCGAAATTGAAACTCAAAATTGAAATTTAATCTCGAAATATGAATTGAAATTAAAACACGAAATTCGAGATTCGATATTGAAACTCAAAATTCGAAATTGCTGATAAAATTGAAGGTTGAAAATTAAACTGAAATTTAAACCCAAATTAAAACTCGGAATTGAAATTGAAAATCAACCCAAACTCGAATTTAAAACTCGAAATTTAAATTCAAATTCGAACTCAAAATTAAAAACAATCAAATCGCCGCACTTACCTCTTCGCACAACCCTCCTTCCACCAACCGCCCACCTTCTCCTTACCCGGACAATAACCCGTGCGATCGCGCGTACGAAACTTATAACCCTTCAAGGGTGTCAGCTCATCCTTGGCATTGCCGCTAAATTTACCCAACACCTTCAATGCATACTGTTCACCCTCATCGCCAATAGCGAAATGATCATAATGCGCAAACTCTTCCGCGCTTTTTTCATTCAAACGCATAACAATGCGCAGCTCATGTGGCGTATCGCTTAGCAGCCAATATATCGCTTCCATGCCAAGAAAGAAACTGCCATAAGGATCACCAAAACCCGCTTTGTACTCTGTCCATCTTAAATTGAAATCGGTATCTTTATCTTGTCTACGTTGCACCATCGTCCATGGACAACCAGCGCCGCCATCGCCAGCACGATCGGATAAACAGTAAACATTAATCGGTGTATAACCGTAAATGTGTAAGCTATAGACGCCATCACGATCGTGCACGTCGGGTGGCAGTATGTCGGCGCAGGATTTGGGGAAACGTTGTAGCAGACGTGTGGTGAATGTGTCGCTTAGGGTGCGTACGCTGTGTGAGGGTTAAGATTTGTTTTAGATATGTTTTTGAAATTTTTTTTTGTAGATATTTTTTTCTCACTCACGTCTTTTCCATTAGCTCAGTTAAATCTTTCATTGTTATGGGCATTTCTCGATGACTGTTGATGTACTCACTAAAAAATTATGCACATAAAAATATTTTCCTTTTTAAAGGTTTCAATTGGAAAAGGCTTAAATATGCATAACTTCTCGCTCACCTTCCACTTTCCTCATCCACTATTACACTCTTATTGCATTGCTTCAATAAATTACGCATTGTTTCATCTACAATTATTGTCAAATAATCTGCATCGTTAACACTGCGTGTATGGCCATTTGTCACGCCCAGCAATGCAGCTGCGGCCATGACAATTAGCAAGGAAAATATGTTTGGCTTCCGGTATTGTAGCATCTTGTGGGTTTGCGATTAGACTGAATGCATTTGTTGTGCATTTGTTCATACATAAATACATGCAAATATATGTATTTCTGTAGCTGATAATACAAGCGGCGATTTATTTGTGCATTCTTATCAAATCAAAAATTTACGTCATAACATGTATGTGTTCCTTGTAGGGTTAATGTGTAAATCGATTTGTGATAACGTGAGAATCTAAGATTTTTTATATTATATACTTGAAATCAATTTATGTTGTGACTAAAAGTGATGTCATTTAGATTAGGATTATAATTTAAAACAAAGTCCTATTATCATGCTATAAATCCCTGAGCGGATTAAGATTACATTAATTATTGAGTTCTGTGTTGGCACTGAGGAAAAGATTAATACTAAAATTAAAAGTAAAAGTAAAACTAAAACTAAAATTAAAATTAAAATTCAAACTTAAACTGAAATTAAAAAACTAAACTAAAACTAGCATTAAGATTTAAATTAAAAAAAATTGAAATTAAAATTAGAATTAGAATTAAAATTAGAATTAGAAATAGAATTAGAATTAAAATTAAAAATAAAATAAAGTGAAAATTAAAATAATATTAAAATTAAAATAAAATAAAATTAAAATTAAAATTAGAATTAAAATTGAAATTAAAATTAAAATTAAAATTAGAATTAAAATTGAAATTAAAATTAAAATTAAAAATAAAATTAAGATTAAAATTAAACTTGAAAATTAAAATTAAATTTAATATCTACTAAAACTAAAACTGAAACTAAAATTAAATCAAAACTAAAATTAAAATCAAAAGTAAAAGTAAAATAAAAACTAAAATTAAGATTAAATTTCATTAAAATTCGTTTAAGATTAATTTTAAAATTTGCAACAAAAATAACATCACAATTAAAATTAAAGGTAATGTCGAGATTGAAATTGAAATCATCAAATCAATGCTAATTCTTTTGTTAATAATTTAATAATTATTTTATGAAAAGATAAAAAAAAATTAAGATACAGATTAAGATAGGAAATATATTTAAGATTAAAGTTAACATTAAATTTATCTAATATTGAGACTGAAAATAATTGTAATGATTACATTCAAATATGCAGACCAGTTACTGAGTGATTAAAAATTGCAATGATTATTTATTATTTAATAATTTATTTTCAACTCTCTAGTGATATGTTGATTGGAATTATTGATAGTTGATTGAATTAAAGAAAAATGCATTAATGAGTCGATTAATTAATTTTAATTGCAATGTACGATTAATTTCAACTTTTTAGTGATTAATATTTAATTAAATTAAAGAAAATGTATTAACAATTTGATTAATTAATTTTAGTTCAATGATTATTTAAATTTTTTGAATTATTTTTAAATTTTTGTAATTGGCTGTTTCAATTATTTCTGATTGTTTTAATTGCATGATTAATTACATAATTAATCTATTAATTATGTTTTATTGCATTTTTGCTGAAAAATGCTACTCATATGCTATGGCGTAGGTACAGTTGTTCCGTACGGAAAAATTAAAAAAAAAATACTGAGTAAAAATAAGTGAATATTTTAAAAATATAAATACACGCGCACCATCTGTTGGAACATAGCGGTGGTTATAACCTAATCTCATTAGTAAATGTGTTACATATATTTAGGCAGCAGCTAGAATTACATACATACATACATACATACAGGTGAAACTAATAAAAGCGTGTTAGTAATCATAAAAAAAGAATTATTCCCATAATTGAAAATAATTAAGCGATTAAAAACAATCAAACTTAAAAAAAAATATGCAATAATAATAATCAAGCAATTAAAAATGATTAAAAAATCGTACAATTAAAAAAAAAAAACATTTGATTAATTTTGATTATACTCGTATGGTTATTTCCGAATAGTTTTTCTTAATGGCTATTAATCATGATTTTTTCTAACTTAAAAAAGAATAAAAAAATAATAATATTACAATAAAGCAAATAATACGAATAAGACAGGGGTGAGGATTAAATTGAAAAAATAACAAAAATATGACTTAGATTAATATGAAGATTAAACTAAGTATTGAAAATAATATTAAAATAATGATTAAATAAAATATAAGGATGAAAGTTGAGATTAAGATTGGATTATGAAAGAAATTTAGATTTAGATTGAGATATAATTTAAATTAAGTTTGTGACTAAAATTAAGAACATTTTCGATACAGTGGGTTGTTTACGTTTGAAAGTCACTACGCTATTAAGTTAGAGAGCTATTATGCACTTTAAGCTGTGGAAAGATTCAAAGACAAGAATTATTTTGTAAATAAAAAATTCGTACACATACTCGTATACATATATAGGTGAAATATGCAACCACTGGAACTATTACAAATCAAATTCCCTTCTAGGGAAATAAAAATACATTTGTATGCATACATACGCATATTCCCAGCCAGCAAGGTACCGTACATTTTACGAACATTGCGATTTACGAGCTATTCTCGCATAAGAAAACAATAACAAAAGAAACTTTTTTCTATCATGTCAAAAAAAAAAAGAAAACGAAAAATTGGGGAAATTTTCCAATAATGCCGCACGCTCCCAAAAAAAATGACTTCTACCGGGGGGTAGGGGAGGGGAAGAGTGTTCTGAATCCTTAAAATTTAGGCGCCGGACTTACCTCGTTTTCGAGGAATTTATGATTAAAGTTTAATAGCTCTCCATATAAATTCGATAGATAAAGAAAAAACACAGTGATTTTGCGCAGAACACTTTTCTGCATTGGCGGCCTTCGGCCGCGCTTATAAAAAATAACCCTGGGCTACGCCATCCGTCCGGACGTGTGCCCCAACCGTGGCTACCGCCACGGTGATGTCCTGCGTAGTACACCCTTCAGCGTAATATCTATGGCCCGGTCTACAGTACTTTTGTGGCCATTTCAACTCGCAAAATTGTACAAACACTTACCTTGTACCTGTCAGTTGTTTGTGTGTGTGTGTGTAAAAATTGGTAAAAATTTTACAACTTTAACAAATTCTGGGAAAACCAGGTACGTCCGGCGCCTAAATTTAACAATTTCAGAACCTACTTCCCTTCCCCTACCATCCAGTAAAAGTCATTTTTTTGGGGGCGTGCGGCATTATTGGAAAGCCGACCCGAAAAATTTCAAACTCAATATTTTAAAAGTAAGTATGTATGTTTGTAAAATTTCTACATTTACGATAAAAAAACGGACGTAAAAAGATTCATATACGAGTACTTTTTCGATACATTTACGACACTCGTAGGCACTGAACATTTTAAAGCGAAACAGTATTCGTAGGCGAATCGTAAACGGATATCATAAACGATATTTTATTAGAGTTTTCTTCGAGAAAACATCCGTTTACGAGCTCGTTTACGATGATTTTGCTGGCTGGGTTATTTCAACTCTTCCAAACTGCCATTGTCACCTCTCGAAAATTTCAACTATCGCTTCGAATAAATATTGTCCAAAAGACAATTTTAAGTATCATCCATTCATTGTAAATACTACTACTAACTTTGTATCATGCACAAGTGTACAAACATCCAATGCATGAATGTTTGTTTGTAATAAAGTTTTGGTCGGAGCAGAGCCGGGAAAAGCAAAAGATCGGCGCTGTGGTTGCTATAGAAAGCATAATAAACACCTCGTTACCGCACAAAAGTTATAAGCAACTAAAAATTGGTGATTGTTGTTGTTGCTGTTGTTGTTGTTTTTTGATTGCTGTTTTGTTGTTGTTGTTTAAGTTGTTGTTGTTGTTTTCGTTGTTACTGTTTTTGTTGTTTCAGTTGTTGTTTATTTGTTTTTGCCAGCGCCTCTTGCCATTTGGCTGTCATTGGCTGTGATGATCAACAAACTGCAAGTGACCACAAAATTTTGCATGGAGCCATAGAGCCAGAATAAAGTTGGTTGCAAAAAGGGTAGTAAAGTGAGTCAATGAAGAACAGAAATACATACATATTCAGTTTGCACATTAATAATGTTTAGTGCAAGCAGAACCTCCAAAAAATTAAGCCTTATTCGAGGCTTATTTCAGATGAACATACGACTTATAAAATAATGTCTGAAATCTCTAAGGGACGACAGTTGTATGAAAAAAGCCTTATAATAAGGCTTATTTTACTTTGTTGGTTTCAATTATTTCATAAGTAATACCCTCTCTCTCTTTCATTCTCTCTCTCTCTAAGAGAAATTCTTATTCCTAAAGCCTATTCGCCATATACTTAATAAGGGATTATATGGTTTTTAAATGCCTAAGAATAAGTTTTATTCGCCATAAGGCTTAGCTCGTTCCTTATAATAAGAGATCTATATTATTAATCTCCATAATTACCTTATAATTAGGCAAATATAAAGTACTACACAGTAAAAATTTTAGTTTAATTTTAATACCATTTTGGTATTTATATATAACAATGCCAAAAAGAATAAAATTAAAACCATTCTGGTTTAAAAAAGAAGAGAATATGAGAGACAGAAATTATTTTTGGTGTCAAATTAATACTTTTTTGGAATTAAATCAAAACCAAATTTTAATTATTTTTAGAATATTTTTGGTATTAAAAATAGTTGAAATGGTATAAGATCTATCCGAAAATTGGAATAAATAATATACTTTTTTGGTATTAAATCAAAACCAAAAATATGTAGAAATGCTCGTTTTATTTCAATAATATATGTAAATATGTAATATTACAAAGATAGGAATTATCACATAGTCTGTGTTGTTTGTATTCCTCGATAATAGGATGGGCTGCCCTCTTGTCGAATTGTACCACCGTCACACAGTGGGGGCACCTCCATACAAACGCGGCCAAAAATAGTAATAATTAAGCTAGAATATTGAAACTCGGAACTTAAGCTTTTTTGGTTGAAATTAGTAAACTGTGAAAATTTGAACAAAATCCACCCACAAATACGCCCACCTCCCATATAACGGTATTTTTGAAATTTCAGCATTTTCCTAACTATTATAGCTAAAATGCTCCATTTTGATTAGTGTATACATTTTTGAAATATAAATCAAATGCAGTAATCATTTTGGAAAAGGGGTAAAGCACTTCACCGTTTTTAAATTAAAAATATATGCACTTTTAAGTATGTTATTAGCATTTATCATAAAACTTTCATACAAAAAAATCGCATTTCAAAAAAATTTTATACCAGAAATGAAATTACACTTTTCTAAAGGATTTCAGTGTGCTAAACCTGAATCTGGAGTCAGATTTTTCAAATTGGTTCTAGTTTCTGAGATATTCATGCTCAAATAGGCAAAAAACACATTTTTTGGCTCTATTCCCTGCTTAATATCTTTTATGTAATTACTTTCCACTCAGATTCGATTAAACCAGTTCAAAGCACAATCATTACCCTTGAAAACAGCGTTTAGTTTCTTCGAATATCTTAATTAGAATTGGAAATATCGATATTTAAGTTTCACCATTTTGACAAATATTCCCCATACAAAAATATTTAAACTTTTTGAAGCATACTTCTGGGCATTTTGTATGGGAAAAATGTACGAAAACTCAAAAAACACCTTCCATAAAAATGTTCATAAAACAAAATGGAGCAAACGAATTTTTACGATTTTTCCTCCTGTTTATAAAAGATATTTAGGACTATGAAATATTAAAAAATTGAGGAGGTAATATTTTTTGTTTTTTTTTTAATTTCATTTTAAAATTTCAAAATTTTTACACATTTTTTTTTATATTCCAAAAGAAAAAAGCTGGCAAAGATATGAATTAACGCTGATAAAAAAGATTACCTCATAATTTGAAAGTACGCACCATTTACTGCAAGACGATAAAGAAATATTCGATTATTCGCCTAAATATAAACGTTTTTCATAATGTCAAAACTAACATAATTAATGCGTTTACAAAAACGCAGCTTTAGGCCAATGGGAAAAAAATTATAAAAGCAAATGGAGCAAGTGGATTTTTAAAATGAGAATGCAGTTTGATTAAGAATATATTATTACAAAGCATAAAAAAATTTTGAGGAGGTAATATTTTTTGTTTTTTTAATTTTTTTATTCAAAGTCGAGCAACATTTTTTTCTTATCGACATTTTTTGTCAATATTTGAAAATTCATATAAATTCAATAGTGAACGGTATTTATAACTACGTTATAATTTTTGAAAGAGAAGATCATTATCTATGTAATGATGTATCACTCGAGTTCGTGTATTAACAATTAAATGAGATAGATAATTTTGTATGAGGTGTGTTCATTGAGAAAAAAAAGAACCTATTTTTTGCTCAATTTTGGGCACCCTCTACGGCTAAACGAAAAGAGACTCAAAAATTTTTATATAAGCTTTTTTATTACAATTTGATATATCTGTCGATCTCTATTTAAAAAAATTGTTTTACTCATACTTTAATTTTGAATTTATTTTTGGCCGCAATCACCCATTGTGCGTCAGTGAAAAAAAACTGCTACAGGTACTGGCCATTGCCAGAGAAATTTCGGCACCGTCGCGGTATTGCAAGGATATTGTGGTATCAAGAGGGACGATCAGCTGCCCCAAGACTGAAAAAAATTAAACAAAATTTACCCTCAAAATATCCACTTAATCTCCTGTATTACTTACTTGATACAATTGTTCCATCAGGCATGAAAAATTCGCTTTGCGGGTTTTAATAAACTTTATTTCTCCATCCTACTTATTTCAGTTTAAAAAAACATTTTGTATTTACATATTTACATATTTTGATAAAATTTGTCTATTTTTTTGGTTTTGATTTCAAACCAAAAATGAGAAAGAGAGAATTTTAATACTTTTCAAGACTTTATTTTTAAACTATTTTGGATTAAATAAAATTGTAAAACTTCTCATGGTTTAAAAATAAGAATTTTTGGCATTGAAATTCATATTTAATTCCAAGAATGATTAAATTAAGTACCAAATGATATTAGAAATAAACTATCATTTTTTACTGTGTACATCACAAACACACGTTACAAAAATTAACAAAAACGGACCATAAATACGGATTTTCTGAATATCTCGACTCCACCGCCACCTAGCGAGTTATTTTTTTGTAACAGAGTTTTTGATTACATAACAAATATACGAGCCAAACGAACAGAATCGGACTCCAGCGCCATCTAGCATTGAAAAATATAGCCTATGTCGAGCGGACTTATCCAAAGAATAAAATGTCAAAGTTTCGCAAAAAGCCCCCAGTAGTTTCTGGGCCATTTCCTCACAAAAAAAACCCCTACAATTTTATATATATAATTCACTTTTTATGCGTAACTTAAGCGTTGTTGCTTACTTGATATTAAATTTTAAAAATTAAAACAATTTTTTACGCTCGCAGCACATTGTGCTCTCTTTATCCATGTTTGCTTATTAAACTAAAATTCATCTCGCTTTAATTGAGCGATACCTTATACAAGCCTTTTTTTGATAAAATCCCTTAAAGGACTTTTTTTGAGGGAAGCTGTACGTACATAATATGTATGAATACATACTTGCCTATGTATATGAGCATAATCAAGTGCAAATATTCATGAAACGTTTTAACCAGTGTGTGTGTGTGTGTGTGTGTGTGTGTATGTGTGGGTGTTGTTCCTGAATTTACATACACTCACGTTCTTCGTCCACTTACATCCTGTCATTGTTCATATTGTTGCTGTTGCATGCAATTTTAATTGAGTACTTAGTAGTAGATTTTATGTACATATGTATGTATGTATGTATGGCATGCAAGTAGATGTATTTATTTGTCAGCGTTTGTGCCAGTTTTTGTGTCTGTTTAAGCTTCTTCTTGTTGGTTATGAAAATGTTGCTCGCACTTTGGCATCCTTCCGCCTTAGGATAAACTAAAAATGCAAATGCACAATTTTTATAAAATTTCTTTAGCTCAAATTGAAGCAATTGAAAGACTTAGTCTTAAGGTGAGAAAGAATTTTAAAAATGTTTTAAATTTAGTGCTCTAAACACTCTTCAACTGAATTTTGGTGAAATTTTCATATATCGTCCTACCATACGAAAACTATCACTTTTAAAATTGCTTTCATAGAATTTCTTTGTAAAAAATTCTGAAAGTGCTAGTTTTCGTATGGTACGACAATATGTTTTGTTCATCTGTTTTCTTTAAATCTTGTTATTTTGACCTTAAAGTTTGACATTTAATCGTTGCCTGCTTTCTACCTATCAAATTTAACAAGTAAAATGTGCTCAACCTGCACTTGTCTGTCTATTTTTCAAACAAAGTTATTTAGTCTCTCAACTTTGTTGACCGAAAACTTAATTGAAAATCACTGCGGTAAAGTCTAAAACATAGAAACTATGCAAACAAAGGTACATCTTTGTGTTTAACCGGCTGTAGGTCAGTCAAGCTGTTGTAATGCTACCAAAAGAAAAAATTTATGTAATAAGTTTTTGCACAAAATGCAACAATTAACCATTCAAATAAAGTAAGACCGCGGCTTAGACTGCGCAAGTCCTTCTCATACATCCTTCATCTTAAATTGGCGCGTAACCGTCTAGACGATTTTGGCCCGAGCCCAATAAGGCCAATAAGGGACGCCACTCGGTTCTCTTTCATGCTGTCTGGCGCCAATTGGAAATACCAAGGCATGTCGAGTCACTCTTCAGCTGATCTTCCCAACGCAATGGTGGTCTGCCTTTCCTGCTTCCCTTAGCTGGTTTCGATAGAAATACTTTCTGAGCCGGAGCACTTTGACCTGCCCAACGCAGCCGCTGAATCTTTATTCGCTGAACAATGTTGCTGTCTGTGTAAAGCTCGTACAGCTCATCGTAAAATCTCCGTCGATACACGCTCTCGCCAACGCGCAAAAGTCCATTAATCTTCTGAAGAACTTTCCTCTCGACTACTCCAAGTGCCATCTCATCTGATTTTGACACTGCCCATGCTTCTGCGCCGTACACGGGGACTGGAACGATGAGCGTCCCCTAAAGTGTGATTTTTGTTCGTCGAGAGAGGACTTTACTTTTCACTTCAAAGTAGCATTTATTGGCAAGAGTGATTCTTCGTTGGATTTCGGTGCTGACACTATTTTTGGTGTTGCTGCTGGTTCCCAAATAGACGGACTAAAATTTTCGAGCATCATTCCTACCCGACAGCATCTCAAGCTCTTAACACTAGCGCCTTTCGCCCTCTTTTTCTTCTTTCCGAAAAGGCACCTCTTCTCCCTCCTCGCCATTCGATAACGCTTCCATGCGCACTCGAGTTGTTTTTATTTCTCTGTAAACCGCATTCTACGCAGACATTTCTGTGTCAACGCACTCGTACATACTCCTTTTTTTGGTTGTTGTTTGCTTTTTTGTCATCAATTTTATGTTGCCAATCGCATAAGTTCCACTAACCCAATGCGTGTCAAATCACATTTTTACATGAAATTTTACACAAATTTGCTGCTTATCTATTTTCTTCTTTTTTTACCGCATAAATAAATACATTTTTCTTTTATGATTGAGCGCATTGTCATCATTCAGCTAGTCAGCAGCAGCCAGTCAACCAGTTCAGCCATTTCGCCAACTAACGGTCAACATAACCTCAATTTTATAACAAAAAAGCGCTGGCCAATTTCACCACAGCGCTGCAGCGTTGTAAAACAGCAAAAGTAACAATATGTAGCATTGTTTTATTTGTGTTTTGTAAACTAAAGTATAATGCAATTGTTTGTTGCTTTTGTTGTTTTGTGTTGTGTTTTACTAGTAGACATTATCGGCGTGATTTTGTCAAACATTTTTATTGCTTGTTATTCTATGCGTGACTTGGTTATTCGGTTATTGTTATTTACATAGATATTTATGTATATATGTAGTTGGCAGCGCACAAAATGTTGCTTGCTTGCCTTTGTTGTTGTTTTTTTGCTTGCCTAAAATAATTGAACTAACTGTGATCTGACAGTTGCGCATGCTGTGCTGCTTTTGTGGCTATTCTCTGACATTTATTATTTACTATTTTTTTATAGAAACTTTTGTGTTAAATTTAGTCGCTTGGCCATTCAGATGTGCTGACATGTGAGCGTTAGATTTATGCAGTTGCATATGCCAGAGACTGCAAGTGATAGCAGTGCAGACAGATTAGTTCATAAAAAATTGTATTCCCTATGCAGCTAAGTGCCGCTTACTGGCGGCACTATGCGCCTCTAAGTATGCTACACTTTATTGCTAATAGCTTGCATTGATGCGTAAAGATCAAAAGCATTTGAACGTAAAATTTCTCTTGTTTTTTTTTTTGAAACTATTTTATTATTAACTAGTAGATTTGTCTTACTTTCCTCATTTCTCCCTACACACAAACAGAAACTCCACAACCATCACAACATTGCCCACGCAAAAATGGCTACTTCGGTCACGAGGAGAAGGGCATTTGCGATAAATTCTATTATTGCGTCGATGGACAATTCAATATGATCACCTGCCCAACCGGATTGGTATTCAATCCGAAGACGGGCATTTGTACGTGGCCCGATGAGGTGGGCGTGAAGGGTTGCAATTCGCAGGACATTTTCGAATTCGATTGTCCCAAAGTGAATGAATCGGTGGCAGTTACGCATCCACGTTATGCTGATCCCGATGATTGTCAGTACTTTTATGTGTGCGTGAATGGTGAGATACCGAGACGTAATGGCTGTAAGCTAGGACAGGTGTTCGATGAGGATAAGAAACATTGTGATTGGGCAAGAAATGTGCCAGAGTGGTAAGTAGAAGAAAGGAGTGAAAAGGAGCAGAAAGAGTGAGAGAGAGAGAGAGAGAGAGAGAGAGAGAGAGAGAGGAAGAGAGAACTTGTGAGAGTGTAGGGAGAAAGAAAAGAGAGATTGTGCAGATGAGGAGAAATGGGTTGAGAGTTTGGAAAGAAAATTAGCTGTGATGGTTTGAGATAAAGATAGAAAAAGGTACCAAGATAACGGAAAAACAAGGAGAGAGAGAGAGAGAGAGAGAAAACCTACAGGGTGATTAATATTATAAAAAAATTCTAAGGGAGTTATAATAGAGATGAGGATGAATATTAAACTGAGGAAGGATGAATGAAAAAATGAGGACAAGAAAGAGAACTAAGGTGTAAAGGGAGGGAAAAAGAAGTACCGGGTGATCAATAATATACAAAGTTTTAAAGGGAGTAAGAAGAGTAAAGAGAGTTATAAGAGAAGAGGATAAAAATGAAACTGAGGAAGGATGAATGAAAAAAGTGTGCGCTGAAAAGGTTTAAAGAGAAAAGGAAAATAGAGAGGGAATAGAAATATAGGGCGATCAATAGTATACAAAATTATAAAGAGAGTAAAGAGAGATAGTTAAGCGAGGAGAGGAGGATGGAAGGGAGACTAAATGAATGAAAAAATATGGACACAGAGAAACTAAGATACCCAAAAAAGGAGAAAAGAGAGAGGAAAAAATAAGGACAGGGTGATCAATAGTATAAAAAATTGTAAAGAGAGTAATTTAAAGGAGGAGAGGAGGATGAAAGGAAGAATAAGGAAGGATGAATGAAAAAAATAGACACAGAGGAACTAAGATACCCAAAAATTGAGAAAAGAGTGGAAAAATGATTACAGGGTGAATTGTAAACAGGGTAAAGAGGGTTATAGACGGGAGGATGATGAAAGTGAAACCTAGGAAAGATGAATGAAACAAGGTGGACAAAGAGCAATTAAGATACCCAACAATGGAGAAAAGAGAGGGAAAACTAAGTACCGGATGATCAATAATATATAAAATTATAGAGATTAAAGAGTTAGAGAGTTATAGAAGGGGGGTAACATGGACACTGAGGGCTTCTCAAAACTTTCCCGCCCCAGTTAGGAAATAAAGGATAACAGGGTGACCAGTACCTAGTATTAAAAACGAGAAAGAGAGGTGTATAAATAAAAATAATAAAAGGATTTGAAAAGGAAAAGGGGTGAAAAAGGGAGTAAATAGCTAAATGAAGCCAAGTTGACAACAAGAGAGAACGGATTAAAAATTCGGTACATTGTGCACAAAGAAAAGGGAAGTTATAAAGGTTAGTGAGTAAAATAGAGAGAGAGAGAGAGAGAGAGAGAGAGAGAGAGAGGTTAAAGGGAAGTAGAAGTGATATCAAAGGAAACCTAATTTAAGTGGCACATAAGATGAAGAGAAGAAAATAAGAGAGAAAAAATTTGTAATTTTCCTAAAATCTAAACTAAAATTCTCTTTTCATTCAGCGCCGATTGGTACAAAGATCGCTTGACTGCTGCCGAACTGGAGGAATTGGAAAATCCCAAACCTAAAACAAAGAAACCACAACGCACGCGTGGACCATCACGTAAAAAGCCAGCTAAGGCGCCCGTGCAAGAAGAGGAAGAAGTGGAAGAAGAATAAGAACGAAGCTTTGCTAACGCAATAGCAAATCTTTAACATCAATCAAGCGCATAATGTTGAAGTGTTTTTAGCTGAAGTAAATTTCGTTTCTATTTTTTCTGCTCTTTATACCAACAAAGTACTCATAAAAATACTCGTGAAAATATTCGCAAAAAAAAATAAAAGCGCCAAAATTATGTTTTTTCGCATTGTAATAAAAAAATGAAATGATTTGTTTTCTTCACATGATGAACTGACGTCATAGCTGCTAAATTAGAGTAAACTAAATAAAACAAGCGCCTTGGAAATATGTACGAATATGCAGCTGAGCTCATGTTTTCGTGATTTGTGCACTAAAATACTCGTATACAAACAAATAAATTGAAAACAAATAAAAATATATGTTATTTTGCTCCATTTTTTTATTGTTTCAAAATTATCTTTATATGACCGCATAGCGAGAAATTGCATTACGAAAACGTCGATTGCATTTTTATGCTGAATCGTAAATTTTTCACCAATGCAATTTTATTTTATATACATACTTTCTCTGGATATTGTGATGAACTTGGCCAAATTTGTTTACTTATTTCATTGCTATTTTGATAATGATGCATTTAGATTTGATATTACTATTGGGTTAGCTAAAAGAATAGCGTTTTTTTCTGCAATCGTTTCTTCACGTAGCACTTTATTTCAAGGCAGTTCTTCTAGTATTCATGATATTAGTTTTAGTCAGCTCTCGAAGCAACGAACCGCGGCTAGTAAACAATATCGAACTATGCACTAAAAAATCTTATTAAATATGAGCGAGATATCGACTTGCTGCTTTGTATGATATGAGTATTAAGAGCTTGTTACTACATAAAGGTTTTGAATGGCTGCCATTTGGACCCGAATCGAGTTTATATGTATGCACACATATGCGAGAAGAGTTTTTGAGTTTGTTCTCCTCCAAACTTCTTCAAACTTTGCCTGAATTTTATATTGTAAAAAATAAGTTGGCTTCTAAAGTTCAGAATTTCAAAATAAAAGTTCAAAAAAAAAAAAAGTTCAGAAAAAGAAAACTGAAGTTCATAAAGAGAAAATTTATTTTATTTTTTTCAATTCCTTTTAGCTTTTTTTTAATTGCATGATTAATACAATTATTTGATTATTTGCAATTGAATTTTTGAATTGCATGATTAATTAATTAATTAATCGATAAATAATTTTTTTGTTTTTTTACATTTATATTTTATTTCACTTTTATGATTAATATTAATTAAATTAAAGAAATATATATAAGTTAATCGATTAACTAATTTTAATTGAACGGTTATTTCGATTTTTTTTTTCAATTATTTTTAAATTTTCTTGTAATTGTATTATTAATACAATGGTTTCCAATTATTTTCAATTATTTCTGATTTGGTTAACTTCGTGATTAATTAATTAATGTAATTAATCGATTAATTAATTTTAATTGCAGGATTATTTTGATTTTTTTTTCAATTCTTTTTAATTTTTTTTTAGTTGCATGATTAATACAATTATTTTATTATTTTCAATTGAATTTTTCAATTGTCTGGTTAATTAATTAATTGATAAATAATTTCTTTTTTAATTTATATTTTATATCACTTTTATAATCATTATAAAGTAATTAAATTAAAGTAATATATATTAATTAATCCATTTAATTTTAGTAGCACGATTATTTTGATTTTTCTTTCATTTACTTTTATTTTTTTTTATTGAATGATTAATAGAATTATTTGATTATTTTCAATTATCTCTGATTCTTTTTAACTTCACAACTAATTAGCTAATATATTAATTTATTAATTTTAAAATAATCATTAAAATTGAAGAATCCAAAAAAACAAGTAAGGAAGCCTAAGTTCGAGTGGAATCGAACATTAGATACTCAGCTGTATGTTTTCATTGTTTGTTTGCGTTTGATGGAAACACTGTGTACTTTAAATAAATTGAGTGCTGCATAAAGTGGGCGTAGCCACGCCCATTGTTAACATTTTTATCAGTCATCCAACTAAGCATTTGAATATTATTCTTTGTGCAAAATTTCATTCCTTTATGACTTTTAGTTACAAAGATGTCACATTACAAATTTCCAAAGCGTGTTCCAGAAATATCTTTGCTAAAAAGTAGGCGTGGTCTTAAACCGATTTCAATAAATTTTTGCGTGTCTATTAATACAAGTTATAAAAGTGTATAAACCAAGTTTCATCATAATATCTCAATTATTTGTCGACTTATGGGCTCCGAAATCTCGTATATTCCTTTGTCTAAAAGGAGGCGGTGCCACGCCCATTTTCCAAAATTTTTCTATTTTTTGTTTCCGGTCTATTGTAGAAATCATACCACAAAACTTCAATGAATTATCTTTACATTTGACAAAGATATCGCTTAAAATGTTTTTATTAGGTCACTTTATAATACCCATATATAAAAGTGGGCGTGGTCGCCAAACCGATTTCGCTAAAATTTTGAACATGTATTACCACAAGCAACAAAAGTGTACACACTAGACATATACGCCGCCGATTGACGCCGCCGCCGCCGCGCCGATTAGCTTCATAATCGGCCGCCGCCGCCATAATCCGTGAAATCGGCGTATCGGCGCGGCGGCGTGCGCTGGCGCGCCATTCCACTTATAGAGCGAGATATGTACATATTTTCCTAGTTTTGCTAACTGCTAAAGTTCTTCAAAATTAAAAAAAAAGGAACCAATCGACGTGTTTTGACCTCAGGAACACGAAGCTGAATGCGGAAATGTTTTGTTTTTTGCCGCTTAAAAGTTATTAACAAAAACTTTGGCTGTTCCCTACTTTACTAGCCTCAGTCCTAAAGAATTTAAGCTACTGGAATATTTCAGTTCGTTGGCTTACATAACTTTTTCTCAGATACGGAACTTTTCTGGGATCTCTTCCATTTAGTCCTACTTCTCGAGGTCTGTTGCTAATTGTTCTACTCAAAACTGCACCATTTCAACCCTCCTTGATATCATTAGATGCCGAAAATGATCCCAAATATGCCTCCAGAATCGAAAACTCATAGTTTGAACGTAAGAAAGTTTCTGTTTTTGAGTAGCCCTCACAGTTGTCGAACCTCAGCCCTATAGGGAATATTAAAGCAGACGATGGGGGACCAAAAATGGAAAAATAAGCAAGAGTTATGGAAAAAAAATTAAAGAAGCTTGGTACTTAATACCAGTTGCAAATTGCGCTGATTTGGTCAACCCTATGCCACGAAGAAGTAAGGAAGTTATAAAAAATAAAGGAGCTTCAACTAAACATTAGTTTAAATCTAGCTACAGCAGTAATATTGTAGTTTATTTAAAAAAAAAAAAAAACAATCGAATTTAAAGTTTGTCCCTATTATTATTTCCAACTTAAATTATACATTTCATTATTTTTATTCATAAAAATTAAATTATTATACAAAAACCACCACAGAGTCATTGAAGCATGTCCTCTCCGTGTAAGCATCAATATATGGTAATTATTATTTGGTCTTAAAATGAAATAAATGGAGAATTGCAAAATTTTGTCCCTATTATTTTTTCCAACACTGTATATACATATATTTATTTTAAAGTGCCTTATATGTATGAAAATATGTTTTTTTTTTTACGAGGAGGAAGCATCGAAAGCCTTTACCCCGTCAGTGTGGGACTCTAACCCGAACTAAACCTCCTACTGTCATCGTACCGAACCCCCCGGTACTACCGTCAAGCTACCGTCGGGAAGTGGGGTGAGCACTAGGCTCGCAGTCCGTAATGGTCGCGTTATTTCCCTCAGTCTGCCTTAGAAGGCTTCATCCATGTATTTTTGTATTTTTATAAAAGTGGTTAGTGTTAGGTGGTCTGCGGAGGCCGAAGCTCCGCACCACACGCGATGACGGATGCAGGAGGCCTAGCTCCTGTACGTATCCGTTTCATTCAAAGTTCACAAAGTTAGGTGGTCTACGGGGGCCAAAGCTCCGTACCACGCACGATGACGGATGAAAGAGGCCTAGCTCCTGTACGTATCCGTAACGGATGCAGAAGGCCGAGCTCCTGTACGTATCCGTTCCACTCGAAGTGCTCAATGTTAGGTGGTTTGCGGAGGCCAAAGCTCCGCACCACGCGCAATGACGGATGCAGGGGGCCGAGCTCCTGCACGTATCCGTTCCACGCGAAGTGGTAATTGTTAGGCGTACCTATGTTTAGAAGGGAAAATCTGAAACAATTAGCGCTCCTTTAGTCGCCGCAGCTTCGCCGTATTCTCTCTAGGCTTCTCAGTGTTTTCATGGTGTCTGCTATTACGTCACTCGCTGCAGTCCATTTTGCCTTGCTTTCTAGCATATGCTTCACGAACGACTCAGGTGTATAGTCTCCTCCAAATATTCTACGGAGCTTGTTTCTAGATCCGTAGAATCTTGCACGCTCAAAGAATACATGGTATGTATCCTCTATTTCTGGGGCCCCGCAGTGATCGCACGTTGGATTCGACTCGTGCTTAAAGCGAAAGAGATAGGCCTTGAAACAACCGTGTCCATATAGGAACTGCGTCAGGTAGAAATCGACTTCGCCGTGTGCTCGTTCCAACCAACATTTTAAATCTGGTATGCATCGATGTGTCCAGCGTCCCTTCGTGGAGTTAATCCATCTAAGCTGCCAGCTATGCATGCTGGCCTCTCTCGCCTCGGAACGCTCGGCATCGTTCTGTGCAATAATTGCAGCTTCTTTTGCTAGTATGTCTATAGGGTATATACCAGCAATTACTAGTGCGGCCTCATCCGATACGGTTTTAAATGCACAGCATACTCTGAGCGCGCACAGACGGTAAGTCGACTTAATGCAACGAAAATATGACTGATGTTCTATAGCGTGATGCCACACAGGGGCACTATAGAGAATTTGGCTTCTCACGACGCACGCAAGAAGTTGTCGCCGCCGTTGCTTTGGGCCCCGTGAGTTCAGCATTATGCGTGATAATGCTGTCACAGTCGCTGATGCCTTTTCGTTTGCGTATTCAATATGATTTTTAAACGACAGTCTTCTATCTATTATAATCCCCGGTACTTTATTGCTTGTAGCGTGACGATATCGTGGCTACCGCGTCTTATGATAGTGTGCTCCACTTTTTTCCTGCTTGATATGAGCACTGATTCCGTCTTCTGTTCCGCAAGCTGCAAGCCATTTTTATCCAGCCATTTTTCCACGCCGATTATACTTTCTTTCGTTTTTGTGCGTATATCGTCTAGTTGCTTAGCAGTAACAACCAAGGCTATGTCATCAGCAAAACCAAATATTTTTACGCCTTCCGGAAATCCAAGGCGTAAAACGCCGTCATACATAATGTTCCACAGCAGGGGGCCAAGCACTGAACCTTGTGGTACGCCACCTGTAATCTTTAGTTTCTTAGTGCCTGCTGACGTTTCGTACTCCAGCGTTCGATTTTCGAAGTAGCTTCGTACAAGCCTTCTAAGGTATTTTGATATTCCGATTCGATCAAGCGCATCTAGGATTTTTGCCCAGTTGGCAGTGTTGAATGCATTATTTATGTCCAGTGTTACTATAAGACAGTACTCTTTAGTACCTGACAGCCATCGGGTGCCACTTATGGCGTCTTGGGCTACCTTTTTTACCGCGTCCACTGCGTCAACGGTAGATTTTCCTTTCCTAAAACCAAATTGATTCTCAGATATGCCTCCTGATGCCATTACCTCCCTTTCGAGGCGATTACAGATGACCCTCTCTAGAATTTTGCCGGCCGAGTCGAGTAAACATATGGGCCTGTAGCTAGATGGTACAGTGAGGTCTTTTCCAGGCTTAGGTAGCAGTACCAGCTTTTGGTGTTTCCATATCGACGGGAATGTACCTTCTGCTAGGCATGAATTAAACAGGTTGGTGAACACAGATGTCGCATGTTTGAAGGCTACTTTAAGTACTTTGTATATAAATATGTACATTAAGCCGTATCACGAAAATAAAGTTTGCGTGTGTCAGTTTTATTTGAACACTTACGTCGAAAAAATATTTATGGTGTAAAAATTTTTTTTTTAGGCCCGCGTTAAAAACAGCTAAATCGCGTTTTTTGTAATAACTTCCTTATTTGATGTCCGATCTCTATGATCTTAATGTCGCAGAAAAGGTCTCGCTCAGCACTATATTTGCCCATATAAAGTTTCGACCTCAAAGGTTGTTCTGAGTTTTACCTTTAAAAATTTTGGAGTTACTATCCCTAGATTTTTTTATTTTTATCACTAGTACAAAGCTCTCAAAAAACCATGAGGACTCCGCTAAAAAAGTTGTAGCCTTTACTCACAAACAAAAAAGTTATACCGTTTTAAAATCAGAGAACCTGTTTTTTGAAAAATTATCCCAAGTTCTTATTTATATGAGGCAGTAACGCCATATAGTATGAGTTTTTGATTAAAAAGTATTCCAAGTCCTCGCTTGACTTGAGAATCTTGTACCGCGATGGAACAGCTACCAATACTGGATACATGATATGCCAAAAATTATTGATGATTGGACTATTCGTGCTGATCAACGTGCTGTAGTGAAGATTTGGTAAGTATTCAAGTGGGATCTCTAAGCACAACGCGCTGGCTTACAACGGCTTCACGATTTCTGCATCCGTGCGTATCGTAAAATCATCCAAATTATTTAGAAAAACTGCTATAGTTCGTTGTAAAATTATACGCGCCTAAGAAGAGACAACAGAAGTCTAAATGTATTATCAATACTTGCGCTGGATGCGTCGTCTGCCCCTAGAAATGCAGTTAATTATTCAGCCTACAATTGAAAACAACGCACTTTACTTTAATCCCCAAAACATCTTCTTATCTATGATAACCGAGACCAAAAATGACGATGTCCTCCAAATTTAGAGATATTTATGAAAGCAGTTTCAGAGCTCTGAAAGTGAATTCTTCGTCGCTTATATTACTTTGCTCACACTCAAAAAAAATTACTCAGATTATGGAAAAATGAGAATTATTCGCCGCTAATGACATATTTTCATTGTTTTGAATAAAATTTTCTTTCAAAACGTTGTTTTTATTCCTTGATTTAAAGAAAATTGTACATCAAAACAATGAAAATGTGTCTTAAGCGCCGAAACATTCCCATTTTTCCATAATCTGGGTAAGTTGTTTTTTCAGTGCAGGTTTCGAACGTTTAAAACAAATTGGAATTTATGTGCAGGGAATTCTCTTCCTTCTCATATGCATTTTATATACATATGTGTACGTATAGTTTTTTCCCCTTTTCTTTATTTTTATTACCTCAACAATAGTTACTCATACGCCCTCACATCGGATCGCTTTGTATGTGAAAACTGAAAATGTTTTCTTAAATATCTCGAAAATGGGAGTGCATACACTGCACTTCTAAAAACGCCATCGTAATCTGGAGCCAAAAATTAAGTTGACGTGTTTCGCCGTTTCTCTGTGGTAATTTTTTATAAAAAAAAACAAGTGTTCCATTTTACAACGTTATAACTTTTTTGTTTGTGAATAAAGGCTAGAATTTATTTGGGGGATTCCTCATGGTTTTTGAGAGCTTTGTATTAGTGATAAAAATAAAAAAATCTAGGGATAGTAACTCCAAAATTTTTAAAGGTAAAACTCAGGACAACCTTTGAGGTCGAAACTTTATATGGGCCAAATATAGTGCTGAGCGAGACCTTTTCTGCGACATTAAGATCATAGAGATCCGACATCAAATAAGGAAGTTATTACAAAAAACGCGATTTAGCTGTTTTTAACGCGGGCCTAAAAAAAAAATTTTTACTCCAAAAATATTTTTTCGACATAAGTGTTCAAATAAAACTGACACACACAAAATTTTTTTTTTGTCCATATAACGTGATACGGCTTAATGTACACACATATGTAAATATATGTATGCATGTTTATTATCATTCAAAATAAGCAAATGAATTTAAATTTACCCTTACATATGGTTTTGTGTATATTCTTTAATATTTATTTTCTTTATTTTATATTTTAGTTTATGTAACAATTGTTTTTTGCTGTTAATAAAAAAGTTTCAACAATTTAAGGTGGAAATTAGTTTATTTATTCCATTCAGCCAGCGCTATTAAGGTAACTAAATAAAATTAATATTTGAATAAGGATTGTGGTTTGTAGATTTGGGGCAGGCGCCCCGGCGCGAAAAAGCACGCCGGCGTCGCCGCCGCCGCCGAAATCTTTTTGGAATAGCGCCGCCGCCGCCGGAATCACTGTCGGCGTATATGTCTAGTACACACCCAGTTTCGTCAATATATATAAATTATTTGTCGAGTTATGGGCTCAGAAATCTCGTATATTCCTGTTTCTAAAAAGAGGCGGTGCCACGCCCATTTTCCAAAATTTTTGTGTTTTTCGTTTTATGTCCGCAGTTGGACTTCTGCTATAAAATTTCAATGACATATCTTTATATTTGACAGAGATATCGCTTAAAATGTTTTTATTAGGCCACTTTATAATACACATATATAAAAGTGGGCGTGGCCGTCAACCGATTTAGGAAAATTTTCGTCCAAACATTTGCCTAGGTAAGTATATTACGTGTACGGAATTTCATCGATATATCTTCAACGGTTTCTGAGTTATGACTCATAAAACTTTCAATGTTTGCCCCTTAATAAGTGGGCGTGGCACCGCCCATTTTCCAAAATTTTTGTGGTTTTTGTTTTCTGTCCGTAGTTAGACTCCTACTACAAAATTTCAGTGATATATCTTTATACTTGACAGAGATATGGCTTAAAATGTTTTTATTAGGTCACTTTGTAATATTCATATATAAAAGTGGGCGTGGCCGTCAACCGATTTTAACTATTTTCCGTCCAAACGTTTGCCTAGGTAAGTAAATCACGCGTACCAAATTTCGTCGATATATCTTCAATGGTTTCTGAGTTATGACATATAAAACTTTCCATGTTTGACCCTTAATAAGTGGGCGTGGCACCGCCCATTTTCCAAAATTTCATCAAATTTCTTCCTAGGGGCCTGAGCTCAACACGTGAGTAAAATTTCATCGCTCCAGCTATATTAGTGACTGAGGTACCAAATTTACGATTTTTTCTATATAGGAAAAGTGGGCGTGGTCATGGTCCGATTTCGCCCATTTTCAATACCAACCGGTATGGTTACGTGGTGCAATATAAATCTTATGCCACTAAATCTAAATAAATGTAAATTTATGTGCTTTTCGCGGAGTAATGTCGAACCCATAGCTTACGCCATTAATAATCATGATCTGGAGCGAGTTTATGAGTTTGTCGACTTAGGTGTAAGATTCGATTATAAACTTAATTTCAACCTTCACATCAACGTCATGATAAATAAAGCTAAAAGTGTTCTAGCGTTTGTAAAACGTTGGTCTAAGGAATTTAGTGACCCCTACGTAACTAAAGCCCTTTTCACAACCTTAGTAAGACCGACACTAGAATACGCATCTATAATCTGGAATCCGAGTTACAAAATTCATTCTGATCGACTTGAATCGATTCAAAAACAATTTTTACTTTTTGCATTAAGAAATTTGAATTGGAACCCTCATTGCAATCTTCCTTCGTACACTAGTCGCTTAAAACTTATTAACCTTCCAACTTTAGCTAGTCGTAGGGAAACTCTGGGTGTAATATTCGTAACGAAACTGCTGAAGGGATCAATAAATAGTCCATTTCTTCTTTCTGAAATAAGTTTAAACATTCCTGCCCGTCCATCAAGACATTACCAGCCCATATTTTTAAAACAATGTAAAACTAATTTTGAATTATATGTGCCATTCCGATTTCTATGCAAAAGTTTTAACACATACTCTACCTACTTTGACATCTCTGACTCTCTATCCATTATAAGGAAAACTCTTCTTTCAATTCTTAACAAATAACAATTTGTCTACTAGATATAGTTTCCTTCTACTAATTTAGGATAATATGTATTTTATTGTTAACTAAGTAATTGCTTCTAAGTGTATATATAAACTTAAGTATGTGTAATCAGCTGATGAATTTATATTCTGTAGCTGAGCAGCATAAGAACTCGACGTTTAACAAACTCCAGCCACTCAACACCTTGGCAAAATTAAAAATATATATCCGTGCGTCATGCGGATTGCGCCCCTCGCGGCGGTCGGGCGGGATATGGAGGGTAAACCGTTGGGAATTAAAAAAAAAAAAAAAAAAAAAAAAAAAAAACCGTCCCAGTCCCGATACCAACTTGCATTTCAAATTTCATCAAAATATCTCAATTTTTGCGCCAGTTAGAGTGTTTACAGACGGACGGACGGACAGACGGACGGACGGACGGACGGACGGACGGACATGGCTCAATCGATTTCTCTTTTCACCCTGATCATTTTGATATATATAAGTCTATATCTATCTCGATTATTTCATTCTGTTACAATCCACCGTTATGTGATTAAAACTATAATACTCTGTGTACTAGTACAGCTGAGTATAAAAACTATGAGAATTTAATAAGTCTGGTCCTACATACAAGCATAAGTTATATAGAAATAAGTCATGTCAAATCAAAGGAAAGACCAAATCAAGGCAAATTCATTATATGGTAATGGCAGGGCGAATTCAGCAATATTCGCCTCGATTCGCTTTAAGTTTTTGTTCATCAGAATGTCAAACTCAAAGTCAAATATTTCTTGTATGACATTCTTCTGTACACGGCGAGTTAAAAACGAGAAGAAGAAGAAGTCAGATGTTCACTTACTATTACCATAAGATTGAATGTGCCTTGGACCAAATTAAAAAAAATTAAAGAAACAAATCAACCCTGCTATTTAGAACTTTCAAAAGAAAAATAATAAAAATTGTTTTGTGGATCCAAACTTCCTATCAAAATTAATTCAAAATTCTCCTTTTGGCTTAATCTCTTCAAAATTTACAATTCACTTTCGGCAAAAAATAAACAAGCTTACAGTTTTTGCAAAATTTCATTCAACAAACATTCAAATTATTCTGCATAAAATAGCAAAAAATACAAACAAATGCATACCAATTTCATAAGCGGCGGGTTTGGTAACATCTATTCCTGTTACGCGGCACCAACATGGCCACACAGTTGCAACAGTTGCATGTCATCGCCTCCTAAAAACATGAACGATGATTGGAAGAGTCAAATGCGCCAAATAATAGGTCATTACGGCAGTAATCAAAAAAATTGCTTTGAAACGCCACTTTGGCGACGTGCGAAACTTGAGCTTGCAAAGCCTCAAGCTGTCTCTAACAAAGCTCTCTCTGAAATGCAAAGAAAAGTCGCTAACGGTTTTGTAGAAACCAAAGCATCAGCCAGCCACATTGATAAACGGAAAGCATCGTACAGAGTGCGAGTTGCACGTCCAGCGGAAATTGTAATACAAAAGTATGATGAACGCTTGTGCGGCGGTCCTTTGGGCTCACTTATTGCCAGTCCAACAACTTGCAATGGCCAGCGCATGGCTCAACTGCTTATGCAGCAGCAGAAATTGTGCGATGAGCAATTTACTAAATGTACGTATCCCTACGATCTCCGACTACCCGACATTCCGCTCGCCTATTACCCACCCAACTGGCCATGTCACGATCGATATGGCAATGATTGTGCGGACGCGAGTGCTCAAGAGCTTTTCAAACGAATTTGCACTAAAAGTGGACGTAATGTGAGAGACGAACAAAAATTGAGTAAACCCTTTCTACTCGATCTCAATCGTTTGTATGCGTGTGTGTGTGGTGGTGGAGATGAAACAGCGGTAATGGCTAAGCGGCGACGAAAGTCACATAATACTCGTTATACCGAGAGCGAACTCGAGTTTTATGGATTTTTTGGTGAGCAGTAGCATAGGAAGAGTAAAAGCGATGATATTTTAAAGAGCTTACATGGCAACAAACGTCATAGTGTTGGCAGTTCGTGGGGTAGAGAGTACAAGAAGACTCAACATACTACGCCAATGGAGCCAGTAGCAATGTCAGAATCATTATCCATGCCAAAACCAATATTTCCATATACCAGCCGCGCGCCACTGAGATATTCTATGAGTTTAGATCCGAAAGCAGTGATGAGTATGAATATGAAGCACGGAAGTGGTGGAAATTTTCAATGAAGAGTGTTTTGGATGTAAAGCCATGCGCCAACTCATTACATCATTGGATTTCTACAATGTGTGTTTCTTTTTGTATTTGTTGTTGTTTTTTGCATGATGAATGATATTTTCAGAGCTTTTAAATATAATTTTCAAACAGTTTGGAAAGCACTGTATTTCCAAAGACAACTATATTTCGAGAGAAAAAGGTGAGGCTAATGATTAGGGCGAGCCATGGACTCAGTTACGATCATTACTGACGTTACCTTGTAGGTTTTTGGGTGGATTAATTGGGAATAATTTGAAACAGTTTAGATGGCACTGTAGTGCAATGATATGGCATCGAGATTAAAGCATTCTGAAGTAGGGGTATACATTCGATTTAATGACCGGATGTACCGGCAGATGGCACATTAAATAACACATGCAACAGTTTAAAGGCCACTGAGCTCAGTTGATTGGATACACTTTTTTTTTGATAAAGCCACAGTTTCAAATGTTACTAAAAATATAAGGTGAATATTACAATGCACCGATCGCCATGTTCGGGAGGAACTTTAATGTCGTCATTCCAGATAGAAATTTCTGGTGCAATGGGCCTCCAGATCCGTCGGATGCTTTTCAAATCTACGCAGATGGATCTAAATTAAATGGTAAGGTGGATGGAGGGTTTTTTGGTAGCCCATAAGCGAATGAAACTCTCATTAACTCTGCTTTAACATTCCCGATAGTTGTAGCGTATTTCAGGTGAAGGTTGCTGCACATTTCTTATCTTTTCTGACAGTGAGGCTGCGCTGAAGACGATTGGGGCTCTGTCAGTAAATCAAGAACACTTGAGTGTTGCCACAAATATTTTGACGAGATGGCTATGTAGGCTTCTTTAACACTGATATGTATGCCTGGACGCTGTAATATACCGGGTAATGAGATGGGAGATGAACTTGCAAGGGGAGGGCACCTCCACTATGCTTTCGACATCTTGTAAGGGCTTAAGTATGCCGCTAGCCACATACAAGCTCACTCTTAAGGGCGTTTTCCTCGCACAGGCAGGTGCTAGATGGAAATACCTTAGTACCTGCAATCACTCAAGACTCGTGTGACCATACTGAGATACGAGACGTACTGAAGCATCACTTCTGCTAAGTAGGAAGGGCCAGTCACTTGTTATTGGCCTGATTAATGGCCACATGACTATTGGCAGACATTCTGAAAGACTTGGTGTGCCTTATAATGACTTATTTAGGAGCTGTAGGGACGACGTGGCATCTCAAACTGTAAAACATCTGTTGTGTGAATGTCCTGCACTATGGTTTAAGTGGCTGAAATTTCTGCCTTTTCTAGCCTCAGTGAATTGGCTAAGATGGAGCTTAAAAACATTGTAAGATTCGCTGAATCCACTTTTTGTTTGAGTTGGGGCTTAGCTTTTCGTGGTATCACAATGGGAGCTTTTGGGCATAAGTCTGTTGGCGTTTGAACCAAAAGCCACTACTCCCTAACCTACCTAACATATGTAGAAGGCAGCTGTAGCCACAGTATTTTTTTTTCTTTTTTGCTGAAAGACAGATTAAATTTACTCCGTAAGCCTATTTACTTCTAAAACTTTTCTGTGCCCTCTTCTGAGGGCATGCGATGCTTTGAAAGCCACTGTATGTGTTCTCGATTTTGAATATACATACATTTGCTCTCAAACTATCATAATTATGCAGAGTTCGACAAAATGCTAAGGGAAATTGTGTTGGTCAGCACACACAAATTTGCGTCTCATTGTGGTTAAAATATAATTAATGTTTTACTCTTATGAATGAAAACGCCGATGTTTGTTCTAAGTGTATTGGCATATTGTAGCCATTGGCTTTCAAACTTAATACAAAATTAATTTATTTAAAAACAAACACTCTACCTAGAAAAATACCACCTGCATGCGATCATATAACACTTTTCAGCTTGAGCTTAAAAAGTTAAAGACCTTGTTGCGTGACTTTACATATTTTTTCAGCACTATTATATTATTACAACCGTGACATAATGTGATTAAATTTTTAAACAGCGCAATAACATTACAAAATATTTTTTCTGCTTTTCTTTGACTTTTTACCGTAGGTGAATTATATGCGATATTAAATATTAATATTATTATGTATTATTATTATCATTATTATTAATGCTGTAAATCAGCAGAAAAAATACTAAAAAACCAGCACTGTTTGTGATTGAAACTAAAGACTAATGCCCTGCCTAATACCAAAATATACCAATTTAACCCTCTAGTGGCCAACTAGCAGCTAGTTTGTGCATACTAAACAAAAAAAGCAGTGAAAAAGAACGTTTCGTGCATGAGTTAATGGATTAAAATATTTAACAAAGTTAATACTCGTGTATTTTTGCTATTTTGAAGTGAAACTTTATGTTTAAGTACGATTTGAAATTAAGCAAGACGCCACCACACAATCGCCACACATGGCGTATGAGTGACATTGCAATTTGTTGGAAATTAAATTTTTACACAGGTGCCAGCCGCATTCGCACTTTAATTTTGATGGCAACAGTTTTTTTTTTTTTTTTGTATTTAAATAAAAAATATATGCGTAAAAACATGCGATGATTTTGTTAAAATATTATAAAAGTGTTTGTATATTAAAAAAAAAAAAAATAAAAATTAAACATAAACGAAAAAATTGGTTAAAAATAGAAGACGAAAATTTTGGTATATATGTACATTAGAGCGTATTCCGAAAAAAAAGTTCGTCGTACGACCCTCCCCCCATATGATTTCTTTTTCGAAAACATTTATGGAAAACAAATTTTTTTCGGACACCGCTAGATGTCGCTAAAATAAATTTTTTTTTCACATCTTCGGTTTTTATGGTCCGATCCCCAAGTTTGATACACCAATCTCTTTGGCTTGAGAGGGGGTTTTCCACTTTAAAATTGTATTAACCCTCTGTGCGCCATTGGGTTCACTTCCACCCAGTACTTAGTTTATACCACCTTAATATAACTTTTTTTTGCCTGCATGTTAAACGTCTTCAAAAAACACTAATCTTTTGCAAAACAAGTATTTCTATCGATTTAGTAGAACCGGAAATAAAACACATTTAACATTCGCTTCCTGTGGTCTTTTAGGTTAATTTTGCAAAGATTTTTTCTGAAGAGACTCTTACTGAAATTTTATGCCAAATAATTTTATAGAACATTTTAAACATCTAGCACCCCTAAAGGGCTACCTTGACCCTTTTTTATACAGTCAGGAAATAGAATATAGTCAGGAAATAGTATTTCTAAGGTCGACTTGGTTCAATAAATTTCAATCGCGAAAAAGTCAGATTTATATTAATGAACTGCCTACAGAATCGTTAAGCTGCAGCGGAAGCTTTTCGCCTTTGTTTAGAAAAGTAAAATTAATTTAATATTTTATGCGCAGAGATTCGATTTTTGATTTGGGTAATTTTATTTTTTATCATCAAATTTTAGTTTAAAATGTTCATACAATCTGTGGGCATGCTACACTGAGAGAAAAAAAATATATGGGGGGGTCAAAGAAATTGTTTACCTATTTTGAACACTAATTTCTTTGTTTTGAGTAAATTTTCCTTAAAACATGTTAAAAGGTTTATAATATATTGTTGTTACATGCGTTAGCATGGTTTCATATACTTTTTTTTGAAAAAATTCATACATTAAAATAATGAAAAATTCTTTAAGCGCCATTCCATTCCCAGCTTTCCTTGTTTTGAAGACTTGATTTCTTTAATTTTGAGAAATTAAATTCCCATACAAATCCCCATGGCAACGAATTTGTTTGAATGTTTTTTTTATGTTTTTTCCACATTTTTGAGAAAATTTACACAAAACAAAGAAAATTTTGTATTGGGACGCGTGTTCAAAATAAGGAAAATTATGTCTTTGATCGAGAGAAATTTTTTTTTGAGTGTAATGTACTAATGTACATATGTACATAATTACTTATATATGTACATATGTATGTATTAAAAATGCAAAAAATCAATCACATTACGCACAGTTTTCTTTACTTCATTTCATTTTCTGTCATTCAAGTCTCATTATTTTTTTAATGCTAAAGAACTTTGCAAGTTTTCTGCAACGAAGCCGCATGCAATAAAATCAAAATAAGCGTATTTAAATAAAATTTGGAAATTAAAATTCACCCACTTCATCTCCATTAGCAAAGTAATTTCCGTTACGCGAACGTCAGCAAATGCGGCTTATGTATTTATTTTTTTTTTTTTTGTATTGTGACAAACTCAAATGCTGTTGAGCACTTTTCTCCTCCTTACTGCTGCACTTTGCCTTTGTAGTTATTTTATTTTGCTTGCTATGGCTTTAATACTAGGTTTATTTTTACTTTTTGCATTTTCTTTGTGTGTCTGCCTTCGCATAACGCAAATCATTTCATTCTTTTTTTCGTTATCGGTTTTGATATTCGTTAAAAGCAATCGAATTCGCAAGAAGATGCGTTTTCAAAAGTTCAAAGTGAGTAATGTGCAGCGTTGCCGTTTTAGCCATTTGGTGGCTAGATTTAGCCACCGCCGTGTTTTTTTAGCCACCAAAATTTGGGTTTTGCCACTAGCCACGTTTTTAGCCACCGCTTATAATGAACCATAATTTTGCACATAGGAAAGATGTGGTAACGCTAATTCAATTCAGCGATTATCACAAATCGATTTACAGGCTCTTGGCAACTTACAAATCTGGATTGTCCAGTTTGAGTATTTTTTTGAGTGAGTTAGTCAAATTTGATTGTTTTTTGTGTGTGTTAGTGCAATCGGCAGCCGTCGTGCTACACGTACTTGTTGTCGGCTCGCGGCGGCGAAAATCAAAAATTTTTCATATTTGCGTCAATCACCCGACACTCACACATATACACTTTCTCTCAATCCAGATTGTAAGTTGCCAAGGGCCTTAAGTGTTAAAAAACAAAACAAGTAACGCAACTATCGATAAATGCCTGTTGATACTCGCTAGTGGAATAGTAGGCTGTCGATGAAAGTCCGTATAAGGATATAACTGACTTTGTATATTGTTTGCTACTTCTACCACTTAGCAACGCCGAAGAGGAAAGAACATTTTCCGTAATGAATATTGTCAAAACCAAAAATCGAAACAAAATGAATCTTACCATGTTGAATTTTAACTATAAGAAATGGCTTACAGAATGTAAAACAATGTTGCAATGAATTTGAAATAACAGAAGATCTCATTAAATTAATGAAGAAAGAATTAATTTATGAAGAGAAAGAGTCCATTAGTGATGACGACATAATGATAGATATTGAATGTTATATCTAATTGTTTTAGATATAGTTAAGTACATACTATGTAGGTATGAATATTTTATTTTTACAAAAATTTATGATTTTTTCCTTATATTGTTTGCAATAGTTTTGTGACTGAATTTAAAAATAAATTTAAAACATGTTAATTTGAAACAAAATTTTTTAGCCACCATTTTTAGCCACGTACCAAATTTTTTAGCCATTTTTAGCCACAAATTAAATCAAATCTAGCCACCACGAAAATTTTTCAACGGCAACGCTGGTAATGTGTCTGCTGCTGTGCGCACAAATATCTTTATATGTATTTACATACATATGTACAATGTACATACATATGTACATATTTTACCAATTTCATTGCCTTCATCAATGCAATCTTCAGCGTTTGTTTTTTTTCTTGTTAATTTTTTGTACTCTCGCCTTAACTGAATTTTGATTTCATACGCTTGCTTTTTAACTTTAGCAACCCTAAACAGCTTTTAGTATTATTTGTTTTTTTTTGTGTTTTTGCTTTTTTGCTTTTATTTTTGCTTTTTTTGCTTTTTTTTTCTTTTTTCTTTTCTCTTTTTTCTTTTTGCTTTTTCATTTTCCTTGTACTTTCTTTTTTGTTGTTTTTCTCATTTGGTCTTAATTTTTCTTGCTTTTGCTTGCTTTATCTGCATTTTTGTTAATACAGCATGAGCATCACACTTCTTGGTTTTCTTTTACTTAAATTGTCGTGTCATTTCATTGGTTTCTTATTGCATGGCATTGCTTTGCTCTTTTATTTTTGTTTTTTTTTTTTGCTGCATCGAAGTTTTAATGAAATTTTGGATTTTTTTTTGTTTTTTGTGCAATGAGATTATTTAAAAAGAAATGTTTGATATGCGTAAATAAGAAATTCATTTAAGTTTTTTACGCAGACTAGAGTTGACAATTCTGGTATAGCTAAAACCCATTAGCATAGTTGTATTGAAAAATTCTCGAAAGTTTTCATGTGATAGTCTAGCTTTTAGTATTTTTTTTTAAACAAATCAGACATCTATAAAAAATATGGTATATTCCTTACATGGAGCAAAAACCTTTTACAATTAACTACCCCAGCGGCGAAAATGTTGCTTACAGAATCGATTAAGTCATGCACACATGTAAAGCTGTAATGCACACCACCACATATACAGATCTGTTATACATTTTCATATACATGGCAGCAAAAGTATAGCGAACGCCTACACGTTACATACAAAGTAATCAGGGTAGTGAAGTGTTCATCCAGTGAGCATTTGATTGTAAATTGTAGGTAGGCAGTTCGAATCCTACTTCGCCAACGTTGTAAGGTGGATGTAGGCGGACTGAATACAACTCCGTTTACAGGGTAAGTTGTTGGTAGGCACCTCGTATCTTGCTTAGCTTACCTTGTAAGGAGATTGTAGATGGATTGTACACAATTCCGTTTACATTATAAGCTGTAAGTAGACATTTCGAATTCAAAAACCACCACTACCCCTTCAAAATCATATGTATGTATGTACATATGCAATGACTTGCAGATAATACAGCAAAGAAAGTTACATAAATGGCTAATGACTGCTTCACACATAGGCTTGCACAGTCAATTTATGCTGGGACTGCCACTGGTATGTACAAATGTAAGGAATCGTGCATTGCAAGCTGTAAGTAGACATTTCGAATTCAAAAACCACCACTACCCCCACTAATGTTACATATGTATGAGCCACTCAAAAAATAAGTATTTTTGCGGTGCTTTAGAAAATGCGGTGCACCGCTGCTGGCCTCTGGTATACACACTCCAATTTAACTAAATTTTTTTGGTAATAAGAAAAACTAGGTAAATGTTATTAAACATTTGGCAAACGCTAGTAATCAATTCAGCATTTGTGCCAATATAGCGCATGATGAATTTAATTAGCGTTGCTTTCATTTTTGTGGCTTTTTTGGCTAGAGAAATGCATAGGCAAGTATTATTTTAATATTAGATAACATTAAATGATCTTGAAGCCAAATGTTTCTATACATTTTTGAATATAATTTTTTTGGGCATCGTGCTTTATTTAATGCTTTGAATTCTTTAGTATTCTTAGTAAAAAAAAAACTTGAAGTATATAAAAACCGAATTAACATCTTTCTTTCTGCACTTAAGGCCTCAGACTTAACCCTCCGGTGATTGATATTAACCGTCTGATTGCTATCTAAACTCGCTTCAGCTTAAACCCCACGTTATTAGAGTTCTTTTATCATGAAATTAATACCACCATCCAACACTAAATGATAGGCCTTCATCTGTGGAGTTAAATCCTTTAATTACATTACAGAAAGGCTTAAAATTTCAGCACACGAAAAGTTAGCTTTAACCCAATCTCTTTAACACCCAATTTAAGTTATGCATACGTGTCAATTGAACACGCATTTCATCACGGTGAAATCAATAAGCCTTCAATTCCATCACATGCAATATTCGTACATAAATAATAAGCAAATTCCACTTTCTAATAAACAAACACTCAACGCCATCAAATTTCAACATAAAATATTCTACTTTTCCTTGTCCTTATCTTTCTCTTTACCTCTCTACTTCCCTTTATCTTTTGCACTTATGTATACCTCTCGGCATGATATTTTATTTATTTACATTTGGATGAGTGGAATTTAAAGCGAATGTAGTATGTGTATGTTTCCTATTTATTTGCATTATCCTCACTCAATAAATATTGCATGCATCATTATGCGCAATCGTCACCTCCACGCATTTGTGTCGGCGCGGTGGATTTGCGTGCTACACACAAGCCAAAGATGTACCTACGCATTAGAATAAACAGCGAAGATTCAACACGTAAAAGGTGAGCAGCTGAGCGAGTTCTAGTTTAAATTGCTCGAAGTGATTGAGTGCGAGTTGTGAATGTATAAAAAAAAGGAAATTGCAATCAAAAATTTATGGGTGAATTTTCACGTGCTATTCATCACCTCTTCTTCCCTCTCTTTTCTGAGAAGCTCTGTACAAGCAAGTGTTTCTTGATTATGGTCTAGAGATAGGAGTCAGTTGAAGGTGTTAGGCGCCCAAATGGAGCACTCTTCCACTCATCGCTTAGGCAGATCTCGCTCCAAGTTCTATAGGGAAGTGTTACATATGTACACAGATGTAAGTCTCGGAACCACAACCAACTCTTAAAATAACTAATCTATCTACTTTCGGTGAGTCTAATCACTTCCTGTGTCTGTTTCCAGCAGAGCTTCATTTCGTTTCAAGTGAGTGAAATGCGGTCTATTATTTTATAAAAAAAAAACGCAAGGAAAAGGCATCTACTTCTCGAGAAAACTTTAAATTTTACTGAAATCGTGTGTGCTGTTTGCCAATATAGAGACTTCTACTGGCCTCCAAAAAATTTACGCCATAATTAAGCCTTATTCCAGATGATGATAAGGCTAATAAAGTAATGGCTTTTAATAAGGCTTATTTTCCTGTGTTCATGTCATCAGGATATGAGGACTCTCTCGCAAGGCTTATTTGACATGAAACACGAGCTATAAGGCTTAGATAATTCACTTATAATAAGGGTTTATACCAGAGTTGTAATTATTATAAGAGAAAAAATAAAAACCCAAAAATAATAATTATTGAAAGAAACATATTTTAAAAGTCTTTCCATAATAGTTATTTCTGAGATATTTTTTTAAGTCCTTTTGTAATTATTATAAATGAGAAATTTTGTTTTATATCTTCAAAGACTTTTATATTGAGACAAATTTGAAAAAAGTCTTTGAGTAATTATTATCCGTAACAAATTGTTTTTTAAGTTTTCAAAGACTTTTTCATTGAGACGAATTTCAAAAATATCTTTAAGTAATTATTTTGAGTAACAAATTTATTTTTTATATCTTCGATAAAAATCTTTCATACAATTTCAAATTGGAAATTTGCTTGAATTTTGTAGTACTTATATGAAAGTTATTCTTATTTTATACTTATATGAAAGTTATTGAAAATTTTCTGAGACTTTTTTGAACTTTGTCTCAATGAAAAAGTCTTTGAAGATATAAAAAAACAATTTGTTACTGATAATAATTACGCAAAGACTTTTTTCAAATTTGTCTCAATATAAAAGTCTTTGAAGACTTAAAAAAAATATATTTGAAATAACTATTATGGAAAGATTTTTAAAATATAAGTTTCTAAATAATAATTATAGAAGATTTTTATCATTTTCATCAGGAAAAAAATATTATCAAAAGACTTTTATGATTCTGAAGAAAATTTGTAAGACTTTTTTATAATTTCAAAATGAAATAATAATTATTCTGCATCTCTGGTTTATACACTGAAAAAACAACTTACTCAGATTATGGAAAAGTGGGAATGATTCGGCGCTAAAGACATATTTCCATATTTTGATGTACGATTTTCTTCAAATCAAGGAATAAAAACCACGTTTTAAAGAAAATTGTACATCAAAATATGGAAATATGTCTTTAGCGCCGAATCATTCCCATTTTTCCATAATCTGAGTAATTTTTTTTTTTGAGTGTATGGTTTCTTTTTGTTGTTTGTTTTTGCGACGGCATAGGACTGCTATGTATGGATGACTGATTTGGTTATAAAACGGGTTCGGCAATGTGACATCTTCAGTATCTTGTTTCGTTCTAAGAAACCGGTTTATAGCCAAATACAGCTTGATAAATAATGACGGAAATTCTTGCCACACCACAACGGCTCATGTGGTGTTTAGAAACCTTATAATAAGGTTTATTCGTCAGAAGAAAGCCTTACTTCCTTATAATAAGCGATTATATGTAGTTGAATTAACTTATTACAAGTCCTATATAAGGTATTATAAAATTTATAGCTAATTTCGCGTTTTCTCTATCTCTCTAAAAAAAAGTCTTCTCATTTATATATGTATGTATGCAGGTTTGTGGCAGCGCTTGTGGTTCTGCTGTGCTTCTTAATAAAAAAAAAACAACAAACATTTAAAATTAATGAGTTAATGCTGCTTTGCTGTCATTTAATGGCGCAACATTTTCATTTGTGCAACCCAAAGCTGTGCAATGCTAAACACACGCACACAAACATTGCTTACGCGTCTTAGCGCAGCGCAAGTAAACACACATACTAATTGAGCGCGCAAGCAAGCACGAGAGAGTGGGAATGAGAGGCGCTTACTTACTTAGTCGTTATTAGATGGATGTTTTGTTGTGAAAGTCGTTGCAGCTGCTGTCAATTCACTTGCTTGTTGTTGTTGCTTCGTTTGCTGCTGCACTTCTTGTTGCTGACGCTGCAGCATTACACACACACACACACGCACACGCACGCACACCCTGTAGGGAAAATCTCTAGTTCCGAACTAGGTCGCTTCTAGTGCATTTTTCGACACTACTAGTGCGAGCTAAATCTCTTTTGCATGTTATCATCTGGCGAATTTAACACGGTGATGTCCTAGGCGGTGTCAATTGTCGCCCTCTGCACTACATTTTCGATAGTTCCGACCTAGTACTAAATTCTACAGTTTCGATGGTTCGTTTATTGGCACAATTTCGATAGTTCTGAACTAGCTGCAAGTACCTACAAATTCTAAAGTTTTACATCTGCCGCTTAAGTGCAGCATTTGATACACTTCATGCAAGTGGCGCGATGGCCGACTGGCTAACGCATTTGCCTTTCAATCTGAGGGTCGCGGGTGCGAATCCTGTCGGTGTCAAGGTGGATGATAATTTTTTTTTTTAATTTTTTTTTAACTAATATTTTTTTATTTATTTAATAAAAATTTACAATAATATTTAAAAAGTAATAAAATAAAAAAAAAAAAATTAAAAATAAGCATGAGGGATCGGAAAAGCATAATTAGGGGAACATTTCATTTCATAAGAGATGAAAATAGAAAACTCTTTATATAAAATGCTTCATTAAACATCTGAGAATTGCAAAAATATACAAAGCCGAAGGTAATTGAACGAACGAAAAATTTTCGTAGAATTTTTGTCACTTGCATACAAATCAAAGTGTGCTAATAATGGTCACTCAATTCACTCCTTCTGAACTGGTGACAGTCTAGCTACAATTAATCTAGTTCCCTTTGGACACCTTTTCGCTAGTTCGGAACTAGAAATTTTGCTCACTAGTTATTGAGTTCCCTGCAGGGCAAATTGCGGAAATGATGCTTCTCAGCTATTACTTAAATGGAATAAATATCGACAAATTGGCATTTTAATGAATTTTCCGTTGACTTGACTGCACACGAAATGGCCTTTAGGGAATTACACACACATGCATACAAACAAAAGTAAATATATTTTCACTTGCCAATCTTCATTTACGCATTTGATTGCTAAATGGTAAAGTGCATTGCAACAACAACAGCAAAAATAAAATAGCGCATATTTAAGAAAAGGAGAATGAACAAAAAGAAAAAAGTAGAGCGAAAGAAACACAAAGAAAAGTCAGCGCAAATTACTTTATTTGAAGTAGGATCTACATACATACATATTTTTTAGGCTGCAAAAGTGAAGCAAAAATGTATTTGAAATTGACCTTGAGCGTAGGCTTTATGGCGCAGTGAATGCGAATGGCAACGACAAAAATGGACAAAGAGCAAATTGGAGGGCCTACAGTTATTAGAAAAGGATTTTGCATTTTTGATGAGTATGCACTGGAATTTCTTACGAATTGGGGTTAGTTATAGGTACCTATGCGCATGTTTGTATGTATTCAAGAAGATTGGCTTTGAAAGGTTTATTAGGGCACAATTTCTTTTTATTAATTTTTTTTTTTACTTTATTTTCCTTTATTGACCTCAATTAGTCAACAATCGATTGTAAAGCTTTGCCTTAGATTGGTTGGAAAATGTCATAGAATGCAAGAATTGGAAAATATATATGGACTTGAGTGGCTTTAACGTATTTTAAGAATTTATTAGGAGTGGCAATGAATTTGTTTTTTTTTTTTTGTTTTTCCTATTCTTTGTCGAATGCTGCTGGCTTAAAATCTCTTGGCCGGAAGAAATTCTTGGATTTTGAGTAGTCTAATTCAAACGTTTTATGTAATGATTCAAAATTTTAATGTTAACTTATTAATGTTATGTTTTTGATGTGTTGTGTGGTGACTTTCGCTTTTAAATTATTAATAGTTAATTCAATTAAAGTGGATTAATTGATGGAATAATAAAAAATGAAATTTTAATTGCATGATTATTTTTAAAATTTTTTAAAATTATTTTTCGATTTTTAATTGCTGGATTAGTACAATTATTTAATTATTTTTAATTATTTTCGATTGTCTTATTCGCATGATTGATTAATTAATCAACTAATTAATTTTAGACGCATTGTTATTTTGATTTACCAATTTTTTAAATTGTCTAATAAAGCAATTATTTGATTATATTTAACTATTTTTCGACTCTATTTAATTGCATGTTTGATTAGTTAATAGATTAATTAATTTTAATTGCATGATTATTTTGGTTATTTTCAATTATTTTTCGATTTTTTAATTGCCTGACTAAGACAATTATTTGATTATATATTTTCAGTTATTTATAGACTTTTTTCCTGATTAATTAATTAATTATTTGATTATTTGAACTTTTTTTCGATTCTATTTCATTGTTAATGTTTGATTAGTTAATAGATTAATTAATTTCAATTGCATGATTTTTTCGGTTATTTCAATTATTTTTTGATTTTTTAATTGCCTGACAAATAAAATTTTTTGATTATCTATTTTCAATTATTTCTAGACTATTTTCCTGATTAATTAATTATTTGATTATTTTCAATCAGTTTTGATAATTTTAATTAATTGATTGGTTCATAGATTAATAATTTTGGGTTTTCCCAATTATTTTTCAGTTTCTTTTAATTGTTTGATTAATACAATTGTTTGATTATATATTTTCAACTATTTTTGGATTTTTTTAATTGCATGATTAATTAATCGATTTATTATTTTTAATTAATTATTTGATTATTTTCACTTACTTTTCGATTTTTTTAATTACATGATTGATTAATATTTATTATTATTATTTTGATTTTTCCCAATTATTTCTAGAGTTCCTTTAATTGTTTGATTAATACAATTAGTTGATTATTTTCAAATATTTTTCGATTTTTTTAGTTGCATGATTATTTTGATTTTTTCAATTATTTTCAAATATCTGTGAGTTCCTATAATTGCCTGCTTAATTAATTAAAAAATATTAAATTAAAAATTATTAGATTAATTTTGATTAAATTATTATTTCGTATTATTTTTTTAATTGCTATTATTCATAATTTAAATTAAATTGAAAAAAATGCCATAAAACTAATAATAATTATAATTCATAATTTTACAATTTAATTGATTATATTTGTGTAAGTGGAAATTAAAATTGATAAAAAAATAAAAATTTCGTGCTAGCCACTAAAAAAATTGCATTAATTGATTATAGTTTACCAGATTAGTTTAAGGCAATTAAAAAAATCTTTAAAATTAAAAATCCAAAAAAATTAATCATTACTAATTCTAATTGGAGTCAACGCATTGGCTTAATTCGACTAAATCCGCATCTTAAAGATAATTTAAGGTGAAATTCTGTTTAAGACAAGTACCTAGGTATGATGCCAATCCACACACTCGACTCTAGAATGGCAGTAGAAGTTTTATCTAAGCGACCAAGTTTTAAACATTCAAAGACTGAAACATTAATGGTCGCGTGAAATCAAAACCACACGCATCAGACACTAATCAGCGTTAGAAAGAGATTGATTGACGTATTAAGTTTCCTAAATCCGCGTATGAACAGAAAATTAAAAAAAAAAAAACGCAAACAATCGCATGCAAGCAAAAGCCAAAAACACAAACAAGCTTCATTGATCCTTTTCCTCGATTATCCACGCTTCATCCTTATTCCCCACATACGACTCCATAAATAAAACGACTTCGTCCAAGAACCCCAGTTCTGCCCTTAGCTCAGCAGTTGCTGTGCAAATCACCCCGTTATCTGCCATTTTTTATGCGCATATATTTGGAGCGACTGTTTTTTTTTTATTTGCTGCTCGTCGTATTTATTCATGCAGATGTGTTCTGCATACATATGTATATGCATGCAAAGCGTACCCCCGAAAGTATGCAATGAATGGACTGATTGTAGTAGCTGTATGAAAAATTGCATAAAAGACTTTCAACATGAATTCTGTGATTTTTTAACCTTTACTGCTTCTCGCTTTTTTGCTTTTTGATTTGTGGTTTTTCCATTTTTTTCACTCTTTTCTTTTTCGTAAAATTTTCGCCAACGATTTTCACAGCCAATCAATGTTGATAATCATGTTGGAAGAAGTGAAAAAATCCCAAAATTGTAATAGTAGAAGCCGAGAATGTTTTTTTTTTTTTGTGTTTTTGTGTGTGCAACGAAGTATATCTGCAGCAGCAGCAGCGGCATAACTGATGAATATTTCAAGTGAAATGTTGCTGAAGTCAAATGTGGTTGACGAAAAATGATGGCTCAATCTATGTACCTACTGTTGCCTTCGTCTTTTTCGTTTTGTATTGAATTGGATTGATGGAGTGACGAAATTTGGTGAAATATTGTTGCGGTGAGTGGCTGTGAGCTGTGTGATTTTTCTGATTTTTTTCGTTTTCAAATAGACTTGTAATAATTTATGAAACTCAAGTAGCGCCTACAAATATGTTACTTTTATTTTAAGCTGTAGCGAATGAAGGAAGTTGCTAAGGAGGCAAATACGTTGATTTACTTATGCTTCAAGAACTTTAGGGCAGGGATGGAAAATAAGAGTTATTTTTGAATTTTCAACTCAAAAATTCAATGAATAGTCAATATTTTTGGCATTTATATATACGAATATCAATACCGAATACTGAATTTTAATACCGAATACGAAATACGAATATCAAATTTTAATACGGAATTTTAATACCGAATTTTAATACGGAATACCAAATATAAATACCGAAAACCGAATATTAATACCAAATACCAAATACGAATATCAAATTTAAATACCGGATACCGAATTTTAATACCGAATACCGAAGATTTACAACGAATATTAATACGAATACGAAAGCCAATTCATTCACTACAACAAAAAAAGGAACAAAATCAATAAAGCCGGTGAACTTTCTTAATTGGTGGAACCGGTGAATGCAACAAAAACAATGATACCGACTAATTATCATTATTGGTGGAAGTGGTGATAACTGCTGGAACCGGTGAATGCAACAAAAACGATGATACCGGTTAATTATCACAATCGGTGGAAATGCTGATAACTGTTGGAGCCGGTGAATGCAACAAAAAAGATGATACCGGTTAACTATGACAATAGGTTGATAACTGGTGGGACCGCTGAATATAACAAACACGATGAAATCGGCGAAATATTGCAATTGGTGGAAGTGCTCACAATTGGTGTAAGCGGTGAATGCAATACAAACGCTGTAAACAGCGAGTTGTCGTAATTGGTGGAAGTGCTCATAAGTGGTGGAACAGGTGGATGCAACAAAATCGATGAAATCAGTGAATTATTGCAATCGGTGGATGTTCTGATAACAGGTGGAAGCGGTGAATGCAACAAAAACGATGAAACCGGTTTATGCCACAAACATGATGAAATCGGCGAGTTATCGCAATCGGTGGAAGTGCTTAAAATAAGTGGAACCGCTGAATCCAACAAAAAAATATCGATGAAATCACGGAACGATTGCAATTGGTGGAACGGATGGCTGCACAAAAAATGATTTACCTGCTGAATTATCACAACTGGTGCAAGTATTATAAAAGGGAGCACGACACAGCCGTTGAATGCGGTGAAATAATGCGGGTGTTTGATTGTCTATACATATATACAGCATATTGGTCGAGCTACAGTGAGACAATGATAACACTGGATCACAAAATGAAATTTTTTGTCTGTACTTTCAACGTGACTATCCTACCTATATGTAAAATCGGTCGCTGATTCCGAAAATCGGGTTCATTTTTAATTCTATGGGAAGGTTTTTGAGATATCGGCAATTTACCGTTATTTGGCCAATTGCTCCACTTAATCCTGTATACCTCTTTAACGCAGTGAGCTATCTTCTTTGGAGTGACACCATACGAAAGAAAATTAAATTTCCTTTTCATGGCTGCTATAACATTTTTCCCTAACTCTTATAGTCTCTGAAATATTAACGATTCAATTTGATTTTTTTCGATTTTTTACGATTTTTTGAAGAAAAAATTGACTTTGTCAGGCAATATCTTTAAAACCAATGTTTTCACCTTCGGTTTTACTCCTTTACGTGAAGCTCCATTCTATTGGGAAAAAGATAAGCTATCAACGAAGAAAATCCATGGTAAAATGGAAAAGTTATAGGCGATCAAGTAAATACACCCAAGTCGCGCAATGCCTCTGCACGGGTATATTCTATGCATATTATACCAATACCTACACATCTGCAGTAGCAGCACATTGGCAGCGCAGTAGGTAACAGCGCATTTACGGGTATAACATGCATATAATATACCCGTGCAGAGGCATTGCGCGACCTGGCTGTATTTACTTGATCGCCTATAACTTTTCCATTTTACCATGGATTTTCTTCGTTGATAGCTTATCTTTTTCCCAATAGAATGGAGCTTCACGTAAAGGAGTAAAACCGAAGGTGAAAACATTGGTTTTAAAGATATTGCCTGACAAAGTCAATTTTTTCTTCAAAAAATCGTAAAAAATCGAAAAAATTCAAATTGAATCGTTAATATTTCAGAAACTATAAGAGTTAGGGAAAAATGTTATAGCAGCCATGAAAAGGAAATTTAATTTTCTTTCGTTTTGGTGTCACTCCAAGGAAGATAGCTTACTGCGTTAAAGAGGTATAAAGGATTAAGTGGAGCAATTAGCCAAATAACGGTAAATTGCCGATATCTCAAAAACCGTCCCATAGAATTAAAAATGAACCCGATTTTCGGAATCAGCGACCGATTTTACATATAAATAGGATGGTCGCGTTCAGAGTATTTTTTGGCTGTAGAGCAGTGTAATTACACTGGTCGACAAGTTTTTGTTACAGAAATAAAATTCTACTTTTCTAAAGGATTTCGGTGCGCTGAATCCGAATCTGAACTCAGGTTTTCGCTAATACGTACAGTTTTTGAGATATTCATGTTTAAAGAGGCCAAGAACACGATTTTTGGCTATATTCACTCCTCAATATATTTTAAATTACTTACTTATTTTAAAAATTGATTAAAGCTATTGAAAGCGCGGACATTTCTCTTGGAGAAACCGTTTTAATATTTCAGATATCTTTCTTGTAACTTGCAATATTGCATATTAAGGTTCATTAGTTTTGCAATATTTTATCCATACAAAAATAATTAAAAATTTTGAAGCAAGTTTTTAGGCAGTTTATTATATTATGGACGTATGTAAGTGGCTTCGTAAAAAAAATTGTTCTGCTGAGCAACTACAAAATTTGATTGCGCCTATAACATGCTACAAATGCTGCCGTCGTTTTCGACAAAAAAATACCTTATTGTGCAAAAACATATATTACTATATACCTAAATTAGATATCCGAAAAATTAAAACGTTGTCTTCAAGAGAAATGGCCGAGCTTTCAATAGCTTTAATCAATTTTTTAAATAAGTAAGTAATTTAAAAGATATTGAGGAGTGCATATATGCAAAAAACGTGTTTTTCGCCTCTTTGGGCATGAATATCTAAAAAACTGTACGTATTACAGAATATCTGACTTCAGATTTGGATTCAGCGCGCCGAAATCCTTTAGAAAAGTAGAATTTTATTTCTGTAACAAAAATTTGTTGAAATTTTGTCGACCTGTGTTATCCAAATGCGGTTTTGGCCGAGGAATGGGACAAAATACCTTCGAGATTTTGTCAAAAACTAGCAGAGCGCATCCCTAGACTCTTGGAAGCCATTTCGAAAAAGAACGGATATCATAAATAATATTAAACAGGTTGTAGATGCATTTATTCACCAAAATTACCAATATGCAAAATACTTTTGTGAGCAAAAATGTATGCCTTTTTTCGTTTCTTTAATTTTATAAAACAGATGAAATGCATTTTGGTTTTTTAATGAATGTATTTTTGTAGTATGAAGATTCAGCTATAATACCACATTAAAAAAATTTGCAAAAGAATTCGAAAAAAGGCGAATTTCTAACTATTTCTTAATAAATGAATTATGCAAAATACTTCTGAGAGCCACTGTATGTAGATCCATATAAGAAGAAAATTTGAGATTTACGAAAAAGCTCGCCACTTATGCGGCACCACCAAAAGAATATTAATGCAGGACGCGAACTAAAATTAAAAAAAAAAATAAAAAGCGCATCAAAGACCCTCAAACAAAAAATAATAATTTTACGCCTAAAAACATGCAATAAATAGTGAGTTTGTTTTTGTGCGCGAGTAGCCCAACAAAGCAATGTTGCAAGTGGTTGACTTTCAAGTGCTCAACAGTCACCACCACTCGCTATACTCAGCGCTCCACCATTCAATCGCCACATTGTTTTTGTTCTGTGTTGCTGCTGCTTCTACGCACAATTTACCTACATACATATATGTACGTTTGATGCATAAAATTTTGTTTGGCATAGGCACTGGCGGATGCACTCTAGTGCAGTACGCTAAAGCGGCGGCTCTGTATTGCAAACTTTCCGGTATGTTGGATGTGTTGACAACAAACGGTGCCTGTTTTGAAGTGGAAAATTGAGATGATTTTTATGCAAAGAATTTTTGTTGTTGTTGCTTTTTTAGCTTTTTGTTGTTTTTATTTTTATTTTTGTCTTTGGTTTTGATTTTTGTCTGTTTTTGCTTCGTGTTGTTTTTATTTTTGTCTTTTGTTTCGCTTTTTGCTTGATTTTGCTTTTTTGTTTTTGCTTTTTGTTTTTTGTTTTTTTGTTGTTTTTGTTTTTTTTTTATTTTGTTTCGCTTTTTGCCTGATTTTGCTTTTAGTTTTTTGCTGTTTTTTGTTTTTGTTTTCAATTTTTTTTTTTTCATTATTTTTGTTGTTTTCGTTGGTTGATTTTCTGCTGCTCCGAACTGCTCCACCTAGTGGCTCTCGAGTGCTTAACAAATGCTCCCTTATGCAGTTTTTCGTTGCATATCCCTAGGCGTATGTAAGGCTTTTGAATAGCAGTTACATACCTACACACAAGCAAACGAGTAGCCGCATCAAATAACTGCACTCGTTGGCGTTAGCTTGATTGCTTTTATTGTTGTTGTTTTTGTTGTTGTTGTTGTTGTTGCATTTATGATGCCTTTTCTGTTGTTGGTTGTATTTTTTCGCGTTGGTTATTTTTGTTGCTTTTATTTTGGTTTTGTTTAGCTTGTTATAGTCACATTTGTTGCCCTTCCCCTTCCCGTGCCCGTTTGTTTTAAAACGCGATAATTTTTTTTCTTGCCCCATTTTTCCATGCATTTTTCATCAGCACTTTATTCGGGGTTTTGCCTTTCTTTTGCCTACTAGATACTCTTTGCTACTTTTGTTTATTTGCTGTGAGATTTATACCGTCATCATAATAAATTCATGTGATTTATCTTGTCGAGGAAATTCACAGTCAGTTTTGTTTTGGTTGAGTGCAAGTAAAGGGTGTATGCATGTATATATGTATATTTATACTTATGTACAAAATATGTACGTTAGAGATATTGTTCCCGGTATTGCGACACTTAACACACTGGCGCAAATGTAATTCTAACTGTAGGCTGAGCTTCTCTCTCTCTAAACGGGCTGTGCTCGCGAATCGCTGGTGTTTCCTTATAATTTGATATTCTTGTTGGATATGGATGGCAATCTTCTATTTAGCATTTGATGTTGTTTGGGATTGCCCTAATACGTACGCAAGCAATAGAATTTAAGCTTTTTTTTTGTAGCCTAAAATTAGCCGCATAAATATCAACCATACAGGGATCGTAACGATTATGACCTTTATCGCAAATTAAAAAAAATAACCCTTAAACTTTGACTTCTACTTTGTCGAACTGCGGCTCCACTAATATACAGAACATCCACAGCCGCGCTATTTCACCGCATTCAACGTTATGGCGTTTTCTTTTCTCGAAATAATGTTGCCCTGTTTGATTTTCTTCGCCATTTTGTAAGATTGTCTGGTCCTTTCACCAAATATTGACCTCTAACTAAGTAAGAGGGCACCTTTATCTACAAATTCAGCAATTTTATAGAAAGTCAGGATACGTAATTAGATAATTGGGATATAGGAGGGCAACATTTTTTCGTAGAAAAGAAAACGCCATTAGTGTCGTGCTCACCGGCTGAATCGTTTTAGAAGCCCTTACACCAATTGCGATAATTCACCGATTTCATCGTTTTTGTTGCATTCATCGGTTCCACCAATATGAACACTTCCACCAATTGCGATAATTCATCGATTTCATCGTTTTTGTTGCATTCACCGGTTCCACCAATTATGAGCACTCCAACAATTGCGATTATTTTAAAGGTTTCCTCGATTTTGTTACATTCAATGGTTTCACCAATCGTTTTTGTTGCATTCACCGGTTCCACCAAACATGATAACCTCCACCAATTGCGATAATTCACCGATTTAACTGATTTTGTTGCATTCGCCGGTTCCACCAATCGATATTCGGTCTTCATATACTTAGTAGGTACGGTATTCGATATTAGTATTTGGTATTCATATACCTACGCTACTCTGTATTAATATTCGCTTTTCGTTATTGATATCAGTATTAATATTCGTATATGTACATATGTATGTTTGTATATATGTAAATTGTAAAAATATTCACTCTTTTCCATTGACTTTTCAAGTTGAAAATTCAAAAATAACTCTTTTTTTCCATCCCTGCAGTCATTCCTGCATTACTATTATTTATGACGTGCAAACAATGCTTGCCAATTTTTCTTGTAATCTAACAGTGAAAATAATAGTTTGCAGTATGACATTACGCTGAGCTCAATTTTACATAAAATAAAGCATTGCTTGCTGTTGAAAATTAAAAAAAAAAACTAAATAAAATAAATTTGGGTTACTTGGGCGTGCAAGTTTTATGATGCATTGCTAATTTTTTCGTTTTCAGCGGTCAAAACGTTTTTTTATACATATGTAACTTTTTTTTTAATTTATGTTACAAGAACAACAAGAAATTCTAAAATAATACACATAATGAGTTGAGAAGAAGCATATTAAACTTTCAATTAAGCAGTTTGCAACAAAAACTTTAAATAGTTCACACATTAACTCAAAGATCAGCGCAAATTAAATTCAACGCCCTCTCAGTTAATTAAGTGTTACAAACATACACTGATAAGTATAAAGACATATGTACATACATATCTACTTCATTAGCTCAAAGCATATTTTATCACCTTACAAAATAGCATTGTACTTAAACTTGCACTGACAGGTACAAACATGGTTGCACGTAGATGTATACACACACACATATATATGTACGAAGAGGCTGCCGCGCACTCGTGTGCAAGTACATGCATGCTTGCATATTTATTACAGGTGCAATTTGAGTAGTAGCTTTGTTGTGCTGTCACGCCCGCAACAAACGCCGTCAGCGTCGCAGTCATCGTCGGCGTCCTCGCAGTCGCAGTCGCAGTCACCATAACAATCGCCTTTGCCGCTTTGTAAATGTTCGCTATTATCATACATATGTACATATTGCAATGCGGCAGCTCGCTGACAGTAACACAAGTCAAGTGTCAACAAATTTTACGTCATCAATGTCATCAACATAATTACTACAAGTGGGCGTTGGGTGTGTTGGCGAAATTCGAAACCGTACGTTTATTTATAACCTACATATACGGAGAATGGTAGGTGCACAGTATGTATGTATACTCAAAGGATGCACGTGTGCACTTAATAATGAGCGCGCATATGAGATGAACAAAAAGGAGTTGCAGCGTTGTTTAAAAGGAAAATGAATTTCTGTGTAGGTATGTATGTATGTAGACTTGTGAATGTGTACGTGTTTTGTGCAAAATGAGTGGGCGTTTATTGCATTAAGGTACTACTTACATATATACATATATATGTAGGTACATGCTGCATTGTCTTCAGTCACATGAGCGCTGCTGACGCTTGCTTGCCATTTATATTTACAATTCAATTAACTTGGTCACACGTTTGATGCATAATTAAGTGTTGGCTTAATTATGGGGTCAAGTAAATAGTAGGTACATAGAGTGACTAATATGTGTGTGTATTCAAGACAAAATTAACGCGCATATCTAACTATTTTGTAGTAACTTCACGTCGGTAAAAAGTTGCCAGTAAATAAACAAAATTTGTTAACAGCGCCGCAGCAGCAATTTGCTAATTTTTGCAAAACAAAAGCATATTTAAACATAAAATTTATCTAATGCTATTTTTTGCAATAGCTTTTACTACAAAAAATTGCAAATTTGCAAGTAGTTTGTGTAGTTTTCTTGGCACTTCCAGTGCAAGCAACGCATTGTGAAAAAATGTTGCTGGCCTCATGTTGCTAGAATGTTGCGCGCTGCTTTCATGGCTTATATGCAGTGCTGCTCTGCTGTAAAATGTATGTATGTGTGTGTATGAAATTTCATTCCGACTTTTTCACAGTCATGCAGTTTGTATGGATGCTGGACTACTGATTTTTTGTTGTTGTTTTCTCTCTATCATTAAAATAAAAAAAAACAATTCACATTTTGTTTTGATTTATTGTTTTTGCGCTTTTGAAATTTGCAACCAGACGCATTTTGTTTGGTTAACGAATAGCTATAGCAAAAAAAACAACAACATAGACAAACAAACAACATTAGCAATTCAAAGTTGCCACCTTTTGTCATTTTCAAAATGTTTGTTCGCCTTTGTTGTCTGTGTCTATTTTTCAACTCATATTTAGTGCATGTTTTATGTACATACATATGTATGTATGTATATGTATCATACAAAGCGCTTCTTGCATGACATTGCTTACATATTAATGTAGCGCGCCGACTACAGTTGAGTTGAATGTCAACAACAATAAAAATTAACTTTTCGGCGCGTCTGGAAAATTGTTTATGCAACAAACTGCGGTGCAATGGCTGCGGCACACAGGTGCATTTTCCAAACAATTGCGCACATGTCGGCGCAAAAGTTGTCTACGGAAATACCGTTATACATACATATGTATGTACTCTGAAAATAATTCACGTAGTTAAACCAACAACTTTCGGCTGTTGAATCTCCGTCTTTGATTCAACAGCAAAAGTATTTGTTTTTACAGCAAAGTTTTTGATCCAACAATTTATTCAAAAACGGGCGTTGTTGATTTAAAAACTTGCTTGCCTTTAAACAATTTTTTGTGAGAAAATATTTTTTTGTGAGAAAACCAACAAAAAAAAATAATGATGGAGAGGAGATGAAGAGAAAAATCCAAAAAAAAGTTTAATTTTAGCAACAATTTTCTCCCCGTTGTTGATTTAAAGACAAAAGTATTTGACCCAACAGTTTCCGTTGTAAACAAAACTAATGAGAACAAATTTTTTTAAATTTTGTTTTTACAATGATTCAAATAATTCATGGATTCATTTTTAGGAAATGGAAGTATAAATAGATTACTACAATTCAATATAATGTTGAATGTTGCACTATGTGATGATTGGATAGAATTTCAGGTTGATGTCATGGTTCGAATCCGGAGGAGAATATAAAATAAAGAAGAAAAATCAGAATAAGAAATAAAGATAGCAACCAGTGAATGATAAGAAGGAGATAAGAATAGGAGAACAAGCGGAGGCTACATATTTGCGGTTGGGACCCAGGTGAAAATTTTTTCCAACAATCTCCGTTATTGACTTAAATCAACAACGCTCGCACCTTTGAAACAACAACGGAACGTTGTTGGGCACATTTCAACTGCGGAAAGTAGTTGATTTAACAGCGAAAGTCTTTAGATTTACAACGTTTTTTTTTTTTCAGAGTATGCAAGTAGGTATGCACATATGTAATACATACTATGTATCTACATGTGTATGTATTTACCAGTGTTTGCGTTCATGCATAACAAAAAGTCAACGCTGACAATGCCGCCGCAGGTCACAACAAGGGAAATTGTTTAGCGCATCCGCAAAACTGGTCGATCGACCGAGCAACCGACCAATAGAGCACTTGTAATGCCAAAACATTTCCGGAAAGTTTTGTTGTTGGTTTACAATGATTGTTTGTTGTGGTTATGAGTTGTTGTTATGAGTTGTTGTGCTTTGTTGTAAGTGGTTTGTTGTTAATTTCATTGTCAGCTGTGCTTTGTTGTTTAAGAGCTGCATTGAGCTTCCAAAATTTTATTTTTGGGTTTTAGTGTTGCCACCTATCTTTAGAATAAAAAAAATATGCATATTAAGCTTGAAAACAATTAAAAAATATTGTGAAATTAAAGTGCAATTAATATGAATGTATAGAATTGCCATAGCAGGCGAGAGAGTTGCTCAACTCACAGGAAATAGCAATCACGCCTGGATATATGCAACAACTTTTATATGAAGAGAGCACTTGGTTGATTATACCGAGGAATATACATTAGGGCGGAGTGAATTGGGGCTTTTTTTTGAAATCATTATTGCTCGACCTGCAGAAAGTTGCCTTTCTAGTACAAAAGTAGGACTGCAAAATATTATTGGCCTAGTTCTTTATTTGGAGGTGCCCCAATTCCATTAAAGAATGGACAAAATGCTCCAGATGCATAAAATTCATTAGCTATATAACACTAATTTCCTAATTTCTCATAAAAGTATACGTAATTCTTCGATGGAAAATGTTTAAATCAGTGTCTCCAAGCTTACACAAAAATTCTGAAAATTCGAGAAAACTTTTTGAAAATTTTTGAAATTTCCTCGAATTTTCAGAATTTTTGTATAAGCTTGGAGACAGTGACTTAAACATATTTCACCGGAGAATTTCGTATATTTTTAGGAGAAATTAGCAAATTATTTTATCTAGCAATTTAATTTTATGCATCTGGAGCATTTGCACCTCCAAATAAAGGACTAGGCCAATAATATTTTGCAGTCTTACTTTTGTACTAGAAAGGCAACTTTCTGCAGGCCGAGCAATAATGATTTCAAAAAAAGCACCAATTGACTCCGCCCTAATATATGTACATATCTATTCTTTGCTCTCTGTTGCCTTTTGAGCTCTTTGTACAAAGTTTTTGTCTGAGCACACCCTTAGTGAAATTTTACGGCGAACAATTTTCTAGCACATTTCAACCCTCTAGCAAATTTCAAAATACTATTTTTTTCGAGATATTTAAAAAATGGATCAATACGACCTCTTAGTGGGGGTGTTAGAGTGTTAAAGTATTCTACGAAATTAATGCACTTTCAATTCTACTATAACTTTCCTAACACCATATTAATATACGATATGTATTTTAACCCTTTTTTGATTTTAGAAAAGATCTAAGGCGAAATTTTTTCGAAATTTTATGGCGAATAATTTTCTAGAATATTTTGACCCTCTAGCGAACTTCAAAATACTATTTTTACACACTTTTCTAATTAGGGGTTAAAAGGACCACTTCGTCTGGCTTTTAGAGGGTTAAAGTATTCTACGAAATTAATGCTCGTGCAATTTCACTATATCTTTACTAACCACATATTTCTCTACGAAACGTATTTTAACGAATTTTTCCTCCTTTAAAATGTTCGCTAATTTGAAATGGCATTAACAAAAAATTAAACTTCAGCTAGCGAAACGGTTGGGGAGTTTTACTATAGGGATAGTGGTATTAGACCTCTGCACAATACCATTTGCCTCTTCTATATTTTCAAATACTCTATGCATTGTACAATTAGTCACAGCACAATTTCAATGCAGATACGAATATAACCCATACTTTTCATTTGGAATACAAATACTATTTCTATTTGCTCTGTTGGAGCGATTAGTGTACACTATTCGCCACGATAGAATAGAACATAATAATAACCATGTTATGAAGTATTCGCAAAACCTTGTTGCTTCTTTGGTTTGTTTGTTTATTTAATGTGCATATGGCATTAAGGTGGACCAAAAAATAAAAGCCCAACAAATATATGTTCCATTTTTTAATGATAAGGAATGATTTTCTTGTTCATTAAGGACTTTGAAAAAAATTATGTATCATCAAAAGGAGAAAGAAATTTGGAGGCATTTGCACGACCTCTAAATTTTAATATATTAAGGAAAAATTTTAGGTACACTCAAAAAAAAAAATTACTCAGATTATGGAAAAATGGGAATGATTCGGCGCTAAAGACATATTTCCATATTTTGATGTACAATTTTCTTTAAAACGTGGTTTTTATTCCTTGATTTGAAGAAAATCGTACATCAAAATATGGGAATATGTCTTTAGCGCCGAATCATTCCCACTTTTCCATAATCTGAGTAAGTTGTTTTTTCAGTGTATAGATTTCCGTATTATATTCGCATGAAAATCGGGTTGTTCCGCGAATTTCGGGAGAACTTTATTTCCTTCATAAAACCACCTTAATATGCCAAATAAGTTTCCTAACTAATGCCGAAAAAATCAAAAGAATCGAAGTATTGGTTACCGAGTTATTTTAAAATATATAGAACAGTTGGAAATATGTAGATCGTAAAAAGCTCTGGTTCGAAATTTATTTTAGACATATGGTTTCTTGGGCAAAAAAGCTTGAAATTACCCAAATTTTTATAATTGCGATGTGTCCATTAATTTTTTTTTTGGCCCCTACCAATCGACCCGCCCTAGTGTGTATGCATATGCACATACACACACTCACACTAGCAGCGTAATTTTGCTGAACACAACGTCTGGATGTGTGTTTATGAAAATATGTACATATGTACGTACATATATTTCGATTATATTCGAAGTATTCGCAAGCAGGGTTGGGCAAGCTGCATTCAATTTTGATTGCATTCAGCCTTGCAGCCACCAATCAATGATGAGTGGTAGTGCAAAATAGATTTGCATTACCATTCAGTAGCGAATGGGAATGCAAATTTGGTTTGCATTACCATTCAGTAGTGAATGGGAATGCAAATGTGGCTTGCACTACCATTCAGTAGTGAATGGGAATGAAAATGTGGCTTGCACTACCATTCAATAGTGAATGCGAATGCAAAGGTGAATAATATAATAATACAATGGCGCTATTATAACTCTGACGAGTTTTATGGCCGAGCTTCTCTCCCAATTCGAGGTGTGCTCCTTTTTGTTTTTCCTACTAATTGGGTGGACCTACAGTTTTATGCCGGCTCCGAACGGCGAATGCATTTTTTGTGAGAAGCTTTTTCATGGCAGAAATACTCTCGGAGGGTATGCCGCCCACTGCCGAGAGGTGACCGCTGCTCTTAAAAAACCCAATAATTGGATTTTTACTAATTGAAAAATTGTTTTGGTGTTTAGCTCGGACCGTGGTTTGAACCCGAGACCTCTGACACAGCAGGCGAGCACTCTACCCACTGCACCACAGCGGCCCACGAAGGTGAATGCATTCCCATTCATTGCATTCCCACTGCAAATGTGATTTGGACTATTAATTAAAAATGAGTGCGAGTGATTTAGACAACCATTCATCATTTAATAGCAGTTAAAACCTGTGACCATAGTTAAGGTATTAAGTGGCTAATCTATTTATTAACGGAAAGGAAGTTTATGGGATATTATAAATATGGAATTAGGCTTAGCAAAGTAAAGGGAAACCAACACGGCATGGTAATATGTACATATGTTCTATGTTATACCTGTAAGTAAAAGTATTTCTTTCAACTTCTGAGGTTATAATTACACAGTTCAACAAATTTACAAAAATTTTACTCAACACGAACAAACGCTAGTTATTATGAAAGAGGATGCCTCTCAGACCAACTTTTCCGAACAGAGTACTAGTCCAGTGCAAATCACATTTGCAGTGGGAATGCAATGAATGGGAATGCATTCACCTTTGCATTCGCATTCACTATTGAATGGTAGTGCAAATCACATTTGCATTACCATTCACTACTGAATGGTAATGCAAACCACATTTGCATTCCCATTCACTACTGAATGGTAATGCACTTTGAATGGTAATGCAAAAATGCCCATCCTTGTTCGCAAGTAGTGTACACTGTTTGCAGAACCTTTTTAAGGTCATGTAATTGTCGCTACGAATAAGTAATTGTATTGGTTCTGTTTATGGTTGTGCTCTACTTGCGTTTATTCTAAAACGACAGAAACAAGTAGGTACTGTAATTGGACGGCCGCGAATATTTTGTTGGCCGTTTCGAATCCATTCGTGCAGCCCTCTAAATGGTATTTCGTTCCGTGAGCAAATTTTTCCGCCCCCAGACAACATTCCTCAATTTCTGTCACAGTGTTATAAGTGTATCATCCTAACAGAGTTTTACATACTTAAACCTTAAGCATTCGCTTGGTCTCTAGAGTCTAGACGACCAGATTACTATCTAATTACAAACAAACACAAATAAAGCATGTCCAACGCTGTTTAAACTAAGCAGACAATTTAATTACTTTCATAGAACCAAGTTCGGTGGTTGAGGGGAAAAGGCAAACTAAGTACTTAACTCACTGTTTAATAGCACAAAACATATGTACATATGTACATAAATATACATGAACATGTACAATACGAAATTCGCAAAGAGCAATAGATCAAATGGTAATCACCACATCGTTAAAAGTTCAAAATGAAAACAAAAAAAAACTATACCAAAAATAAAAACAGAACGACCAACAGAAACTCTCGCAGCAGACATAAAATATATGAACAACAAATGAAACATAACGAGTAACTGTATATCGCACATAAAAACATAAATACTAACATATGTACAAACATAAAAACCACAATAATAATTGTAAATTGCAATGTAATTATAAATTAACTGCATACAAATGCACTACATACATACATCGCAACTTAATAAATGTTTACAAAACTGACAAACCAACAAACCCTGACAACCCGGGCAACCGAATTACGATTAACAAAACCAACAGCAACGAAACCAAAGCAACAATAACAAATGTTGCCACATGTAATAACAGTTTAAACAAATAATACATAACTTGTATGTACATATGTACATAAAACAAACTATTATTGTAACAGATTTAACAACAACTACAACAAACGGTTAAAATCAAAAATGCGATAGAAAAAATAATAACCGAAATCGTTGTCAGAAAGAGTGATTAGTGTCTGTGGGGCAAGTGAAATATGTACGTACATATATAAGCAAGGAACGAAGGAAGAATAAGCACATCTCACACTGAAAAACCACGCTTTCCCCTAAAAGTATGCAATGTTTACATACATACATACATACATACAGGTGAAACTAATAAAAGCGTGTTAAAAAATGATGAAGATTACTTTTTTAAACGTATTAAATGATTTAATTTAAATCTCTTAAATGGTTCCGAAAGAAAAACAAGAAAGTTGCATGACCTCAGTGGTTTAACCGAAGAAGTTGTGCATTATAAAAATGTTGTGTAAATTTGTAATAGGCTAAAGCGATCTCAATCATTCCTCTTTTGAATTGCTCTCCATAAAAGCGGTATCATTTTTAGGAAGAAAAAAAAACTAGGGTTGCCATCTTCTTACAAAAATTCGATTACATAAATTAATAAAATAAAAATATTATAGCAGATCTTGTATTTTTTTCGAAGAAATGTAGCAACTCTCATTGCAAAATAATTTTTTTTGAGGGTTGCACCTGTTTTTAATTTTTTTAGCTCAATAAAATTTGTGAAAATCAATTAAATATTACAATATGGGTATCAAGTAGAGCTCCAGATTTTTTTTGAACATTTTCGAGTAGCCCGAACAAATGTTGTTCAAATGCTCGAACAGTCGTTTGTTTGTTTATTACCCGTATGTTTGTACGGGCATTTGAACAATTCGGGTATTTTGAAGTTTGTTTTTTTCTTTTGTTTGGCTGTGTGCCAATCGGCAACATTTTTCTCTATGGGAAAATGAGGTAGAAAATTTTACCATGTTGAGATAAAAAACACAATTTTGCTGTGCCAAACGGAATAGAAAATTTTGACAGTTACAAAGATAAACTTTTGGGCGAAAACGGACAACTATACAATTTTAAAACGTAAAATGAATATAATTGTTGATGGCAATATTGCTGTAAACAGAAGAAATGTATTCATGTAATTATCTCATGTTATTTTGTTTTTAAATATTTGTGTTACTTGTATATGTATGTAATTACAAAATGTCAAAATTTTACCTAGCCCATTGAGCTAGGTAAGATTATGACACTAGAATTCACCACGAATACTGCCAAAATTTTATTTCCTTATGTCAAAATTTCATTTTTTCTACCGATTGGCACACAGCCTTTATTATAATTTTTTTTCTTTACATGTAGTTTTTTTTATTTTTGTTTTTCCGATACACATTTTTTTTGTTTGTAAGCTCGAATGCTCAAATGTTTGTACGGGCATTTGAACAACAAACGGGCTTCAAACATAATTCTTCTTCTTCTTTTTAATCAGCGCGTAACGGTCTAGACGATTTTGGCCGAGTCCAAAAAAGCGCACCAGTCGTGTCTGTTTTGTGCTGCCTAGCGCCAATTGGAAATACCTAGGCAGGACGAGTTGGTCTTCACCTGATCTTCCCAAAGCAGAGAAGGTGTCCCTTTTCTTCTTTTGTACATACTGCCCTTCCAAAAAAGGCGAAAGGCAATGGGTGATGCAATAAGTTCAAAAATGCTATATGTCGCGAGGACAATATTTGATATGTTCCAAAATTGTGTTTGACCGACCTTCATAAAAAATTTCATTTATTTTTCTTGATGAGTTTCCAGTTCATTTAGATTGTAAGTCAAAAAGTCAGATTTTTGCAGCAAAGTTATTCAAAAAGGGACGGAAAATGGGTGTTTCCTAATTTCAGGAGAAAATTGAAGAAGTTCTTTTGGTTTAGTTTTTTTATAGTAAACAAATTTAGTTAATTTTTATTTGGCGAAAAGCGAACAAGTTCAAAGCTACGTATTACCAGCGATGGTAGAAATGATAGCTATTTCGAAGAAAACCAATTCTTCATCATCAGATTTCTTTTCGGGATCAAGCCGGGAATCGAACTTAGACCCACCGTGAGAAGGTGTAAATGTTAGCGACGCGCTAACCCACTCAGCCAAACACGGCCTGGCACGCAGTTGAACTTTTTGTCGCTTTTCTTTTGCCACCTTTACTCGCCCAACATTATTGTTGTATTTTTATGTAGTCATGATTTTCATGAGATAACACAAATTTGTTGCTTCGGTTAGCCGGAAGTAATGTGCATTTGCAACACCCTGCCTTTTTATTTAATTTTAATTGTTGAATTATTGTGTGGACACAGAAGATTTTTAATTAATTTTTATTTGGCGAAAAGCGAACAGCGAATATTCTGTGTGTATAATAAAGTTTGTGCAAGTTCAGGGCAAATTTGTAAATAAACTGTAAAGACATAGCTGAAAAACCCATCATGCGTCAATTTTACGCATGATTATCTTTAACGTATGTAAAAATATGATTATCTAACTAGGGTTAACTTGATACTAGAGCTCTAGATACCCGGGTATCGAACAGTTCGAATTGATCGTAATATAATATGATACACTGGCTCTAAGGTCGAACTTCCTTCCTAATTCGAAGCCTGCTCCTTAATTTGGTTTTTCCTACTAATTGGGTGTGCCTACAGTTTTATGCCGATTCCTAACGGTGAATGCATTTTTGTGAGAAGCTTTTTCATGACAGAATTACACTCGGAGGGTATGCCGTCTACTACCGATAGGTGACCAATATTTTAAAAACCTAATAATTGACTTTTAATTAGAAAATTAATTAAATTAAGATTTATATTAATTTAAGGCCATTTAGCTCTTGATCAGCTAGATTAATTAAATTAAATTTTGGTGTTGGGTCGGCTGGGGGTTGAACCGGCGACCCATGGTATGGCATGCGAGCACTTTACCCACTTCCCCACAGCTTCCACAATACAACACATATAGTTTTTTATTATACTGGCTCTTCAGTATAATGTTATGATGAATGAAAGTCATACTTGTCCTTATGCAATACGTGAGAAATGCTTCCTGAAAGTCACGGTAAAGATAATAATGCGTAATTTTGACTCACTGACCCCTCATATTGGTAAATTTACAAAACTTACCACAGAAAATTATGTGTCACGTGAGAGATATGCAGCACAACTGAAATATATATAACGTTCAGCGACGTATTCACATAATTGGGGGAGTGAGAACAATAATTCGAAAGGGGATGCGTAATTTTGACGCAGATTATCTTTTTAGGGTTAAATACCTTTAAGAATACTATTTGCTGGAATTATTTTTGTTAGCGTTGCCGGCTTCTTAAAATTTTTCGTTAAGGTAAATTAATAAAATAATAAATATTAAAGCATATCGCGTATTGTTCAAAGAAATGTAGTAACTCTCAGCACAAAAAAAATTTGTTTGGAGTGTTGCCACCGGTTTGAAATTGGTTGGCTCAATAAAATTTGTAAAAATCAATTAAATACATACTACACTATTGGTATCAAATTGAAGGTGTTTAAGCATATAGAGTTAAGGATTTCTTTAGGAATAAAACAATTATTCTAACTTATCAACGTACTTACATATGTATGTATTTCATTACATTAAATACATAACTACTCGCTTCTGCGATAGTAGAGCATAGATTTTATGTCTTTTCGTAGTCAAGCGGTTGCGCGCCAACCACTTAAAGCAAACTTGACCAGAAATATGTGGATATACATATAAAAGAAATTCTACGTGCAAATGGATATGTTAACAGACATCCGCTAATACGTAAATGCATATATATGATCATATATCATCCAGACTCGTTGATATCCTATTTTATATTTGCTCCTTGGTTTTTGATATATTAAATGCCAAGTGACACTTTGACGTCAAAGAGTCAGAAAGCGCGGACATAGAGATGTCAGCTACACTTACATATGTATAAATGAATAAACGGAAAAGATGGTAGACAAGCCATATATGTACTCTTTAGTATAGTATGTAGGTTTGTATGCACTAACTACATTCATACATATATATGTATGTAGGGATGTAAATATATGAAAAACTATCATGAGAGCCATCAAACCAAAAAGTAATTCATCTTCATACAACCAAAACGCTTGCATGCGAACTTGACGGTAAGGATATAGTATATACATACCCAGTAGCGAAAACGGTCAACGATGGCAAGGTATCTAATGACGAGTAAGGGACATGTCAGGAATGTCATGAAGGCGTCACGTGTCAGTCATCGAGATGATGCGATTGGTTGCTTTCCATTTTCTGTTCGTTGTACTCTCCGCCTTTTGTCTCGTTCGTAAACAAATAGATATAAGAGTAGGCTTTGTTTTCGGTTTTTTGTAATATTTAACTACTCCACGCATTTCTTTTTATAGTTCACAAGTGTTTGAGCGTCCGGGTGACAGGAAAATGTCCAAAAAAGATCAAGAATTAGCAGAACTTCAAGAAAAAATTAATAATTTAGACCAAAAGATGGACGTAATGTTGAAAAATCGGGCAGATCTTGTATGAATGTTAGCAGAAAACAATGTACTCTTTAAAAGATCTTTACTCTCAGACAATTCGCATAAGGTGACAGGTAACAAGGTCAATGGAAATAAGGTCAATTTACCTTATTTCCCACCCGGTTGGGAAATAACGTCAATTGACATTATTGCGTTTTCTAGCATTTAGCTTCGCATCGGTCCGTGTCGGTTCGCGTCGCTGCTGTTATTAGAAAAGTTAAGCGCCGCAGGCGAAAATTTGGAATAAAAAATCGCGCGATTTTTAATTCCAAATTTTCATTTTTCTAAACTGCTTTTTATGAGAAACAAAAAGCGCCACAGGCGAAAATTTGGAATAAAAAATCGCGCGATTTTTAATTCCAAATTTTCATTTTTCCTAAACTGCTTTTTATGAGAAAAGAAAATCGCCGCAGGCGAAAATTTGGAATAAAAAATCGCGCGATTTTTAATTCCAAATTTTCATTTTCCTAAACTGCTTTTTATGAGAAAAGAAATGCGCCGCAGGCGAAAATTTGGAATAAAAAATCGCGCGATTTTTAATTCCAAATTTTCATTTTCCTACTTTTTTGCCATGCCGCAGGATAAGGCAAGTAGAAATAGTTTTTATAAAAATTTTTATTTAAATTTTTGTATAACTAGATATTTAACATATATATAATTTATTGAAATATTTTTGCTGTGTTCGCAACTCTTTTTCGACGACCACACCACTAAATTCACTTATCAACTAATTTGTAGTAACATAAGAGCGAGTAAAATTGTATTTTCATTCATTAACAAACGGTACTCATAACGGGTTTGCAGAAGAACTCAGCAAATATTTTCATGAATGAACAAGTTTTAAGCATAGTTGACATTATTTCCATTTGGATTGGGAAATAAGGTCAATTATTTTATTTCCAAATTTTCGTTGACCTTATTGCGTTTTCCAAAAACGCAATAATGTCAATTGACCTTATTTCCCAACCGGATGGGAAATAAGGTCAATTGACATTATTTCCGTTGACCTTGTTACCTGTCACCTTCGCATAACATTTATTTCCCCATAAGAGATGAGATGTTATGACCCTCTATATGACATGTCATGCTTGAGACACCTGTGACTCTCTACATGACATTTCATGGAATCGTCACTTCGGAAAAAATTAGCATTTGTATGAAAAAGTCATGAAAGACTTCCATATAAACGTCAGCTGATGTCAGTTAGGACATAGCCTAGAAGTACGTGACACATAAGTGCCCTTTGCAGGACTTTCGCTACTGGGTATGTACGTACAAGTGTGTGTATGTGTTTAATGAAAACTATTTGATCAGGTTTCTCGCTATTTTTCCATCTTCCAGCTCTCGTATGTGCACATAACTGCTTTACATGAGCGTCTGTGATTATTTGCATACATATTTACCTTTGTTGGCATGGCTGGTACTTTACTTTAGACGTTGGTAGCTGACTTAACGCTGCTTACAAAAAAAAAAACTAACGTTAAAACAACAACTACAAAAATAACAGCTACAACTACAACAACATTTACAGCAACAACAACATTTCCAGCAACAACAAAAAGCACCCGTTTTACTTGATTGACTACCTGACTGACTGTTGTGGCTTAAATTCAATGGTGGCTTTGTCAAGCGAGTGACCGAGAGTACAAGCCACCACAGCCACCAACCAAGTCGTATTGGGTTGGCAACATGACTTATCGATTTAAGCTATATACAAACATGCATACATACATATGCATGTTATGCTTACTCAGTGAAAGAACCCTTCCATGTATGTATGTATGTACATATGTACATACATCCACATGCCGTAAATATTCTTAGTTGAGGCTTTAGCTTGTTGACGGAGCAATTTGTCATTTCAGCAATTTTTTCTTTCCTCGATTGCATGGCTAAGTGTGCTGTGGCTGGCTGTAGTTGGCTTCTTGGCATATCGCTTTAGGCTTAGGAAACGTGCTCAAGAAAAATCTGTTCAGACTGGTATTAGAGATTAACACTTAGGAGGATTTATATTGGACTGAAGTTGGCAATCATATACCCAATATCATAGAAGTTATTATTTGTTCTTCTTCCTCTGCTTCTTCTTCTTCTTCTTCTTCTTCTTCTTCTTCTTATTATTATTATTATTATTATTATTATTATTATTATTATTATTATTATTATTATTATTATTATTATTATTATTATTATTATTATTATTATTATTATTATTATTATTATTATTATTATTATTATTATTTATTACTATTATTATTATTATTATTTTTCCATATATTCTTCTTCTTCTTCGTCCTATTCTCCTTCTCCTTCTTATTCTTATTCTTTCTCTTTTTTTTGCTTCTTCTTCTTCTTCCTCTTCCTTTTGTTCTTTTTCCTATTAATTGTCACGTAACCGTCTCGACAATCCTAGCCGAGTCCAATAAAGCGCGCCAGTCGTGTCTGTTTCGTGCTGCCTCGAGCTAATTGGAAATACCATCGTAGAACAAGTCAGTCTTCATCTGATCTTGCCAACCCAGTGGAGGTCTCCCTTTTCTTTTTTCTTTCTGGTCCGCAGCACCTTCATCCATTATCACGACATGACCTATCCAACGCAACCGCTGGATCTTTATCCGCTGAACAATGTCGATGCCTGCATAAAGCTCGTACAGCTCATCATTAAATCTCCATAAATCTTCCAAAATTATTCTTTACGCTAGTCTTTTCTGTTCAGAGGTAATTAGAAACACCAAAACAGCAAGGATCGCCAAGTTAAGCCGATCTTTACAAGACAGTGTGTACCTTTCAATTGTGATACTTACCATCAACAACCCGCCAAGTTTCACGAATCTTCCGAAGAACTTTTCTCTCGAATTTTTCAAGCCTCATCTCAGCTGATACTGATATTGTCCCTGATTCTGCGCCCTCCAGCAAGATGGGTACGATCAGCAACTTGTAGAGTGTGACTTTTTTTACTTAGTCCAAAGTAGTACGTGTTGGCAATAGTAGGTAGGTTAGGTTAGGCTGGCCGGATACACTGATCCTTCACATAGACCACATATGGTCTTTAGTGTTACCAACATCGTATTGAAGCCGTTATACTAAACTTGGAACGCAAAGCTTCGCAAGTTTTAGTAGTTTGTCTATTTATGAATAGTATTTGTTGACCACTAGCTTCCACAACAGCGGTGAGAGTACTCCCCCTTGTGGGGTGCCCCTATGTGCCTTCCTTGACATCGTCGAAAGGCCCCACCCACCCGTCACCGTCCGATAACTTCAAAGATCCTCGATCCAGTGCCGAATTATTGGAGGTATTCCGATCCATTCGATCCCCTCCAACAGCGCCGCAGCAAAGACATTGCTAAAGGCACCCGAAATATGAAGAAAGACACCTATGGCACTACCTGTAGTGAAGGGTCTTTTCGATACGTTGTTGTTGTTGTGATTATTTATCCTGTTTATCCTCCATAACGACAAGATAAATGTATTTTATGCCTTCCGCCAGGCACCTCGAACCATGACTGAGGCCGTCTCCCACACTCCCCGAAGGTTTTGTGGAGTGTAGGGAAACTAATCTCTTCTCGGGTACTAATCTCTTCTAACACTAGCCCGACTGTCGATTTTTTTTGGTTCTCAAATACACGAAGCACTTCATGGCTTACAATTTGTTACTTTGACATTGCTAAGGCACTAACTCCCTTACTATTTGCGTTTTATGATAGAAAGTACTTGGTTTATTGCCAAACCTTGGCCTCTTCATCCAGCTCAGACAAGTGCGATTATACGGCGCGACTGCTGGGCGCTAATGATGTCAATGCGAGGATGTCACCTTTTCTGAAACCTCATTTTGTCCAAAACGGCTCGGACATAATCTTCGAAATCTTATCGTCTTTTGGTATAGTCGTTTAAGTGTATCGCGGTTTGTGTTCTCTGGGATTGGCGACGCATCTCCTTCAAAACTTTATTGTTACTGTTATTTAGCAAAAATAAATGTTTCCTTCAAATCCTAAGTAGACTACGGATGTCAGTTACCAGATCTCCGTCATCCGTTTCCAGAAGAATTTGCCTATTCTTCAAACCTTCTCTTACATTTTCTGGCAAAATTTCCGATTTCAAACTCATCAGACTTGCACATATCACGGGTATAAAAAATTATGTATGAATGAACATTATCGACGTATGTATGTATGTAAAAATATACTTAGGCTGACCATAAATATGAATCGAAATTGAGGGACAAAATTTCAAATGATATAAGTACGAACATATGTATATTTATGAAACTTGAAATCGTAAAAAATATTTATTCATCAAATAATAGGCTTACAAACATATGTAATTCACATTCTCTTCAGACTTTTTGTTTTAACAAAAATAAACAAATTTGTAAGTTTAATTATAGGTATCTACAATAAAGCAAGCATAATGCTACGATAAAAAAGAATTTGGTAACTTAGTTTAATGTCCACAAATCAATTTTAATACGGTTTACCAATTTCTTTTAAATTAATTTGCCACACAGCAACCACAAAAATTACATTCCAACAAACATATAGTCAATGAGGATGGTAGTTATTATCGATAACTACTTAAATTCTGATGAGAAAAAGGGCTGCCACCTCAACCTTTTTAATATAAAACAGATTTTAAACAAAAAGGGGAATATTCATAGTCAAAATAAAATATTGATTTTAACTAACTTAAAATCAGATTTTATCAAGACTATGAATATGCCCCAAAATAAATAAATGAGGGACAAATGAGGGACACTAGGAAAAAAACAGAACATTTTGAGGTTTTCCGAAAAAACAAAAATACGAGGGACAGACGTCTGAAAAACAGAACGGTCCCTCAAAAAACAGAACGGATGGTCAGCCTAAATATACTGCACTTAAATTATTACTTGAGAGTGATCCGCAAACACCAGAAACGACAATCTGTACACGGTTATAATTGCCATAACTGTCAACAAACAGAGGTAACATGATTGAATCATGGATAAGCAACAACAAAAACACCAACAAATTCAACAACTTGTACCAGCAACGAAGTCAAAGCACGCTAAACAAAATGAAATTGAAATTAAATTGAAAAAAGAGAAGAAATTTTAAACTTGAGTGGGAATTAAATTAGCGCTATCGATTTCATATTATAATGCCACTTTGGTATTATCTTACGCCAAGAAAGCGCGAAAAAATAAAACCAAAAGCAGTAAAAGCAATAAAACCATATTTGTTGGTAAATTGCTTTTCAAACGATTTCACAAGTACTTAATCTTCTTAGAAGCATTACTCGTATTCGGCAATGATGAATTAATAAAATTTCATGCTGTGACATGTTCTGCTGTGAAAGAACAACAACATGCAAGCTCAAAAGTTGACTCGCACCACAACTACACAATCGATATGTTTTTGCGACTATTCCGAGTCGGAGGTGGTTTCGATTTGTGAGTCTGAGAATATGTTTTGGGGTTGTTTTGAAGGCGAGCGGAATTGTTGGCGAGTTCGAGATGTATTAGCGATTGCTTCGATTGACGACTACTCGCAGCTGGATTAGAATACGAATGAAAATCATCGAGAGTATTCGTGTTTTTTGAACAATCGAGACAATTGAATAAAACCTATTTCTTTCTCGCCTATCACTATTAAATAGTAATGATCTATTACCTACTTCCTGTGGCTTATGAGTTGGAATTTCAAACATTGAAAATGCTTTATTCTTCATTCGTCGCTAAATCTTTTGTGGGACTCGTCATGAATAAAGCAGAAAATACATAAATCTTTCGAAGATTTCGCTTTCGATTATAGGTATGCAGTGCATTAATTTCTGAGAAAAGTAAGTAAGTAGCTCCTTTAATTGCCATCAAAATAAGGACCATTTCCATTTACAACAAATTGAAGAATTGTTTGGTGCGGTTTTGGCATTTCTTGGTACAAGAACGTTAGTGGTTTATGGAGCATTTAATTGCCATCAAAATAAGGACCATTTAAATGCTTGATAAACCACTAAAGTTCTTGTAACAAGAAATGCCAAAACCGCACCAGACAATTCTTCAATTTGTTGTAAATTGAATGCAGCTTTAAATTAAAAGAAAAATACATATTGACGAATTTCCAAGAAAATACAATACTTACGACCTTCACGCTAAGTCGTAATAAGCTCACACAAAAATAAACACTACACTTACATAAGTCTTTAAGGACTGCCAAATTAAGTGGCAGTGTCACTTAAGGGATTAATTGGATACATACATATATGTAAGTATAGAAGAGACAACACATAGAATGCAAATCCAGTGACACAACATAAATCTCTTAATTACAAATAAATTACAAAATTAAATTGAAAATAAGCACACAAAAAAATAAAATGTTAAAGGCGGAATGCACGTTTTCTTTTTGAGCTCATGGCCCAATTTTATGAAGATTAAAAACAAATACATATGTAAATAGAAAAATCGGAGAAAAAATAGAAGAATAGAAAAGTAGAAACACCCAGCAGGGTTTTTCCATATTTTGGTAATGGCTTGAAATTGTATTCAATGAAATAACGCATTACAAATAGCTAAGAAACACTCCTTCGCTTTGTTTGCTCATTACTTGTAATGCGACAGTTTAAAACTATTATTTTTTCGCTTACTGGTAATGCAGAAAATAATCGAAAAGGTTTGGAGTACTGCCGTTATTTTTTTGCAAACGCTTTTCTTTGATTTTAATTTTTCTACGAGTAACTAGCAGTTTTGCAAAGCAATTTACCCTCATTCTCGTTTATTTTGTCAGCTTTCATTATAAAACTGTCGTGGTTAGTCGCGTTATTCCATCGTTGAAAATTTTTTAAATAAGCCAATAGCTGTGCAAATACATAGTGTAATAATTATTACTAGTATCGCCGGTGCTCGAAATTCGACCATGCAATTTATTTATTTTCAACTTGGTATTGGTACAAATATTATTCCTTTTCGCGGAGATAAGCAAGACTTTCCAAATTCCAGTACCGCAACACTGACCCATGTTTTTTGAGCTCTCCTAATTGCCCTCTTTCATCTGGTGTATCGTTTTTTTAAATAACATAAAAGGGGAGAGATAACCTATTTTTTTGCACTTTTCAAAGCTGGCAACCCTCCAGTTCGCCCCAGATTTCGATAGGCAACCCATGTTTTTTGAACTCTCCTAATTGCCGTCTTTCGTCTGGTGTGTCGTTTTTTAATACGCTTTTATTAGCTTCACCTGTATGTATGTATGTATGTATGTATCTATGTATGTATGTATGTATGTATGTATGTATGTATGTAACTTCATCCCATCCTAAAAGTTGCAACATTTAAAACTAAATTATTATATCTTTCAAACATTCACTTTTTTGTGTCCTCTCTATTATTTCTATTCTCCTCCGGATTCGAAACATGACATCAACAGCCCAACGGCATCATATAGTAGGACATTCAACATTATATTTTATGCTTCATTGCGGCTTTTATGTTACCTTTCTTCAAAATAGCCTCCATGAATTTCAATTCACTCCCGTATACAAGCCAATAAGTAACAAGCTTGCAGGGTACGGAAAAACTCACTCACGCTCAAAAATACATTCTTCTCAAATCACAAACAAATGTTCAAAGAAAAACGTATAACCACTCAAATAGCGAGCGAACTAACGCACAACAGCCAGCGATCGCTCATAGCGATGGCGATAAACTCAATGCATAAATTCACTCAAAAATAAAGCTTGAAGCTGTTTTGGGTTTGTTGTATTTGCAATGAAATCAATCGCATGTACAATGTACATACATACATACGTATGCAGAGCAAGAACTGGTTTTGTGTTTTGTGTAACAACCCAGCAAAACCAACTGCGCATTGAAAGCGCTTTTGGGGCGCTTCTTAGAAGCAGCGAAGCGCTCCACTCTCACTGCCAATAGCGCCTTTTTTCCATTAGCATGTCCTAGGAAATTAGCGCATAAATTTTTTTAAATAATTGCGCAATCGAAGCGGCGAAGTGATTCAATAAAAGATGCGCTTCGTTTAAGTGGAACCTCAGCGCTTAAAATGCGCCTCGGTAAGTGCGTGAATGATGCGCATGTGTATTGCTGAAAAATTAGTACATATGTAGCGCTTCTTTATTTGAATTGAAAATTCGAACCGATTTTGTACTTAGATCCATTTTAAGTGTTGAAAGTTAATTAAAACATTTTTTACCTCGTATATTTTTACAGTTTTAATTAATTTTTGTACTCCAAGTTAACATTTTGTAAATATATACCTACAAAAATATACGTATCTATGAATGTACATAAACTAAAAATTTACTTCAGTCATGAATGCAAATCAAATAAATATAAATATAGGTACATATTACATATACATATATATAAAATATTTACGAATTATTTGTTTTGTTTTTGTACATTTTATTTTGCATGCTTCGAAATCCTTTTCTCATTTGAATGTCATATTGTTCGAAATCCATTTCGGAGCCGCGAACTGCAACTGTTAAAATAGTATTTTGATCCACTAAAATATGAACTGTGAATTATATTACAATATACACTTACAAAAAACAATTTCTTTGAAGAATGTTAAAGATTTAACAGCAAACTTCTTTTAACGCCCATCCCAGTTTATATAAGGCAAAGTACTTTCAGTGAAAAATAACGGCAAAGATTTTTTAACCGAGGTAGAGCCCACAACACTACGAACATATGCAATCTGTGTGTAATACAATTTAAATAGATCAAAACTGAAGGCATTACCATTAAATAAGCATACCAATTCATCATGAGAATGTTGCGTTAAAATGTTGTCCGCAGTCTTGATGTCATCAATGTTTTTAAACGGAAACAATTTTATACTTGGTATTTGCGGCAGGAGCTTTTGTGCCAGTTTATCCAAAAGAATATCTTGTTTGGCCAGAATGGGTTTTAAGGATATTATTTCAGTTTGCATTTCACCCATCGCGGATTTAATATCTGCGATTTCTGTTCTCATTTCTTTCAAATGTCGCGTTTTCTCTTCGCTTTCACGTTCTGTACATAAAAAAGAAAAATGTAAGATAAAAATTTAGGTACTGCAATAAATTTAATCCAAATACATAGATATACATATATTATTATCAAGTCTTGCACACATTGTTTTCAATTCTGTATTTTCTTCCATTAGTTGGAAATGCTGTTCTTTTTGCGCGGCTTTTGTCAAGAAATTCGTCTTCATGCCCTTCATTCTTCAAATGGTATCTTTGGCTATTAAAAATTGTGCAAAATGGGTACAAACACTCCTTTATCTTCTATTGGCAAAAATAGGCACTTGCTGATCAAGCCTTTCAAAACCCTGCAGTTCTTTTCTCACCAGTCGTCTAAAATGTCTTTTGCTGTAACCCAAACTATGGCTCATTTTACCTAATTTATTAGAAAGGTATAATGAAAATGAGGTGAATCAGATTTCGGAAATTAATTTGAGTATGTACGTACCTTTAAATCCAGCACTGAGTTATCTTCTTTTAGATGGGCTATTGGTTTATTATGTGCACAATTTTTATTTAGTTTAAACCTTTTAAACAACTTATTAGCGAATTTGTTTTTTTTCTTAAAGAAATTGCAAAGAGACGCGCACATGAAACCACAAACTTAACAAATGAATAAGAAAAACTGAACAACTGACGCGTTCGTTCAATTTAACGAAATTGAACGGTAAATCAAAGCGCATAACTTGCATCGCTTTAGGTAGTGAAAACAGAGCGTTTTGTTTTTAGAAATGAACGATAGTATAAAGCACAGGATTTTAAGCGCTATATGCAGTCAAAGCGATGCACATTGATCCCGTTTCCATGGCAGTCAAAAAGAAGCGCATATAATTCCGCAGTGGGAGCAGTTAAAATGAAGCGCTTCTCAAGTGCAAAGGGGAGATGCGCTGAAAAATATTTTGCTGGGAAGCTTTATGGTTTGTCATTGTTGTGTTTGCAATAAAAACAATCGCATGTACATACATATGTATGCAAAGCAAGAACTGGTTTTGTTTGTAATTCATTTAATAGTAAGTTCTGAATCAACGAAAAGGAACCCTAATTACATTTTTATAGAATGTTTTGTAAAAGTTAGGTGAAAAAAATTTCTCTAAAAAAAAAAAATAAAAAAAAATAAAAAAAAAAAACAAAATGTGCCACTCGGGACTCGAACCTGAGCTCCTTGGTCCGTAGGCAGCATACCTCACCATTACGCTACAATCGTATTCTGAATTTTGTTGTCTAAATTCGAATTTATTCAATCAGGTTTCTTTTTTTTTTTGTTCTTTTCAAATGTTTCACCTCAACTTCTCTTCACTTTCTGATTGTAAAATATAACAAAACGTTTGGGAAATTTTGTATTTCCAAACTAGTTTGGAAAACCTTGAATAAAAGGGTTTGGAAAATATTGCATAATAAACTAGTTTACTTCACTGCATATTGGGATTTTTGGTAGAAGTTATAAATACATATGTATGTAGATCTATTTCGGAGAACACCACATCCCATCAGACTGCCTTTTACTTTTATTCTTGCGTCCGCATAAAACATCCTTTAATGAAAAATTTTACTAAAAAGTCAAAAATAAATAATAGCTTAAAAAACTAAAAAACACGCTTTAATCTTAAAAATCGTACTAAAAATTGAGAAATAATTTAATTAGAAACAAAATGATGAACGAAAATATAAGTATTTAAGGAAAAGCGTGGGGGTGCTCAATAATATTTGAACATGAAAATATTCGATTCGTACAACTAGTACAAAAATATACCTAGTTGCCAAATTAAAGAGTACGATATATGAAATCTCAAAAAAGTCAAAATAAAATTATTAGTAAAAAAACACCGATTTTAAATATTTTTTGACATACTGAGCACCCCACGCTTTTCCTTAAATACTTATATTTTCGTTCATCATTTTGTTTCTAATTAAATTATTTCTCAATTTTTAGTACGATTTTTAAGATTAAAGCGTGTTTTTTAGTTTTTTAAGCTATTATTTTTCTTTTAAATATGGGAACGTAAGTACATACATGCATATGCATGAAATATTTGAGTACCACATTTCCCTTTAACGGGCCACCTACGTACATATATTAAACCATCTACACTATCGATGGTTGCCTTTAAAACTATCGATGGTCCATCGATGGGACCACTATCGATGGTTTTCCAGCGCTATGCTAAACAGCCTGGCAATTGTTTGTATGGGAAAAATGTTAGCCTATTAATATATATAGATTCAAATAGTGTTTTTTTTTTAAATACATTTTGCAAAGAATGTATTGATTCTTTATTCATTCTGTTTGCTATTTGTTTTCGGCATAAATTGCTAACTCATAGTTTTAAAATTATTTTTTTCGCTTACCGGTATTGCATAAAATAAGCGAAAAGATTTGGAACACTGCCGATATATTTTGCAAAGCCTACATTGATTTAAATTTTTGTAACTAGCAATTTTGTAAAGAAATTTACCTTCATTCTCGTTTATTTTGCCAGTTTTCATTATGATGCATTATAGATTACTATACTGGATTGTGTGATATATGCAATTACTTATACCAGTGAAAGAACTTATTACTTGTAACAGCTTACTTTTCTCAATATTAGTAGCGACTTTATAATGCATTACTGTCTACCATATTGTAAGACAATACCGCCAATGACATGCCTATGTTAAAGTAATGCAATCCGTATGCGAAAGTGTAAGTGATGAATCAAGATTTCTCGATGATTTTACCCATTACATGTAAGAGAAAGCCCTGCTGGGCATAAAGCTCAAATTAGTTATGCAGTAACAGTATCGGTATATTTGATTAGTGATTCGCTAGTCGGTAACGCTATCGGTAACAACCAAATGAATTTTGGTTTTCAGCCGTAACGCTAACCAGCTGATCGATTGTTTGTTTCAGTTGTTCACTGTCATGACCCAATAATAATATGGTCGTAGCAATCAAAAGAGAACACGCGATTAGCGTTAATACAAAATATGATAATTTCGCAACCTAAAAAACCAAAAGAAGAAGAGCGACTCTATTGCATGGCCACCTTTATTGGGCTATGATCACTGTTCAGCTGTTTACTGTTACTGCACCAATAATCGACCAAATTAATACTGATACTGTTACTGTAATGGAAATAAAGTTAACTCATAACTAATTGAACCCTAAGCCAAATACAAACACGAACAGATAAGACAAAAATGGAACAAACGAAAACATTTTTAGGCCGTCTGTGACAGTTTACTGTTACTGCAACAAAAAGCAACAACAAAATATCATTACAATTGTAATTGAACTACATGCATAGGTATAGCAGACCAAAAAAAAAACAAAGTGATGTAGAGCAAAAATAAGCAAAGTTCGTCTCGGTCGTCGTGTGACAAAAAGGTGACAAGCTGTAATGTGATACCAAGGTCGTACCTATACATATGTCGAACAGAACAAACGTGACTCTTTGTGAAGTTGGGCTGCAAGAAGCAAGGAGAGGCTTTTGATGGATGGTTAGGTTTTTTCCCTAATCCATTGATTTGTTCAAATACCGAAACTATTGACCTTCATTTGAAATGCGCATAAACTTCAAGCCATTGTGTTTATTCCTCGCGGGAGCACAATGCTTACTACTTTACCTATCAGAAAATGAGAAGGAGAAAAGATCAGTACTAGCTACTAAGTAGGTAATTGTAAAGTAAAGTCATCTCTATAAGAACAAAAATCACACTCTACAGGACGGAGATTTCATGATGAGCTGTGCGACTTTACGAAGACATCGCATTGGTCAGCGTATAAAAATCCAGCGGGTTCGTAGGGTAGGTCATGTCGTCAGAATGGATGAAGGTGTTACGGCTCAGAAATTATTTCTATCGAAACCCGCTAAAGGCAGAAGAAGAGGGAGACTTCCTCTGCGTTGGGAAGATCAGGTGAAAACAGACTCGGACTCATTTGGTATTTCAAATTGGGGCCAGGCAGCACGAAATAGAAACTTTTGGCGCACTTCATTGTACTCGCATAGAATCGTCTAGATGATTACACGTCAATCCTGAGGAAGAAGAGTAGGTACTACTATACCCGATAATAAGAGTGATCATGAGGAACGAAGGACACTAGATCTGTAGCGGAAAGAGAAGTTCCATTCCAGGAAGTAGAAGCCTGTATTGCAGTTAAAAGATCTATTATATAACGAGACTTGATTTGCATGTGCGGGTTCTGTTTCGCAACAGATAATAAGGTCGGCATATTTTATTAGACCTTTTTAAGAGCTAATTAATAAGAAGAATAAAACAAGAGTAGCAGTTCCAAGCTATTTGCCATGAATGTGGGTGGCATAGAAGCGCCAACGCTTGAATTGACTTTTGTGCAGTTTCGAGCGTATTAAATGGAAATAATAACAAGTAAGGAAGCCTAAGTTCGAGTGGAATCGAACATTAGATACTCAGCTGTATGCTTTCATTGTTTGTTTGCGTTTGTTCGATTAGGGTGTATTTTATATAAAGCGAGTGCTGCATAAACAGGGCGCAGCCACGCCCATTTTTAAAATTTGTATCAATCATCCAAATAAGCATATAAATATTATTGTTAGTGCAAAATTGCATCCCTCTATGACTTTTAGTTACAAAGACTTCACGTTACAAATTCCAAGAGTTTTCCAGAAATATCTTTGTTAAAAAGTAGGCGTGGTCATAAACCGATTTCAACACATTTTTGCGTGTCTATTAACACATGTTATAAAAGTGCATAAACCAAGTTTCGTCATAATATCTCAGTTATTTGTCGAGTAATAGGCTCGTAGATTTCTTTGTATAAAAAGAGGCGGTGCCACGCCCATTTTATAAACTTTTTTTATTTTTTGTTTCCGGTCTATTGTAGAACTCATGTCACAAAACTTCAATGAATTATCTTTATATTTCAAAGAGATATCGCTAAAAATGATTTTATTAGGTCACTTTATAATACCCATGTATAAAAGTGGGCGTGGTCGTCAACCGATTTTGGTAATTTTTCGTCCACACATTTGGCTAAGTAAGCAAATTACGCGTACCAAATTTCATCGATATATCTTTAACGGTTTCTCAGTTATGGCCTATAAAACTTTCAATGTTTGCCCCTTAATAAGTGGGCGTGGCACCGCCCATTTGCCAAAATTTTTGTACTTTTTGTTTTATGTCCGTAGTTGGACTCCTGCTACAAAATTTCAGTGATAGATCTTTATATTTGACAGAGATATCGCTTAAAATGGTTTTATTAGGTCACTTTATAATACCCATATATAAAAGTGGGCGTGGCCGTCAACCGATTTTGATAATTTTCCGTCGAAACATTTGTCTAAGTAAGCAAATTACGCATACCAAATTTCATCGATATATCTTCAACGGTTTCTGAGTTATGACATATAAAACTTTCAATGTTTGCCCCTTAATAAGTGGGCGTGGCACCGCCCATTTTCCAAAACTTCATCAAATTTCTTCATAAGGGCCTGAGCTCAATACGTGGGTAAAATTTTATCACTCTAGCTATATTAGTGGCTGAGATACCAAATTTCCGATTTTTTCTATATAGGAAAAGTGGGCGTGGTCATGGTCCGATTTCGCCCATTTTCAATACCAACCGTCCCAGTCTCGATACCAACTTGCATTTCAAATTTCATCAAAATATCTCAATTTATACGCGAGTTATCGTGCGTACGGACGGACGGACGGACGGACGGACATGGCTCAATCGATTTCTCTTTTCACCCTGATCATTTTGATATATATAAGTCCATATCTATCTCGATTATTTCATTATGTTACAATCCACCGTTATGAAATCAAAATTATAATACTCTGTGTACTAGTACAGCTGAGTATAAAAATATACTCACATACATAAATGATTAGCATTTAATTTCTGGCGCATGATATATTTAGAAAATACATGCCAACCTCACACATGGCATACAATTGTTGTAGGTAATGGATTTATATATGTAATTGCCCAAAATATTTAGGCCTAAATTCGGTGGTCACAAGCAATAATCGCTTAAGTCGACTTAGGAAGATTTCGAGTTATATATACCACGTTATTCTCCTGTTAAAACTCTATATTTCTGTAAAACCCCCATGCTTATAACTTAATTCAATCAAAAGATATAAATAAAAAACATTTAGGCTTAACTTACAATAGACGTATATTAAACTTGCTATAACAGCCAAAGTAGGCGTATATACTTAATCTAATTTCTTCATGACATTTTGTTTTATTTACAAAATTTGATCGTAACACTGTGGATGGCTTACTGATTTTGCGTCCATAGTTTTTAATCAACTTTTATGATTTTTTAAGAAACGCTTTCGAATATAAAAATCAATTTACCTCGAAATCATTTTTTAAGACTTAAGCGATTATTGCAAATTGCCACAGAATTATAATTTGTAGTCGTATTTTATTTCTAGCACGCAAAGTTTCCAATTCCGAAACAAAACAAAATGTGCAAAATTTGTCACAAAAACAAAAAGAAACAAAAATAAAAAACTGCGCATCATGACACCAAATCACGTAATACACATTGAAATTGCATGCTGATTTGAGAGCAATGTTAAAAGCAAAAAAGTGTGAAATAAGAAGGAATATTACCTTGATTCACTATAAAACCTCAACTATGTTTGAAGCAGCCCAGTAGGCCCGAAGGAACTACTATCATCAATATTTTCCTCCTTACATTTGCTTTAGGGAAGGTAACAACTTCCATGATAATGTCACATGACTATCGCAGGGCAATGTCCGACTTCGCATGAATGACTTTTTATAGTAAAAAAAGCAATGAAGCTAAAGCGTCGGGCTTTCATTCTAAACCGCATGCTTTTTTCATATGATCGTTACTATACTCCTGTTAGGTATTCAGCATGAATGGTAGCATTACTTTAGTGCTGAATATGCAGCTGCCTAACATAAAACTTTGTTATGTACTTCATTCGTGCTCTGAAAAAAAAAACGTTGTAAATCTAAAGACTTATGCTGTTAAATCAACTACTTTCCGCAGTTGAAATGTGCCCAACAACGCTCCGTTGTTGTTTCAAAGGTGCGAGCGTTGTTGATTTAAGTGAATAACGGAGATTGTTGGAAAAAATTTTCACCTAAAAATAAATTTTTGTTTGCATTTTACTCTTCATCTTCTCTCCGCCCGGTTCCCAACTGCAAATATGTAGCCTCCGCTTGTTCTCCTCTTCTTCTCTCCTTCTTATCATTCACTGCATAAGTTGCTATCTTTATTTTTTATTCTGATTTTTCTCCTTTATTTTATATTCTCCTCCGGATTCGAACCATGACATCAACCTGAAATTCTATCCAATCATCACATAGTGCAACATTCAACATTATATTGAATTGTAGTAACCTATTTATACTTCCATTTCCTAAAAAGGAATCCATGAATTATTTGAATCATTGTAAAAACAAAATTTAAAAAAAATTTGTTCTCATTAGTTTTGTTTACAACGGAAACTGTTGGGTCAAATACTTTTGCCTTTAAATCAACAACGGGGAGAAAATTGTTGCTAAAAATAAACCTTTTTTTGGATTTTTCTCTTCATCTTCTCTCCATCATTAATTTTTTGTTGGTTTTCTCACAAAAAAATATTTTCTCACAAAAAATTTTTTAAAGGCAAGCAAGTTTTTGAATCAACAACGCCCGTTTTTGAATAAATTGTTGGATCAAAAACTTTGCTGTAAAAACAAATACTTTTGCTGTTGAATCAAAGACGGAGATTCAACAGCCGAAAGTTGTTGGTTTAACTACGGGTATTTTTTTCAGATTGTAAATTTTTCTGTTTCGGTTTACTCTTCTTAACTCCTACTTTAGTCAGTGAAGAAATGATCTGTGCCCAAGTTGTACCTACGTGTCGTTCAACATACTTTAGGAGTACCTGCAGTATACCTAACAAAAGCAAGTATCCTGGTATGAAAATCGCACCAACTTACAAATGGGCCTAGTGGGAGAGGTTATGGCACATCAATAAAAATTTCAAATAAATTGTATCAAGGTTACAAGGTTATTTATAAAAAAAAAAATTACACAAGAACCCATTTTCAATCAAAAAATATCATTCATATCGCCATTCATGTACAAGTAAAGCTAAATTAATTGTTCTCCATAAGTAATTTTCGTGTTCATGATCTCTAACCAATATCCGGTAATGGTATTAAGCGCCAGATACTCCTACATAACACACATACATAAATAGATCTGTTCATAAATCATTTACTCAATTTCTAATTGAAAATATATGTACATACATACATGATATGTATTATTATGTATTTTTGGCTACAAGCATTAAATGTAGAAAGAAAGGAACGTTACGAAAATATGTATCATAAGCATTCCGGTTATTACGCTTGACGAAATTGAGCAGAATAATGTATGTATGTATGTATATTAGACATATACGCCGCCGATTGACGCCGCCGCCGCCGCGCCGATTACATTCATAATCGGCCGCCGCCGCCATAATCCGTGAAATCGGCGTATCGGCGCGGCGGCGTGCGCTGGTGCGCCATACCCGTATGGAGCGAGATGTGTACATATTTTCCTAGTTTTGCTAACTGCTAAAGTTCTTCAAAATTAAAAAAAAAGGAACCAATCGACGTGTTTTGACCCCAGGAACACAATGCGGAAATGTTTTATTTTTTGCCGGCTAAAAGTTATTAACAAAAACTTTGGCTGTTCCCTACTTTACTAGCCTCAGTCCTAAAGAATTTAAGCTACTGGAAAATTTCAGTTCGTTGGCTTACATAATTTTTTCTCAGATACGGAACTTTTCTGGGATCTCTTCCATTTAGTCCTACTTATCGAGGTCTGTTGCTAATTGTTCTACTCAAAACTGCACCATTTCAACCCTCCTTGATATCATTAGATGCCGAAAGTGATCCCAAACATGCCTCCAGAATCGAAAACTCATAGTTTGAACGTAAGAAAGTTGCTGTTTTTGAGTAGCCCTCACAGTTGTCTAACCTCAGCCCTATAGGGAATATTAAAGAAGACGATGGGGGATCAAAAATGGAAAAATATGCTAGAGTTATGGAAAAAAATTAAAGAAGCTTGGTACTTAATACCAGATGCAAATTATGCTGATTTGGTCAACCCTACGCCACGAAGAAGTAAGGAAGTTATAAAAAATAAAGGAGCTTCAACTAAACATTAGTTTAAATCTAGCTGCAGCAGTAATATTGTAGTTTATTTGAAAAAACAATTGAATTTAAAGTTTGTCCCTATTATTATTTCCAACTTAAATTAAACATTTCATTATTTTTATTCATAAAAATTAAATTATTATACAAAAACCACACCAGAGTCATTGAAGCATGTCCTCTCCGTGTAAGCATCGATATATGATAATTATTATTTGGTCTTAAAATGAAATAAATGGAGAATTGCAAAATTTTGTCCCTATTATTTTTTCCAACACTGTATATACATATATTTATTTTAAAGTGCCTTATATATATATAAATATGTAAATATATGTATGCATGTTTATTATCATACAGAATAAGCAAATAAATTTAAATTTACCCTTACGTTTTGATTTGTGTATATTCTTTAATATTTATTTTCTTTAATTTATATTTTAGTTTATGTAACAATTGTTTTTTGCTGTTAATAAAAAAGTTTCAACAATTTAAGGTGGAAATTAGTTTATTTATTCCATTCAGCCAGCGCTATTAAGGTAACTAAATAAAATTAATATTTGAATAAGGATTGTGATTTGTAGATTTGGGACAGGCGCGCCGGCGCGAAAAAGCACGCCGGCGTCGCCGCCGCCGCCGAAATGTTTTTGGAATAGCGCCGCCGCCGCCGGAATCACTGTCGGCGTATATGTCTAATGTATATAAATATATAATTCTTGTTACAGCACTCAATATGACATAACAAGAGCGGAAACAAAAGATTAAGAATATATAAAAAACAAAAAAAAAAAAAATTAATTGGAAATTTGAAAATAAAGTTCGATCACCATGTTAATTGTTATACAAAACTTAATACATACATACTTACAAATAATGGATATTGAAAACAATTGTAATTTAAATTACATAAGTGCCAAATAATGTAAGTGGTAGTAGTGAATGATTTATTGCGTTTCTTGGAGTTTATGGAACATGGAGGTTGTTTGTAGCACAAAAGGGCTAATGAAGCGCAAGATCATTGATGTTTATACATATGCCCATATGTATTTATGTATATTTAAGTAAGTAAATACCCAACAAACATTGTGGCGCACGTTTGAAAATTGAACTATATCCAATACATACATATGTCAATCATATCGACCACTTAACAAATCGCCTTGTCAAAAATTTGTCAAAAAACTGGTAAGCACCCCAATAAACACCTTTAAAGTCTTAAATGACAAATCGCTTAATAAAACATGCACTTGATAATATCAACAAAAACAAAACTAACAAATTCATATCTAAAACTAACAATACGCAAATCTACCTACTTAATTGAATCATAACAACTGTCATACGCATAAAAAAAAAATCGCAAACACTAATTATGCGTATTGTGCCAAATAAGACATTGAAATCAAAATGGAGGCGGCGCATAAATGAAGACAAAACGCCAAGTATCATATCATTAAAACAAAATGTTAATACTCTTAAGGCGCTAAATTTCGTGTTTTTAACATCATTGTGAGATAGTGATCATGCGTAATTTGAGAAGGTTAAATTTGATGCTTATGAAATTTGGCGCGATGCTTCAAATTTATTTCATATTTTTTGGATATTCTATGCTTATAATACTGTGCAACAGCACATTAGGGGGCGGAATAATTCCCACATAGCAATATTTTTTATGGCCATTTTGAATTTGCAAAATTTCGTCTGAGTGATTTTTGAATGAAGGAAAAAAGGGTTAAAATACATATCGTATAGAAATATATTGTTAGGCAACATATAGTAGAATTGCACGAACTTTAATTTAGTAGCATACTTTAACCCTCTAACACCTCCACGAATAGGTCGTTTTTAGCATTTTGAAGGTCGCTAGATGGTTAAAATGTTCTAGAAAACTATTCGTCATAAAATTTCACTATGTGTCTTCTTTTTCAGAGAAAATCTTTGTACAAGGAAGCTAAAAGACCAGATAGAGTGCAGTGATTTCAAGTTAATTTCTCCGGAGGACTGATTGAGATGCCAACGCCCATATTGTCAATAACTGCAGTAGGAACATGAGATGTTGGTATCACAGTCATCAGGATCTGAGCCGTATACGAGGGCTGCTCGATATATTTTTAGCCTAACAATGCAAAAGTGTTGCCAGGTGAAATCTGACATTTCCATTGGAAAGTCTGACATTTTTTAGCATAATCGTACTCAGAACGTTTTGACGTACGACCATCATTTGTGTTGATTATAGTGACTTTAAAACAAGGGTGCTCAACGCTCTCGTATTGAATGGGGAAACTCCAATACATCTACAAAAATTTCTTACTGCACTCAGAAAAAATTTCTGTTAGATTTAAAAAAAAGTTACAAACTACAAGTAAATTTTTATTGTACGATTGGAAAATTTTAGATACAACATAAATACATATGTACATATGTACAATATTTACAACATATTTTCTTTATATTAAATTAAGATATGAACTCGTACATATAAAAAAAATGTATCTACATATTACATAATAACAATAAGTGATAAGTTTATTCAAGGCTGTTTAATAAATTGTCAATATTTATTGTCGTATCAGAGGTGGATAATTTCAGAATTGCTTCCAAATGCTTTTGTGATAAAAGGTTTCTTTGGTTTGTTTTGATTAACTTATGGCTAGAAAAGGCTTTTTCGCAAATATAAGTGCTTCCGAACATGAATAAGTATTTTAAAATTTCATTTCTTATGAGTGGATACTTGTCATATTTTATTTCTGTCATATATACCCTAAATCATAAAGTGGCACAACTCAAAATTCAAAAATTTTCAGGAGAGCCAAAAAACTTTTTTTCATTACAAGCAATCGTATGCCAAAGGGCCAGGTATAATGGTTATTTTTCGGTCTAAAGAGACAGTTATTCAAAAGTTTTTTTTGGCAATCTCCAGAGATATGTTCCGTATACCCATTTATGAAAAAAACTCGATTTCGAAAAATTTTGAGTTGTGCCCCTTTATGATTTAGGGTGCGATATGTAACTTACTTTAATTATTAATTTATATGCGTACCTATAATTAATTAGCATAGACTGAGTCACATAGTGACTCGCAATAATATTTCAGCAAAAAAAAAAGCTCTAATTCCTATTTTTCTTATTAAAATCTACTTTTATTTTTCTTCAAATAATTTGAAATACATTTTTGCCACACATTTCTCAATATTAACTAGAAATTTTGTTCAGTTTTTTCGTTTCGTACAAATCGCACCCTAAATCAAAAAATTGCACAACTCAAAATTTTTTGAATCCATGAATAACGTATTTAGGGACTGCTAAATGTTAGTCTTCTCCCAGCAAAAGTCTTCTTCTTACCCAAAGTTTTACTTCAAATCTTCGTTTGTAAAGAAAAAGGTTTTCTTGCATTTCTTACATTTATTTTATATTTATTTGGATTTTGAGTTACGTCGCTTTTCAATTCAAGAATTAAATTTTTTCAAAAAAATTTTATTTTCAATTTGTTAGTGTAATTTTCAATTTCATATGGGAAGGGCGACGCCAATCACATTCATTTGAAATTTTTTATTCCTGAGGGCATATGGCAGGGGCGAATTTGTATCTGTGCATATGTCTGGGGGGAAAAACAAAAACAAATGTGATTCAAGGGCATAGGCATGAGCATCTGTGCTTTAAAAAATTAATTTGGCAAAAAAATGGAATTAACTCGTGAACATTTTCGTGCGATCAATTTCCACAAATTTCTACGTGGATTATCACGACAAGAGTGCATTGGTGAACTTAAATCTTTTTATGGCGATGAAGCACCCTCCTATGGCGCTGTGAAAAATTGGTATAATGAATTCAATGGTGGCCGACGCTCGCTCAGAGACCAATTCCGTGAAGGTCATCCAAAATCGGCCGTTGTACCAGAGAACATTGATGCCGTGCGTGAACTCATAACGCAAGATCGTCATGTGACATACCGTGAGATAGAGACATCCTTGGACATTCGATATTGCATAAACACCTGGCCGTAAAAAAGGTTTGTTCTCGTTGGATCCCGCACAATTTGCCTTTCGCTCAAAAAAAGGCTCGTGTCGATTGGTGCAAAGAAATGTTGCAAAAATACGATCGCGGTGCTTCAAAAGGCGTTTATAAGATCGTCACAGGTGACGAATCATGGATCTATGCGTATGAACCCGAAACACAACAACAATCGACCGTGTGGATCTTCGAAGATGAGCCAAATTCAACGAAAGTTATTCGTGGAAGAAGCACTTCGAAGCAAATGGTCGCCTGTTTCTTCGGAAAATCTGGTCATGTGGCGACTGTTCTGCTTGAGCAACGTAGGACGGTCAATTCTGACTGGTACACCACAATTTGTTTGCCTGAAGTCTTCGGAGAAATTCGAAAAACGAACATGGGAAGACGAATCATTGGTTGAGTTTCTAAGAAAAAGCTGCTCCGCAACTGTTGAGCTGAACAGTTGCCAACAGTTGTGTAGCAGTTGAGTTAAACAGCTACGTCTTAGAAACGGTTTGATGAATTTATCAGCTGTTTGGCTTTGCACAACATGTTGAGCTCAAGTAGCGAAGAAAATTTGTGATGCAAAAAATGGCGAAAAGTTGCCAACTGTTGAGATGAGCGGAATTACTCAACAGTGCGTTTCTAAGACAAACACTCAACAGTTGCACAACAGCTCAGTCTTAGAAACTCACCCATTGTTCACCATGACAGTGCGAGCTCTCACGCATCGGCTCAAACCAACGCCTTTTTGGCCGGCAAAAACGTCGAATTGATGGGTCATCCGCCGTACAGCCCTGACTTGGCACCCAATGACTTCGTATATTCCCGCACATCAAGAAAGAAATGCGTGGTCAACGATTTTCGTCGCCAGAAGATGCTGTTCAAGCGTTCAAAAACCATGTTTTGGAGGTGTTTCAATCGGAGTGGAAAAAGTGCTTCGACAATTGGCTTGAGCGCATGCAAAAGTGTATAAATCATGCTGGAGAATACTTTGAAAAACAAAGACCATTTTTGATGATTAATATTCGCATTTTCATTATTAGGCTCAAAATATATCGAGCAACCCTCGTATACTACACCAATGTGTGACTCAACTGCTGGTGGTCCTACTGCTTTCTATTCAATCTCGTCAAGATATTCTATTCAATCTTACAATCTGACAAACTCTGTGGCTTTTGGATTTTTATTGTAATTCTTTTTTTTTTATTTCTTATTTTTAATTATTTTTTTGTGCGCTAAAAAAACTTGTTTAGCGTTTGATTTTTAGAGGGCAATTTTATTTTTATTGTTGTTGTTGTCAATTGCCACAGTGACATTTAATCCGCTTAGCGGTCAAAATCCCCGCCAAACAGCACAGAAATGCATGTGTTCTCCCACACTCCTACATATGTATGTCTGTATGCATATGTGCACACATATGTATAGACATTTGGACAATCATTGAAACGCAAGCAAACCACAAAAATTGATTGCTATCATTTAAGTATTGTTGGTATTATTATTATTAAAGTTTAATTTTAAACCTAAAATTTAATGGTTAACAAAAAACAGGGATTTTCGACACAAAAATAAAAAATCGCTTCCATTTTCGGCAAGTTTAATTAAAAGTGCTATTATTTGACATTTATTAATTGACAATTGCTGTCAAAAATTTTACAAAAGCAATTACATAGTTGAAATAAATATGATGGTTATGTTAAATTAAAATGCAAATCAAAAAAGGTACAAAAATTTATTATTTAGTGTGAATTGCGATGATTTTCTAATAAAAATAAAGGATTAAAATTTTATTTTAAAAGCGTTTTTCATTTATTTAAAATTAATTTTAATTTAAGTAAAATTTAGTCAAAGTATAGAGTCAGTTTCACAAAAGAATTTAAGTTTGATTTAATTTTTTTTACTTGAATTTTATATGAAATCCGACTGGGAAAAAATTAAATTTTCACTTAAATTGATTTCTGATTTTTTGTTTTTTTTTTTTAACTTTTTCTTTATTCACAACATTACCGCACATGTTCAGTAATATGTAATAGCGCATGAACTACATAGTTTCTCCTAGAGCACACACAAGCCATACGGTTCGATTCGCTTTGGCTTAAGACAATTTTTTTTTTTTTTCAAACAGCAGCAATTGTTTTTGATAATTGTATCGGTAGGTCGTGTGGTAGTTCGTTGTTGTAAATAGAGTAGATATGTACATACATACATACATACTTGCCTAATTTGTATACAAAGTCATGTCTAGCCAGTATATTTACTTACATAGAGGAACTTCGGCAATTGTGGTACACCTTTTGGTTTTTCGAATATTTTTGCCAAAGGTCAAGTTCAGTTTCAATCTTTGTACAATATATGAAAACTGCTTCCTGAAAAACTGGAGGGTAATGTGTTAAGGTCACGCCAAAAGAGACGTTGACTAACACCACCAGCACCGTCAGAGTTGGGAAGGACCTCTCAAAGCCGTTCGACGTGGCTTCAAACAATGGTTGAGTTTCTAAGACAAAGATGCTCCGCAACTGTTGAGTGTTTGTCTTAGAAACGCACTGTTGAGTAGTTCCGCTCAGCTGAACAGTTGGGACGTCCTTTTTTTTTTTTTTAACATTTTTTTAGCTTATACTTATAGACACTATCATCATGTTAAATAAACCAAATTCCAAATGACATTTATGAATAAAATAGTATTATATTTGATTCATCTTGTATATTTTAAAATTGCTTTATGTTGTATAAACAACAATAAAGTTTGGTTGAATTTACTAAATTTTCAGATGACATTTGCAAAGCCAAAACCATGTTTCAAACATCGTGCAATTTGAAAAAATTGTTGCTGTTATATTTTACATGAATCGTGTTGATGTTTTTTTCCTGGGTGTACTGACATCATTGGCCTTAACAATAACGCTGTATGTTCTGCCTTCTCCAAGTTGGACAAAAAGCATACGAAATTGAGTTTGGCGGCCAACGAGGATAAGACGAAGTACCTCCTGTCATCACGCAAGGTGTCAGCGCAATTGCATCTTGGCAGCCACGTCACTGCTAACAGCTACAACAGTTGAAACAGTTAAGGACTTCGTCTATTTGGGAACCATCATCAACACCAAAAATAATGTAAGCATGTAAATCCAACGAAGAATTACTCTTGCCAATTGGAAAGTAACTTTACCTCTCTCGACGAACAAAAATCACGCTGTACAAGATGCCCATCGCTCCGGTCCTGATCTACGGCGCAGAAACATGAACGATGTTAAAATCAGAGTAGATGGCAAGTGGAGTATTGGAGAGAAAAGTTCTGGGAAAGATTTATGAAGCTTAATGATGAGCTGTATGTACAAGCTTTACCTAGACAACGACATTGTTCAGCGAATAAAAATGCAGCGGCTGCGTTGGGTAGGTCATGTCGGGAGAATGGCTGCAGGTGCTTCAGCCTAGAAAATATTTATTAGCAACTTCGCAATACTTAGGGGTTGGCAGATATCACCCTATACCACAATTGCCGAAGCTCCTCTATTTATATGTATTTGACCACCATTGTACCTACATATACAACGCTTTTTTTTTAACTGACGAGTGTCGCGGGTGTTTGCTGATACATTTTTGTGCACGTACATACATAAGCATGTTCATATGTATATTTAGCTTTTTTTCTACGCTCTACTTTGCTGCCTCTTTTGGCCAAACACCCTTTTGTGCTATAACCAGTGTTGCCGCAGCCTCAAAAAATTTGGTATCAAAAATTGATACTTTCATAGTTTTTTTCGTATCACCGAAAATTTTTTGGAAAAAAAACTTAAATTAATCAAAAAAAGCTCTTTTTGGGCTTTTAACCCGTATAACAAATTGATACGGTAATTTTTTTTTTCGTATCACTGAAAAATTTTTGAAAAAAAATAAAATTAATAAAATAAGCTGCTTTCGTGTTTTTAACGTGACATCGTTTTTTTTATTACATTTACCAATATAAAAATATAAAGATAATGAATAGTTATAACTATACCTATACCTACCTATAGGTATCATTTTATATTTTTCGAATTCAATTTAATTCAAGAAAATCATAAAGGCTATTAAAATAATGGTTAACATAAAACATAACGCTCTTTGCTCATGCCTGCCATGGGTAGTGATGCCTACTTTACAGTTTGATAAAATTTTGCCCATTTTTGGTATTTTCAAGACTTTCACAATACATATTTTTCGCGGCAAACACAGGTTGTTACAATTTTTAGAAAATCTTAAAAATGAAAAATAATAGGTTAATATTCTTTGATTTTGATTAAATCGTATCAAAATTATTTGATGCTGATTAAAAAGGTATCAAATTTGTTCTACGTCAAAATAAAAAGTATCTACGTATCTTGGGCTTAAAAAAGTATCACAATTGATACGATTGTATCAAAACGGCATCACTGGCTATAACATGCTCGATTTTTTATTTTTACTTTGCTAAGTAATATTTTTTCGGCATTACCGTTGTTAGAGAGTATAAAATAGTTGTCAACGCTTGCTGACAGCATCACAATATCGTTGTTAGTTGATTGTGTAACAAAGAGCGCGTGGCTGCTGACATAGTGGATATAGCGACATACATACATACCTAATTTGTATATCCTCGTTAATTAGATTACGTGTGACAGGTTCCTCGAAACATCGTTTTTCCTGTGTCACAGTTTTTTTCCTGGTCAACCAAATTTTTAATCAAAAGCAATGGCAAGCAAAGTAAGTGGCATTTTTTGTGAAAAAAGCAAGTTTATTTTCTAAGAAATTTAATTAAAAATTAAAAATTAAGAAAAAAAAAACGTGTAATAAAACAAAAGGACAAAAGCATCTGCGAAAATTTAAAAAAATAAAATAAAATAAAGCACATGCTGCGCCTTTTAGACAAGTTCGTGTTTTGAATAGACAAAAAGCTTAACAAAAGCTTAACAACTACATATAGGAAAAAAATAAATAAATAAAACTTTGAAGGCGTGTTTGTTCATATAAAAGAATATATTAGTTAATTAATTACCACAAATTATGTTTAATTCATTAAAAACGGCGAAAATTAGTTTGGCTTACAACACACGCGTTTGTTGTTTGACTGCTTTTAAGCTTCCACAAGTTCGTGAAAAGCTTCTTATCAATGGCGCGCATGTTTTATTAGAAACGGCCAAATTCTAATTATCAGAACGAGACAAAGATGCAAAAATCTCTGTAGGATATTAAGACAAAAACAACAACAACAATAGAAAATTAAAAATAACATTAAATGAGCTTGAAAGCTCTGAGGTTTCTTTGGCCAAATTTACAAAGTACACCCAGAAAAATAATAATGTGAAATCAACCAAAAATCAACAAATTTTTATTATAATGGAATCAGAGTTCCTCGGCAATCTTCCCATATTCTTTTATAAATCTGAGAAGTTTGTCGGCTGGTAAAGAATGTGCATCCGCCATTCTCAGTCCATCTGAACTCAAAATGCGCAATCTTGGTATAGCGAAAGCTGGTCAGGTGCGGAGAAAATGTCCCATGACGTCGTCGTCCTCCTTCAGGCAGAAAAGGCATAAAAAGCTCTCTATCAACCCCACAACGGCCCTCTTTACCTCTGCCTGAGCTCGAGCAAGCTTTCTTCTCGCTTCCCTCTGTTACATTTTTTCAGAAAGCACTTTGTAATTTAACAGGAATCTGTAGAGTTCCAGTATTTCACGTCAGTTTCCCCCTTGGAATCCCTGGCGTACGTCACAGTGCTCGCTATATTTGGTCCTACGATTGGCTGGGGTCCAGTATCTTGTGCCGTCGATACGAAATTTTCCAATCCGTCGACCGGTTCGTTACCTTGAATAGCGCAGTGTCCCGGTACCCATATACGTTAAACGGAACCAAGCATCAACTTGCATTAGTGAACAATTTTTGAGGAGGTTCGCGCAGTTTCCAGTTCATGTAGTGTAGCCTGGCTATCACTGCAGATACAAACTTGGCCACGCCAGCTCTGATCAATAATCTATTCTGTTGCTTTTAGTATGGCTTAACTCTTCGATTGAAAAACCGTCGCCATTGTACACAAAAGCATAATTTCACCTGAAGTCGGCCTCAAGGTGCCAGCCGGTCGGTGCAGATGATTTTCTTCGCTCCTCCTAGTAGAGCTTCTGGATCTTTCCAATGATCTCTTGGGGGAAATTCGACAGAGTAAATATCATTTAGGAAAGGATACTCGTGGTACCAGCTTGTCATTTGGGGCCAGAAACAAAGTGTATTGCTCTGACAGACTGCCAAACATCTCTCCCTAGTCAAAGATATAGCAGAACATGCATAGTTCTTGACGCATGACTGAATTGTCTGCTTCCGTTTAGTAAGGAATCTTTGTTCCAAGGATTTAAGGCTGCCTGGCTTACTCCATGGGAGAGGACTTACTCTATTTTGACTTATTCTAACTATATTTTTACGAGAGCTTAGTTCGTATTAATTTAATAGTAACAGATTCTCTTTCTCTCCTTTCATTTCAGCTCATCAGCTTATTCGCCCTGCTGGCTTTAAGTGGCAGCAGTTTTTCTGGCCTTACCACATACTCCGCCTACCAACCTTATGCCGCCTATCATCACTTACCCGCTGCCGCCAATTCCATAACCACCTATGCCAGCCCAGTCGCCACGCAACAATATTACTACGAATCTGCCGCACCAGCAGCAGCAGCAGCTTACTATCAACAATCGCCAGTGTACACGCGCTCCTATGTGACACCAGCCCAATCTCTGGTGCGCACAGTTGCCGCAGCACCAGTAGCAGCAGCTTACTACCAACAATCACCAGTTACAGTTACAAAGTCTTATGTAGCGCCAGCGCCTGTTGTGAATACCGCCGTCAAGGCTGCTGCTCCTATCGTAGCTGCCGCCGCCCCAGCGCCAATTGTTGCCGCCAAGAGTGTGGTAGCTGCAGCTCCAGCAGCCATCGTGCGTGAAACTGAATTGGAATCGGAACCACAATATGATTTCTCTTATGGCGTACATGACTCCATCACTGGCGATATTAAGAGTCAAGTGGAAAGTCGTTCGGGTGGCAATGTTGCTGGATCGTACAGTGTTGTGGACGCTGATGGTTTCAAACGCACTGTCACTTATACCGCCGATGATTTGAATGGTTTCAATGCGGTGGTACAACGTGAACCCATTGCACCGGTGGTAGCGAAGTATGCAGCGGCTACTGTGGTAGCACCAGCAGCAACAGCTGTAGTACAACCTGTGGCGGCGGCGGCGGCGGTACAGCCAGTGGTGCCAGTGCAATCTGTGCAATATCTACCACAACAACAACAACACCAACACCATCACGTACAACAGCATCACGATGTCGCTGTTGCCCAGCCAGTGGAACAGCCACAGCCAGTGGAGCAGCCAGCCGTTGAACCTTTGCCGATTGTATACCCCGAACAGGAGCAGCAACTAGAGCAACAGCAACCAGAACAACAACAACCACAACAGCCTCAATATCCACAGGACCAACACTATCCACCCTACCCACCAACCGAAGGCGGCGATGACTCTGAAGTCGTGGATTTACGCTCGGCCAAGAACAGCAATGCTCAGCCATCCGGCTCGCATGTCAATGTCGACAAGTCAGCGGAGAGTCGTCGCGCTTAAGTTTTGAGATGTGATTTCAAGGTTTATTTTTTTTTAGAGAAATGATAATAAATATATTTGTGTACTAGTTAAAAAAGTGTAAGATTAATAAAAAAAAACAAGAACGAACCATAAAGAAGTGGTAGCGAATTTCTTTGGGAGGGTCAGAGACTAGTGATGCCATCGTTTCAGAAAGGTTTGTCTAGATCTCTGTTGATCATACCAAGGCACTCACTACTCTACTTAGGGATGGCAACAATAACCGGAAAAACGATTATAATCGGTTAATTTCTTTCGGTTAACGATTAAAATGTATCGGTTTTTTCCTTTTGATTATTTTTTCGATTAACCTTTTTCCTCTCAAGTCGAAAATAATCGAAAGGAAATAATCGAAGTTGGGAATTTCCGCCTTTTCATCCGAGTCCGAATTCGATTACCCACGGCTTTGTGAGTATATCCAAAAAAACGCAATAAATGTTCCCACCAGTTCCCGAATAGACGATTTTATCGTCATTTTGACGATTTTTCCTAATAAAAGATGATTTTTTTTCGTTTATTATATATTTTTTTTAAGGAATAATTGTAATCGAAAAACGGTTATAATCGGTTAGTTCCCCACAATTATTCACGATTAATAATCGAACGCTTTCGATTAACCTAAAAAACGGTTAATCGGTTATTTAATTTTTTTTGCCATCCCTAACTCTACTAACTTATAAAATTGCTATTTTTAAGTTTATCAACTACATTTTGGGAAACAGTCGACTCTTCCACAGTTACTATACCGGCAGTAACAGTCGAGCTTTCCTAAAGTCATTAAAGCGGGAAACTCGATGGTCTCAAGCTCACGGTGCTCAGAGGTATAAACCTAAGTATTTACGAAGAGCTAAAATATGTATCTAGGAGTGATTCCATACATATGTAAATATAAGAAACTGACCTGTAAAGCTCATGTCGAGGTTAAGGTAAAGAATGCACTGAAAGTTTTCGTACAGTGAGACCAGAAATGGTCAGACGTACTCCGCTGTAGTGTGGTAGCGTAGAACCATGGTTAGTAGCACGGTTAACATGCTAAACAGGCTGCAGAGGAGTGTGTGTATCAGCATTACGGGTGCAATGAGTACCTACAACATCAAGTGCTGCCCTTAATGCTCCTTAAACAGAGCTACCATTGGATTTAATGATCCAAGAAGAGGCTATGAAAACGATGTATCGACTATACTCCTTCGGGTTGTGTCACGACTATTGGAGCCACGGGAGTTGCTTAGCAGGCTGTGAGAGCAGTATCTACCAATTGTTTCTGGCCCCAAATGAAAAGCTGGTACCACGAGTATCTTTTGATAGACGATACACTGTCGATTTTGCCACAAGAGATCAATGCAGATATCCATTGGGAGGATGGAAGAAAATCATCTTATAGACTGATCAAAAACAGAATATTAATTTTGGGCTCGCTTTCGGATAGTAAAGTCTAGATTTTTTCACTTTTCACATATCCGTTGATCATTGTAAGCGGTTAGTCTGAGAAGATTTTACGTCTACTTAGCAGAAATTTGTCTTTGGTTGAGGCTCGTACTCATGGTGGACTAGCTTTCAACATGCTGCCTTTGAAATAAGTTTGCTTTTTGGATCGACGGGGAAACAGATTAACTCAACAGATAACCACCGTACCAGAGCTGTTAGTCTGATGGGGAGTTAAGGGTTGTGTTAAAGGTTATAGCAGTTATTTTATCTCGCTGGATCTACACAGAGATGTAACACTTGTTGCCATCTAAGTTATCTAACGAGAGATCCAATAAACTTATTGAGGATTTGGACCATAGATAAAGTGCGTTTATAGCATTGACAGACGGCAGCGATAATCCCGATTACCGCAACATTTAATTCGATTAAAATTTTACCCTGACAGACGGCAAGTATTGCGGATTAACAAAACAGCTGAAGGAAGGTAGGCGCAGCGGCGAATTCAAAAACTTCTTGTTTTATTTCCAAAGGTAGGGTAATGTCAAAATCAAAACGAAATATGGTCAATAGGAATGGGTGAGTCCCAAACGAGTTCAGATTTCAACCAAGGCGAAATATCATTTTGACATTACACTCTACCAATTACACTAACAAATTACATTCAAAATTTCTGAATTCACTTATGCGCCTACCTTCCTAGATCTGCCTTGGTTCTTCTTTTTCTTCCCTTTCATTCACAATAGCCATTTTTCACCAGGGATGTCATTACAAAATGCTCTAATCCGCTAAAATTTTGAGGACTAACTCAAGAGATATTCCGGATTACCTCCAGCTAATTCTCAAGTTAAGTCCGAATTAGCTAGATATTCCGGATTATCGCTGCCGTCTGTCAATGCTATTAGATCAGTTGGATATGTCAGAGAGTTGAAAATGGACTAATGAGATTTGAAAAGGCTTAGGTTAAGTTAGATTGGACTGGGTGTCGCGATCGCGGCACACTTAGGCCAGCGTATAGGCCCATTGTGATACCACTAGAGCAGACTACTCCTCCTTACTGAACCAATTCTAACGCCTGATGAAGCTCATCTAGTCCTTTACGTCAATATCTGCGATTTTGTATAAGCCATCCAGCAAGTGGGCTCCTAGGAAGCGCTGTATAGCGCAGTGGTTTAATCTTGAGCAAGACATATCTACTACATAATATGGATGAAGGATTATGAGCAAAGACCTACATAAATTGTTCTGCTGTGTATGTATTTCCTTCACGAACTTTAAACTCTTGTATTAAGGAAGGAAAAAAAAAGAAAATGTTCGCGTGTCCGCGACTTGTCGTCAATTTTTCAATTTATTACGTTTTGTAATTTTCTTTTTAATTTTGCATAAAACCCAAAAGTCCTTTAATTGCACGAAAGAACAAAGAGCACAAGTTATGTATATGTATGTACTTGATAAAAGCCGAATCGAATAAAAAAAAGAAAGCACAAAAGCATGAAAGATGAAAGAAAAGAGGTCAATATACAAAGCGTAAATCTCCTTGACCTTATTTAAAAATACATACATACATATTTGCATCGTCAGCCGTTCGCGCATCGCCCACCAAAGTCGCTACTACATACCTACACAGATCCTCTTTAATGGGGAGTCAAACGAAAGTGACATTCATAAATGAAAGCGAAAACAACAACCAAAAAAAGGAAGAGCAAAAACAAAAAAAAAACCACTACAAAAACATGTAAACGACAACAGCAATTTACTCGAAATCAAGGTAAAATCATTAAAAATCTGCAAGTACAAGTGGGAATGTATGTGCGAATGTATGTATGTAGGCCCTGCAAAAAAGTGTGCGACGAGTCTCTAAAAAGATTTGTCCGGGAGCGCTCTCTTTCGGGTACAATTAGTCTACAATTGTTCGCAATTGTACCCGAACGGGTACATATGTATACTAATTGTAGACGAATTGTACCCGAAAGGGTATCAAACGGGTACAATTAGTCGCACAAATGAATGTGTCGCATTTGCTAACCGTTCGGGTACAAAACGGGTACAATTGTGCGCTCATGCTACCCGTTCGGGTACAAACTGGGTACAATTAGTCTCTTCATAGGACATGCTCAAACAAAAGAGAACACTTCAACCCATATAAAGAGATACAAATGGGTAGTAATCGCATGCTCCCTTGCGAGTTGTCCTGGATGTATCCCGGAGTGATCGCATTTTTTGCAGGGGGTATGCACTAGCTATTTATGTGCTACCGTACACCTTGGGGCAGACCAATATGGGAAAGGTCAAGCATGTCGTGTGATAGTTACATACATATATGAATAAGGAATAAGTAACGCAGAAGAAGACAAGTCCATTATCACTTTACCTTGCTTTTAGGGGATGACTATTTATTGGAAAGTGGAAAGAAGGACAGGGGGACAGAAAAAACGATAGAGGTCGAAAGGTAGAGTCGATGCGAATATTAATCGAATGGCCAAAACTTGCAAGTTCAAAAGAGTAAAAGTGTCCCTGACTCATTTGCACTTGTTTTTGCGACACTAAAGACGGAAGAAAGGAGCTCGTAATTGGACTTAATACGTTTATGTATGTATGTCTGTATATGTAGCACGCTGGCATGGCGTGTGAAAAGTATAAATGAAGAAGCAAATAAAATGACTTGAACTATAAGAAACACACACGCACACAAAGAACAGGATATCTTAACAGGAATTTGTACCTACTTTATCACAGCTCTTTTACATCCGTGCGGAAGACATTTATTTACTAAGATGTTATAAAAAACAGTCTTACAACCAAGTTGTTATGTATTTAGTACTAATTCACAGCCTGACTTGTTAATGTTATTAGTAAAAGGAGGAGTTTTTGACTTGTGTAGAAACACATGCTTTAAAAATGGTAATGAATCTTCTTTAATCTGATACGAAACGCTAATTTCTTAAGGCAAAAATGTTATTAGGTTCTATATACGATTACCTCAGACCAGTGGCGGATCCACGGGGGGTTTTGGGGGTTCAAACCCTCTCCCCCCTTGTGGTTTATCATAGATCCCAAATTAATGCCTTTATAGATTCTGCGCCCAAATTTCCCAAACTGATCAAGGAAAACTCTATAATTCCAAAAGCAATGTTTGGACCACATAACATCCAAAATATGTACCTACATGCGAAAAAAGTTCATGTAGGTACCATTGGACGCACGCGCATAAAATCAAATTTGTCAAATGCTATTCGCAAATTGCCAAATCGCAAATTTATTTTCTTTTCTTTCTTATCCCTACTTTTATCGGGATTGTGCAGAATTAATTTGGTTAGAAATGTCTGAATCGTTGGAGAAATTGCCTTTTTCAGAGGCATTTCGCAATACTTGTTTAAATTAATCTTTTAAAAATTTGAGTATACAAGAACTTCAATAAAGTAAAAATTCTATTAAAAATATAAATATAACCAAAAAGTACTACATACATATATTCTTATTTATTTTGGCTTTAAATGCAAGGGTAAGTGAAATTGAGGATCAATTTGCCACCAATACCATACGATACTCATTCCCACGTACCAATGCAAAAATATACATACATACGTTATACATGTTATTTAGAACTTCAATTGAAATCTCCTGCACTTTATGTGATGACATACATATTGTTAATTTGGAGTGTTTTGAATTTGGTGTTTTTAAGGTGCGGGAAATGGCGCAACTAGTATATAGAATAATAATAGTAGGTGGTATTAGTCCATATTTTCACCAGCGCACATAGCTAGATTTTCAAGTTTTATGCGGCCAAAAATATTTTATTGTCTACATCTATTCCAAATTGCTTGTTTAATGCAAAATTTTTAATAATTTGAGTTAAAAGTCGATTTTATTGAAAAATATATAGAGTGACTCAAAAAAAAAAAATCATACGCCAAAGTTTTTAAATTTATTTCAAAGAGTTCTGTCGAAAATTTTACTTTTTTATTTTAATTTAAAAATATAGAAAATTTTTCAATAAAAATGTTTTAAGCAGGATTTCTGAGCTTATGGAAAAAATCTGAAAAATCGTAGAAATTTCTGAAAGTGGATTAAAAATTTCAAAGCAAGGCCATAATTTATAGAAGATTTTGAGGAGATTTCTAAGTGTACTGTTATGTAGCCAACCAATTTTAGTGTAAAAAGTGAAATTCTCAATGCTGTGAAAAATCCCCTCAATTTTAGAAGTTTTTTTCTGTAGGGTGTAGGGTGAGACCGTTCCAATTAAAATTTCCGAAAAGCCAATGAAAATTTTCAAAAAGTTGAATGTTGCATATTATTATATTAAAATTGAATGAGCTGCAAAATTGCATACTCAAAACTCTTCTAAAAAATGTAGCTTTAGGATTCCTAGCCCCTTTTTATGATAAGTATTTCCTTGACTTTGAAAAATTGGAAATACTAAAAATACGAAAGCAGGTAATTTTCCAAATAGGCCAATTTTTAATCCACTCGGTCATATTAATAAAAGCTGAGCATTTGATTTTACTTAAAATTTGAGACCTTTTACTCAAATTTTGAAATTTGGTTCATACAAATTGATGTCAAATTTCTAAAATCTTGAGTAAAAGTATTTGCTTCGTTTTTATTAATACGACCCATTGTTGATAATTTCTGGCTTTGCATTTTTCCGTAGAGAAATTGGCGGGAGGCGATAATATAACTAAAATGCTTTTGAATTAAAAAATTAACAATATTTTTTCAAGAAAGGCCAATATGCTTAAAAGCTTCAAAATGGTGGGTCTTTTATTATGCTAGGTTGACGATTTCTTCAATAAATAATGATATTTACCTGAAGAACTCGAATCCATGATGTTTACTTTGATAACTCTCTTAAAACTGAAAATATTGACGTTTAAAAATGGGTTACTTAAAATACGTAAAAAATAAAAAATCGAAAAAGTGGGAGAATAATAAGTTTCGACTAGCGGCAGAGACACCCCCGTTTTCTATAAAAGCCGAGAAGACCGGTTTTTTATCGCCCGGTCTATTATAAACGCAGAGCGATTTTGGATTTTGTATTTGCACCAATTTTAAAATTTTCAATTTTGGCCGCATAAATTCGTAAAATCTACTTATGTGCAGCGTCTGCCCTTAAAAAACATCTTCCAAAAAAAGAAATTTTCAAAACCCCCCCCTTGCCGAAATCCTGGATCCGCGCCTGCCTCAGACACTGGAACTAATTACACAGTCCAACAAATTTACAAAATTTTTACTCAACGCGAACAAACGCTATTAATTATGAAAGAGGATGTCTCCAAGACCAACTTTGCCGAACAGAGTACTAGTCCAGAGGGTCTGGGTTGTTTTTAGAGGTAAAAGTTTTATGGTTTTAGCTGGAGGTGCAATTACTTTATCGAAAATATCTTATAAAAAAATGACCTCAAATAAAGTTTTTGAGCTCGGACTTCTTCTACAGAATTTAATAAGGAATTTCTTTGCGATAGACTTTAACCCTCTAACGCCCACGCAAATGGCTGTTTTTAACCCTTGTTTGGGAACACATGTAGAAAATGTCAACTAACAATGCAGATAGAGGGTTAAAATGTTCTAGAAAATTATTCGCCATAACATTTCACTAGGGGTCCCCTCACCCACAGGATATAATAATCACAAATTACGCCACGAAATATGCAACAAATTTTATATATGCACACATTATATGCATTTTTTTGTTCTTTGGATCCTCCCTCCGGCACCGGAATATGAAAATATGGTGTCGTAGAGTAAGTTAATTAAAAAAAATTCAATTTTACAAAAACTGAGTGGGGCGACTCCAAAAACCGTGCGATTTTCAAGAATTTCAAGGCAAGTTTAGATTTATGTACGAAAAAAGGTATGATTTTGCACAAGAATAAAAAATTGATACCTACCTAACCGCTAAAGTGAATAGCGTATTCAGTTTTTAGTGCACTTCCCTGGGAGGGTAATATCGCGGCCTAAATAGAACATTTTGTTTTTTTTTCTCACGAACATTCAACTTCATGCCCTATATTCTTTCTGACAGCGGACATTTTTTTTTTTATCTGAATCACACAGGATGCTGTTTAATTTAATACGGTTTTCAAAAACTCATTCTGGTTAAATATGTATATATTAATATTTGGATGAGCTCATCAAGTTTAAGTGAAGTAAAGTATACCCTAAGAGGGCTGACATGGCTTAAAATTTCTAAAAAATGTTAGCAATGTTTGCTCTTGTAGGCGGTGTTATGATGGTGTACAACTCCAGAAATGTAAAAAAAATGTAGAAAGGTCGAGACCGTGGATAGCGGAAAAAATGTGGACCCGGATGGCTGAAAACTGAGTACGCCATCCGCTTTAGCGGTTAACTCTACAATTTCTGATTTAGAAAATTCTGAAAAAAATCTTAGTACAAAGTTGACTATGTAGACATATCTTATAGATTTTTTTATACTAGATTTCTATCAGAATTGTTTAAGTAATTTTATTTTATTTTTCCATCCGAAAAAATCTCATAAATATCTGTCCGAATCGTCGGTAAAAAACGCAGACTTTTCCTAGACATGTCTGTTAGAATTGCTGTGAACATCTCCATACATTTCTCTTGGAGAAGTCGTACAGAAATCTTATTTATTTCGGAGTTTTTTTGCCGAAAATCTGATATATGTATGTATATCTAACCGATTACGGATTAAATTGTTATCTGGGAAGTCTCACCATTCGGCTTACTTCTGTTAGTTCGCAAAATAAGTACATATGTATATACATACGTATATATATCCATTTATATTAATTTACTTGCCGGCACGTTTGGCGCAGCTCCTCCTTGTCCATTTGTGCCGTGTGTGGGTGTGCGTATTCACTTAATAGTTGCAATTACAAACAAGCCAGTCAGCCAGTCAGTAAAGTGCAAATAATCTGGATAAGGATAATGCAAGTAAGGACAAATATACTTAATAAATACATACCTACTTATATATATTACGAGTATAATGACTTTGAACAGTGACTTTGCGCCATATTCTGCAGCAAACTTTCAACTTTCTGTTGGTTACTACACTATATTTAAGTACAAAATTCGTTTTCTTTTTTATACTTTTGTAAGTTCGCTCTGTATTTTAACGCTTGCTCTGAGATAGGTAAAGGTAAGCTTGTTGATAGCTTCGAGTGTAGTGAGGATGTGTTTGCCTTTTTTAATACGTTATGCATAAGTAATAAACAGCCAAATGCGCTAGGTAAGTAAGTAGTCAACGCAGGGACAGCGAGCATTATAAATCATTATGAGCAAAGTCATCTTTAATTCATTTATCAGCAACGACCTTGAGTAAAGTTTGAAACAACTTCGAATTGACATACGCACGTCTTGACTTATAATGCAAAGGGATGTATATTCATTTGGTGAGCTTTGAAAAGTCAGTCACGTTTTCTAACGCTTGCCAAAGTCATTCGTTTGTGAATGAGTCGAATGAATGTTTTAATTAAATTACAACTTAAAAGTACATATGTACACTCAGAGAAAACAGCATTTTAAAATCAAAAATAAAATTTTTGTTTTCATAATGCACTTTTAAAACCAAACCATTTTTATTTTAACAATGAAAATTTTGAAATTAAAAATGAAATTCTTGAAATAAGAATGAAATTTTTGAAGTAAAAGTGCATTTTGGATTAAAAAAAACATACTTGAATTAAAAATGAAAAAGAAAGTTGATACAAAAACTCGCTCTTTGTTCAAAATTTTTTTGTGAGAAAATATTTTTTTGTGAGAAATCCAACAAAAACAATAATGAGAATCGTTTTTTTTTATTTTCTTTTTACAGTAATTCATATAATCAAGCATGGGCACCACCACAAGCGAACAAGCAGAGAGTGTGAGCATGTAGTAGTGCGCTTAAAATTGCACAGTGAGGCAAAATTCAAAAATTTTTCGTAACTTCGTGTGTTGATGAAAATTTAATTATATCAGATTTTATAGCATGAAAATAGAGGTTATATTAAAAATAGGTATGTTTGTAGATACAAATTTAATAAAAAATAAATGTTGATTTATTTCGATTCACATTCGAATTAATTGCAATTTCAATATAAAAGCATAAAAAATGAACCCATTTTCAATTTTAAAGAGTTGAAAATGGCATAAAAATAATACTTCATTAATACTATTGAGAATATTTAAAATAAAAAAATAATCAATATCCCAACCAGTCTTAAACATTTTAAAAAAATTTCATACATCAGTCGCCCACTGTTGTTACGGATCAACCTGCTTCCATCACTGTTGAATAGGCATGGGTAACACTGCGCTGCGCGGCGCAATTGCGCTGACACCAACCCTGGTGTTATTGCGCTAACTCCGATTTGGGAAATGCGCCAACTCAATTTAGCGCCAACTCAATATAGCGCCAACTCAATGTAGCGCCAACTCAACGTAGCGCCAACTCAATGATGCGCTATTGCAATATAACACTGACTCAATTTCGTGCGCTAACACCAGCTCCAATATAGCGCTAGTGTAAAATGGCGCAACCACGACGCCAATAACAGCATCATAGTCAGCGTTGCCGTTGAAAAATTTTCGTGGTGGCTAGATTTGATTTAATTTGTGGCTAAAAATGGCTAAAAAATTTAGTTCGTGGCTAAAAATGGTGGCTAAAAAATTTTGCTTCAAATTAACATGTTTTAAATTTATTTTTCAGATTCAGGTATTGGTATATCAGTATTGCATACAACATAAGAAAAAATCATAAATTTGTGTAAAAATAAATATTCATACATACACTAGCTGACCAGCCAGACGTTGTTCTGCCTAAAATTTATTCCTATAAAGCCTAAAGGAAATGTCCTAGATTACCGTGTTGCTCACCATTATATCCCTACCCCTATCCCTATCGCTACCCCTAATCCCTAATCCCTAATCCATATACCTATCTCTATCCTTATCCCTAATACTTAATACCTAATCTCTATCCCTATGCCTATCCCTCCACACCTTCTAGGGTCACCCCTGGTCCACATTTTGGTCGATATGTCGGAAAACGGGTCGCATAGGATCTTGAAAATCATCTCTTCTTTAAATACTCACAACACCTTTTATTTGATACCTATTTTGTAGAAAACCCGTCTGGGGTCAAACCTGGTTCATATTTCGGGAAATACCTCGAATACGGGGTCTTATATGGGACCAATAACTACACCATGTTCAAGCACTCGTCAACACCTTTTATTTCGTACGAACCCGTTATAGGGTTACCCTGGTATACATTTTGTGGAATATCTCCAAAACCTTCCCGGATTCTTATACTTTTTTGGCCACAAACCATGTCGGGCTCAATCGAAAAATACGTGCAAAATTTCATTTAATTCAGTCCAGCCGTTCTGGAGTTATAGCGTCAGGGAGGAAAACGCGACTTATTTTTATATAATAGATACTATGTACTTAACTATATCTAAAAAAAAAATAGATATCACATTCAATATCTATCATTATGTCGTCATCACTAATTGACACTTTCTCTTCATAAATTAATTCTTTCTTCATTAATTTGCAACATTGTTTTACATTCTTTAAGCCATATCTTATAGTTAAAATTGCATTCAACATTGTATGATTCATTTTGTTTCGATTTTTGGTTTTGACAATATTCATTACGGAAAAGGTTCTTTCCATTTCGTCGTTGCTAAGTGGTAGAAGTAGCCAACAATATACAAAGTCAGTTAGATCTTTATACGGACTTTCATCGACAGTATACTATTCCACTAGCGAGCATCAACAGGCATTTATCGATAGTCGCGTTACTTGTTTTGTTTTTTAACACTTAAATCGATTTAATCGCTGAATTCAATTAGCGTTACCACATCCTTCCTATGTGCAAAATTATGGTTCATTAAGCCGGAATTACAATGGCGCTGTGGCAGTAGCACCGATCGATTTTCTAAATCAGCTGATTTTTAGAAACTACGGTTTGCAATGAAGCGGCACATAATACAGCAGAGGCAGCTGGCAGCACCGCTCCGTTTAGCCCAAATTCTAAATTCGCTGCCGCTGCCTTGAATCGCAGCCAACTTCTAAGTGTTGATGTGAACTTATGTCTGTTTCCGTACTATCCAATGTAATATATTTTTACTAATTTTGTGTTTCCGTACTTTGATGCCAGCAAGCGGGAGAGAATTTAATTGTCACTGCTCATATTAGACGCATCAGCTGATTTCGAAAACCGTCGCTGCCCGCTGCCACATCGGTGATGTAATTTGGGCTATACAAGCGGTGGCTAAAAACGTGGCTAGTGGCAAAACCGAAATTTTGGTGGCTAAAAAAACATGGCGGTGGCTAAATCTAGCCACCAAATGGCTAAAACGGCAACGCTGATCATAGTATATATATACGTATGACAACGTCACAATTATGTGTGCTTGATAGTGATCTAAGTGACTCTAATTTCCAGCATATTTTCACATATATACGGAATATTTTTCCAAATGATTATGAAAATTAAAATTAATTGTGCCCTCGTATATGTAAGCAGAATTGCGCCAAAAGAAATAAAACGGGGATGGTAAACAGTAACAAGCGAAAAAATGTTATTTATCGATTATTCGATGACAATTGCGCTAAATGTGTTATTGCGCCAGTACCGTGGGTTGGCGCCACGGTTGGCGCTGGCGTTATTGTATCAGTGCCAAAAAAATTGCGCCATTACCCATGGCTACTGTTGAAGGCGAACTGAATCATTTTCTCGCTGAAATAATTATGCTCTGCATTTGTGTACGTATACATTTTTTTACGCTCGCAGCACAAAGAGCTCTCTTTGCCCATGTCCGCATCAGGGATGCCACTTTTGGGCTTTTCCTACCAAAACTGGTAGGTTTTAATCCGTTTGGTAGGTTGGTAGAACGATTTAAATTTTGGTAGGTTTTTGCCTTCGTTCAACTAACATCACTGATTTGGTACATTTGGTCACTTTGCCACAACACTGTTGAGAAAACGTGTCTTCTCAGTAGAGTTTTGTCATAAAATAGAAACGTTTTCTTTGAGCTTCATATAAACTTGCCCCCCACAGACACAACTGGAGGAAATTGAAAACAGAAAGGCATCTGACATTTTACGCTATATGAAGCAAACAAGGTGGTTCGTCTACATGGTGTGTAATAAAGAGCTCCATTTGTATAAAAACAAGCCACTAGGCCTACCCAGGTAGTAAATATGTTTACTGTACCAAGTGGAAACAATGTCCGCTATTTCCCTAGATAAATCTTCTTACGTTTCCTTCGGGATCAGTTGCTTGCCCTCATTATTCCTCAAATGTTATTTCACAAAATGTAAATGCTGATTTCCTCGGCACTGGACTAGCGGTGGCAGCCACTAATACCCAATCCAACCTTGTCCGAATATCATTTAACGCCAACTCAAGGTTTTGTTTATCTGGAAACTGCTGCTTTCTCCGCTTTTCCTACACATTTTTATCACTCATTCTAAAATTAAGTGAAATTTGTACAAATAATAAAATACTAAAGTTTAAAAAAAAAAAAAATAAATAAAATGAAGTTTTTTTTTATTTTAAGCGGTGTCCGGTTACTGCAGGGTGGTCGGTTACTGGCACAGTCACCCTAAATGAATTTGTTAAATATGGTTAAATCTCACATTAAAAAAAAAAATTGGTAGGCTCGAAGCCATTTTGGTAGTTTTTTGGTAGGAAAAAAATTTTCTTAGTGGCATCCCTGGTCCGCATATAGTTCATGGATTATTTTTTAGGAAAAGGGAAGTGTAAACAGGTTACTAAAATTCAATATAGTTAATGTTTAATGTTCCACTATGTGATGGCGTTGGATTGAGTTTCAGGTTGATGTCATGGTTCCAATCCGGAGGAGAATATAAAATAAAGAAGAAAAAGGAGAATAGGAGAATAAAAAATAAAGATAGCAAACAGGAGAACAAGCACAGGCTACATTTTTGTAGTTGAGACTCGGATTAAGAGAAGATGAAGAGAATGCCGTTGGATACAATTTCGAATCCGGAAGAGAAAATGATATAGAGAACACTGCAGCTTTTTTCTTCTCATAGTGCTTAAAATAAAAATAGACATTTTTAAATTTAAAATGTTTTTTCTTGATTTTTGATTTAAAAACTTTTCAATGAACATTTTTAAAATAAAAATGTTGGTATTTACATTACTTTTAAATACGTTTTTGCCCATTTTAAGCATGCTTTCATATGTTTTTATAATTTTTTTCCCTGAGTGCACATATGTTGATAAAAGTGGAAACATTGGGCAGATATGTATGTATTAAACTTAGTTATATCAACCTCGTATAACCTATAAAGCCTTTATGCATTTTTTTGGTTAGTGGTCTTTCACTCCCTGTGGGCATTATCGCGCCACCAGGTATAACAATACTCAACCGAAACATTCATTTATCGTTGGTGCATAGTGTAACTTATTAGTGCTTCACTTTTCAAGCATCCAGCCTGATTTCTATTCAACTATTAAATATACATAATTTTTCATTCATTTTAACCATTTGGCCTTGTTTGGCATAATTTAAATTCAATCTTTTTTCTTTAATCCCAACTAGATGATTTCATTTGCTATTTAATTTTCTTAAAGGTGAAATTGGGTACTTAATATTCCGCCATCTATTTACATACATAATTTACTACATTTAACATTTGCCTTAACCTTTAGAGCGCTTTCACATTACTCGGTGCGGTATCGGATCGACATTTTTGGTTTTTACCGAAAGTATACCGAAACCTTACCGACCACATGTATTTCAATTGGCACTTTCACATTAGTGTTGCATACATGAAATCGGAGCGGATTAATTTCGGTATACCGCAACGCGGTAAGACCGGTCAGTAAAATTTGAGGAATTACTGCAGACATTTTTGCGGCGTAATAAAAGAAGACGAACAAAGTCAGTAAAAACTCGTTTCGGCTATAAATGTAGCAAGTTATAATGTCTTCGTCTTCGCTAGAAGACATTATTGTTATTATTGAGTGATTTGTTGAAGTTAAAAATTTTGTTTTGCAAATTTCGATGTTTGTTTTCCTATTTTCTGCCGATTACGCACCGAAAGTATTCCCACAAGTGTGAAAAACACAGTAACGCGTAATCGTTTCGGTAAGCTGAAAATACCGAGCAAAAAATGTCGATCCGATAAGTGACGAGGTGAAATTTTGTGACATAGTTTACGACGTGGTGGTAAATTTTTTTCTACGCATTTTATTTTTTTTTAAAACTCTCAGTAAAAAATAATTTTTTTTATAATAATTTTTGCATTGGAAAGACGCCAGTCCTTTTTCAAATGAAATTGATAAAAAAGTTAATTAAATTTTTTAAATCAACAAAGTTTTTACTATAATTCACAAGGCCTTGTTTTTTCAAAATAGCGAAAACATCACATGAGAACCTTATAGATAAAAGGTAGAACAAAAACTTTCTTTAAACTTCAGAGACGGGTTTTCATGAAAAAATATATATTTTTAAATAGATATATAATAGGAATTTTATTAAAAAAAATTTTTTTGTAGAAAATGCTAGCCAGTCTTTTTGAAGTTTTTTTCATAATAACGTGAGCGTATAAAATGAACCACGAAACGAATTTTTTAATTTTTCTTCCAATAATCATTTGAAGAAGTGGTAAAATTAATAATCCATGTTAGTCAAATTGCCAGTGAGAGAAATGTTAAATGGAAATAAATTATTTTTGAAGAAAAAGTTACGTTAACGTCGAGGTGTGGTAATTTTTACACCGATATCATAATTTATCCGTTATTTGAGACCTTCCACCATAGAAACTATACTGATTGATAATTATGATGACATGAGTAGATTCTAAAAGCATCAAAATGCTGCAGAGAAGCGAGAAGTGGTAAATTTCAAAAAATTGCATTCGAGGAAAAACTAACGTTACCCTAGACGTGGGGAAATTTTTACACCACGATCATCATTTCTCGTCAAATGTTACACCTTCGTCCATAAAAACAAAACGGGTCAGTAATTACAACGAGGTGGGAAGATACTAAGAGAGTAAACTTGCTGGACGGTAAATTAAAAGAGATATTTAAATAAACTGTAAGTCGGTGTAAAAATTACCACCAGGTCGCAAGTTAAAGGTTAATGGAATGAAAGGTATGTAGGTAGTATGTATTATTTATGTATGTAAGCACAAACGTGTAGAAGTATTTGCTCTAAGAATTTAGAATGCATATATAAACCAGACAGTGTTGTCTATCGTGAAAATTTCAAGAGTCAAAGTAATAAAAATTACTACACGCGGGTCCTGCTGCGTCCTCTTGAATGCCTTTTTTGCTCTACTCTACAGTTAAACCTCTGCTAATAGCCTTAGAGTAGGCAGCATACAACTAGTCCCATGTACATACATACATATATAATAATAATAATAATACAATGGCGCTATTATAACTCTGACGAGTTTTATGGCCGAGCTTCTCTCCCAATTCGAGGTGTGCTCCTTTTTGTTTTTTCCTACTAATTGGGTGGACCTACAGTTTTATGCCGGCTCCGAACGGCGAAAGCATTTTTTGTGAGAAGCTTTTTCATGGCAGAAATACTCTCGGAGGGTATGCCGCCCACTGCCGAGAGGTGACCGCTGCTCTTAAAAAATCCAATAATTGGATTTTTACTAATTAGAAAAATTGTTTTGGTGTTTTTCTCGGACCGTGGTTTGAACCCGAGACCTCTGGTATAGCAGGCGAGCACTCTACCCACTGCACCACAGCGGCCACATGTATACATACATATATACCCCACGTAAAATTTCGCACTATTTTCATAGAAAACGTTAAATAACACTTAATGCCTTAATGCTTTAATGCCTTAATGCTTTAATGCCTTAATGCTTTAATGCCTACGCTCACTATAATTTTCATACCTACTACTAGTACATACATATGTACATATATTATACAATTTCGTTACTTTCATCACTTTCTTGATGACCTTCGAAAAAACAAGTGTTAACTTAATATTCACTCAAGTATACTTAAGTTTGGCATACAAAAAAAAAAAAAAAAAGAAAAACGAAACACGCCGCCAAAAAGTCTAGGGCGCCAAAATTAAAAGCAAAGAAAACAAGTAAGGAAGCCTAAGTTCGAGTGGAATCGAACATTAGATACTCAGCTGTATGCTTTCATTGTTTGTTTGCGTTTGATGGAAACACGGTGTAGGTACTTCATATAAATCGAGTGCTGCATAAAGTGGGCGTAGCCACGCCCATTTTCTAAATTTTTATCAGTCATCCAACTAAGCTTATGAATATTATTCTTTGTGCAAAATTTCATCCTTTATGAGTTACAAAGATGTCACGTTAAAAATTCCCAAAGGGTGTTCCAGAAATATCTTTGAAAAAATGAAAAAATGAAAGTACATACTTACTTACCAAAATAGCTACCATAATAATGACCAAAAAAAAATTGTAAATTTTAAAAAGGAATTATGTACATGGGTAATTTTAAGTGCACGACAAGAGCAGCGCAAGTGCGCCTAAAATGCGATAACATTTATAAAGCAAAGTATGTGTGCGAGTGTTGCGGCATAATGAAGTGATTTTCAAAGTGTCACAAAATTTTTTTGTATGTAGCTAAACAAAAATTTAATGAGTTAACTTTTTGGGTAAATAATGCGCTGTGAACTGAGGTCAAGAAAAGACGTAGGCCAGGATGGAAAGGCGAGGCGAAAGGGAATAAAATAAATGAAAACAAAGTGCTGACAAAAGAATGCCAATGCCAATGGCAAGTAGCAACCACACTTTACAAAAAATACGCCCACAATTTTCTACTGAATTTTTCTTTAACCAAATTCAAAAAGCATAGCAAATTGCCTTGGCTGCGTAAGGCTCAGCTGACAATAATGCTCCATACAATTCTTACACGGAGAAAACTATATTGATGTCACATCGATAATTATGGATAATCCTGTCTGATCCATAAACTATGGATGTCACATCCATATAATGGGTGATACAACCAAAAAAAATTTGTAACATATACAAAAATATGGATATGACACCCATAGTTTATGGATCAGACGGGATTATCCATAAATATGGATGTGACATCAATATAGTTTTCTCCGTGTAGATATGAACTGACGCATGAAATCATGAAATTGCATCAATGACGTACATATGTATCTACGTACCTATGTACATAGCTGTAGTATAGCTCCTTTGGCTGTTGCTCATTTTAGCTCCTTTGATGCTTAACAGCAAGTATTCACTCTCTGTCTCACAGTAATGTTACTTTTGAAAGGATGCTGTGAGCGCACAATGTAACCAACAAATCTGTAGCAAGGATGACTCTGTAGCAGGGATGGAAAATGGGTTTTCTGATTTTGTACTAATTGAGCAAGTGAAATGTACCAAATCAAAGGAAAATGTACCATCATTTTTGGTAGTATATTTTTTCTAAGGACTTATACTAATCCCAAATTATATCTTCTTCTTTAGCCATTCAAAATATTATTGCTTTTCTAAGCAAAATCTTTCCTCTAAAAATAACATTATAAAAGCTTAAATTCATATAAACTTATTATTAAATAAAAAGTTACTTAAACTAAAATTATTTTAAATACACAGCCCCATTCAATGCAAAAATATTTCACAAAACAAAAACGTTTTAGGTATATACTCAAATTTCTAAATTTTTTAAGGCTCTCATGTTCTGCTAAAGCTCTAAACTCAGCATTTACTACGTTTATACGTTGGCAAATTCATGAAATCATTTCATGAATTTTCGCTGCATAAACAAATTTTCATGAATTTAATTGTTCACGAAAATTATTCATGAATTTCGACATCATTTCATGAAATTATGAAGTACAAGTCCGTCAACGCCGAACAAACAGCTTTTCACTCAGTCAAGGCAGATTTAACAGGTAGACTCGGTGGCGAATTCGGAAATGTTCAATGTATTTTGTTATTGTAATTGGTAGTGTAATGTCAAAATGATATTTCGCCGTGGTTAAATTCTAAATTCGCTTGTGACTCGCGCATTCCCATTGACCATGATGTGAATTCGCTTAGATTTTGACATTAAATAAAAAAAAGTAGTTTCAGAATTCGCCACCGAGTCTACCTGGTAAATCTGCCTTGACAGCTGATCTCGTTAGAACGTTGCCACTTTTAAAAAAAGCTGAATTTCATGGGTTCATAAATGCTGCATAAACGAGACCATTTTCGAATGCATGAAATTAAGAGTTTACGAATTCTGCCGTATAAACGTAGTAATTAATTTGCTATTTTGTCAAATTCACGCTTTCGAAATAACTCTAAAATCAAAGGGACAATACTATTTGTTTTGTTTTAATAGATTTGGGATGCAGTGATGTATTATTTGACGAAAATGTACCAAATATGTCAGCGTAGTACCTATGTACTTTTCGCTACCGGAATGTACCAAAAATGTACAATTGTACCACATTTTCCATCCCTGCTCTGTAGTCTGCAAAGTACTTCAGCTATAGAGAGAGAGAAAGAGCGTGCTAGTAGTAAAATCATATCCTTTATGTATATTCTATACTCTGCACCGCCGCACCCAGCACTTACTTTGCTTTTCAGATGCTTTACAGATGAATTGTGGATGCTATGTTATCCAAATCCAACGCTGATAAGAATTCGTCCTTCTGCTTACCTATGTTGTTGACAAATTGTATTTAAACTTTGCATATTATTGGTGTCTACAGCATTTACAATGCAGAGGTCAAATGCGAATGACTTGTGCTGCGGCATGAGTGCTTATATGGCGCATAGGTTCTTTCAAAGTCAAAGTAAAAAATTAGCGTAGTCTAGTTAAAATTTTAGGTTAGGTCATGGAGGAGCAATAAAGGAGAATGCATAAGATCAGCTGACTTCTTCTTCAATCTTCATAAACACACGAACACAGGCATTTTTTTTGTGTTGACATATGCCACACACACACGCACCCTAGTATTTCCATAGGGGCCGAATCTGTCAAATTCTTCTACATTCCTCTTTGCATGGCACTTCTGGCCCCACTATGTATGAAGGTATGTCGTCATGCGAAAACCTTTATTGTTGAATCATGGGTTACTGTGTAACCTAAATCAAACGCAAGTCGTCAATTTAACGCACGCACGCAAATTTTTCATATGCGTTGAACCGAAATTGACTTGCGTGCGTGTTCAGATAAAGAAATAGAAAAATACAGAAAATCAGAGAAAATCTTGTTATTTTGTGGAATATGTACCTAACAGACACGATATCAAAAGCAAGTGTCAATTTTTTTGCAAACAATCACCCACAATGCTTAATTTCAACTGTCACGCAAAACAAAAATTGGGCGTCGAATTTGCTTTTTACGCACGCCGTTCAATTTCGGTTACTCCCATACAAGTTGTATGGGCATGAGAAATTTTTGACAGTAAATTGACGGCGTGCGTTTGATTTAGGTTACACAGTTAGGTATGTTGAATGGGCAGTGAATTTCATGATAAAGGTTCAGACATTGGTGACTTATAAGTTATTCTGTATCGTTAACCTTATTGTAACTTTATCGCTATCCATGTGAGCTGTTAGTGGTGCCGTAAATCTGTAAACAGCTGACACATGTCGAGGCAGATCTTAGAAGGTAGGCGCATAGGCGAATTCAGAAATTTCCCATGTATTTTGTTATTGTAATTGGTATATGTAATGTCAAAATAATATTTTTCTTGGTTAAAATTTGAATTCGCTTGGGACTCGCACATTACTATTGGCCATGATGTGAATTCGCTTTGATTTTGATATTATAATCTACCTTTATAAATCAAAAAAGAAGTTTCTGAATTCGCCTATGCGCCTACCTTCCTATAACTGCTTTCACAAGTGTCAGCTGTTTACGGATTTAGGATTGCTAACCAAAATCCAATTGGTCTGTAAGTTAACGATACAGCTACAGAATTACGAGAAGGCACCAATGACTAGTAACACAGCTTGTCGTAAGGTTGGTTGAATCAGCTGTTTTATAAGGTTACAGATAAGTCACCAATGTCTGCAGTTTAACTTTTAGCATAAAGTGCAACAAGCCTACTTAGAGTTTTCTACAAAATGGTAAGATTGTGTCTATGTAACTCCTACATATGTATGTACATAGAGCATTGTTCATTCCTTTATCAAAATTGAACCAATTTCCACCAGTATGGTCTGCCATGACGGATATTAGTCCAACAAGCATCTCTTTAGTCTTTTCATTAACACAAAATATTTCTCGCTTTTATTTAAAGTTTTATTAAGGGTATTCATTTAACCTTATAAATGCCTCGTAAAGTGTGTAAACTTGTAAATTTATAAAGTTTGTAAACGAACTGTCAAATTTTGTATGGAAAATCATTTACGCATGGTTGAGAAATTTACGCGCACATTTCAGTGTGTAAACGCTGTAAACTCGAAAAAAGCAACCTTTCGCAACAGAAACCTCTAGCATCAGTAAGTCATTTACAAAAATTTCCTTGTAAAGTCGTTTTAATTTGGATTTCTCACTTATTTTTGGCATATTTTAATATATGTCTTTAATATATGTAGATATAGTTTTAAATAAATTTTGACAATAGCACAGCTGATGACAAGTTTACGAAAAAAAATTATTAGGTGCGTTCATATAACAGTGTGTGTAAACTGATAGAAATTTACACTTTATAAACTTATACTCCACATTCTTTCTTCGCTCGTAACTCGTGTAACACATGTTTTGTGTGAAGCGAGTTTTTCATAGGAGAAAATTATTCAGCAGCCATTTTGCAAAGACCCACATTTGGAAAAAATTGAATATCGCACTCAAATCTTCTCTAAAGTAGACTCTACAGAGGGTGGAGTTTTCTTTTGTGTTATGTTTAATTATAAGAGAACAGTGTATTCTGTAAATTACTGTGTAAATAAATAAGTTGGAAAGAAAAGAAGCTAATACAGCTCAAAAAAAAAAAAAAAAAAACTAAGAAACTTTAAAAAATAAACAAAAAAAAATAAGCAAAAACCAAGAAGGAAAAGTGCACCAGGTGGAAGATCTGGATTTGATCCAGCCTAAGAGGTCGTGAGGTAAGTCACACTTTCACCGCTGCATTGTTTAATCAAAATACAGACATATAGGGAAACTAAACGTACGCCTCAAGATGGCCGACGCCTCGGCGTCCACTGGCGATCTTGAAAATCTTGATTTTGATGACATGCACTCCCAGGACTGGTATGTTGAAGGTAAAAAATCAGAAAAAAGAAAGGAAAAGACAACCCAAAACAAAAAAAACTGACAAAAAAGACGATAGTAAACTAATTAAAAATGCAATAGATGACCCTATGTGTGCAACCATAATTCCATTTCAAGGTATGCTAGTGCCCAGAGGCACTTATATCAGAAAAGACAGCAACAACTTACATGCAAGTCCCGCCAATTTGCCAAATTCTGGCGCCAAAACCAATAACGACTCAAATTCCGCTAATTCAGCAAAACCCGATGAACTTTCAAACACAAACAAAGACAGCACGAATAACATGGACACAGAAGAATTAGAAAAAAATGAGAGAACAGAAAATTGTTTCTATTATGACAAAGAACATAAAGGCGATTACTGTGTTCTTTTAGACACAACCAATTGCTCACTGTGTGGAAATGATAGAATGCAAAATGCTCTTTACATTTGGAAAAAAATTGAAAATTTTGGCATTGAAGGCATCACAGCTATTAAAGCCATAGGCAAACAATTATACAAGTTCTTTTTCAAAACATTTTATCATGCAAATTTAGCTATCAACAACGTACAATTGAAAAAACATAACATCAGAGCCTTTGTCACAAGGAACATGGTTGAAACCCTAGGGGTAATTCGGCAGGTCCCAATTGAATATTCAGAAAATGAAATTAGAGCCAACCTACACTCTAACATACCATTCACCACTATTACTCGTTTAAAAAGGATAGACCCAGCAGACAAATCAAACCTTCTACCTACTTATTCTGTTCAAATAGGTTTCAAAGGAAATGAACTTCCTGAAACAGTAGATCTTTTTATCTTTCCACTCAAAGTTAGTCATTATATACCCAGAGTCAGATTATGTTTCAAATGTGGAAATTTGGGCCACACCAAAGCTGGCTGCAAAGCCACGCAAAACAGATGTATAATGTGCGGTAAAACTGAAGGTTGTGATAGTCTACTCACCAACAACACCAATAAAGTTAAATGTACCCAAATCAACAACTGCATCTTATGTGGTGAAAATGACCACAACGTACTAAATAAAAATAAATGCCAAAAATGGAAAAAAGAATATAAAATAAATGAAATCATGGCAATTAAAAAAGTGTCAAAACGAGAGGCTCATGAACTTTATAGATTAACCGGTGAGGAGGCTAGTGCAAATTATTACTCTATCCTAGATAACTATGAAGACAATTTCCCACCTTTGAGAGAAAAATCTGTCGCCACAATAGACAACAACAAAACCATCAACAATAGACTAACCACTAAAAAATACAGTCATATTACTAGACAAACAATAACAAAACCAACAAAACATGTACCAAACATCAAACCAAGATTGTCTCAACCTCGACCCCAGCCGGTATTTAATAATGCCAACTGGAGCAAGGTAACAGAACTTGAGAAACTATTCAATATGTTAATTCAGAAACTCGATATAAACCGAAACGATCCAATAATACAATTAATAGAAAACATTTTTAATATCAACAATATTGGCAATCATTCTTCACAACATGACCGTAATGATGAAATTGCGAATATTACAATATAATATTCAAAGTTTAAAATCAAATAATGCATATATTAAATAGACTCATTACAGTCACACGTACAACAAAACTTACCCTGCAAGATTTCACAACGACTTACACAATTTATGCAACAGATATAATGTCAAAGACACTCCATACCATTCTATTTTTGATTGCTCCACAAATGCAGCGGTGAGAGATGACTTTCCTCTATTTAAAAAATATTCAAATATATACGACCTATTCAAAACGAAAGACTACAAGTCCTATATAGAACTTGTCAGATTTCTTCAAAAAACAAAACTAGATCTCACACTTAAAAAAAAAAAAAAAAAATCTATATTTCAAAAGAGTGCAAAAAAAAAAAAAAACAAGAATAACAAAATCAAAATTATAATAATAACACATATTATTTACGAAAAGAGGAAAAAAAAAAAAAGAAAAAAAAAAACCTTCAAATCACTAGGTTAAAAAAAAAAAAAAAAAGAAAAAATCTCAATTCTAACATCAATTTTATTAATTACCTAATAGCATCTCATAACATGCTAATCATTTTACTTTTAATTATCATTAGAGTATTAAACATACCTAATAGCATCTCATAACATGCTAATCATTTTACTACTAATTATCATTAGAGTAATAAACATATCATATAACCTGGTATTCAATTTTATTTTATGACCTCACACCAATTTCATTGAATAATTATAAAATGAATTCACATCTAAATTTAATTTCACACGCATAGTGTATTCGATTTTACTTATCTTAACCCAAATTAACACATCAAGTTTAAAGAAAAATATATATATGTATATTAACTAAATTATAAATGAGACGTTTAAAACAAAAAAAAAAAAAAAACAACAAGCGCTGTGATACCTTCCAAATACATGAAAATCAAATTATAACTTTTTGAATACTGATCAAAATCATTATAAATAACATATGTAATCTCTCGATTCATACATCTTAAGTATTACCATATATTTATGTAAATTTCTTGTTTATGTAGTAACCATGTAGATTAGTCACATATTCATATGTATATCTCCACCCTCACAAAACAAACATCAAAAATAATATAACAAGTAACACGTTTAAGCTACTCAGCTGTCAAAACAGCTGATATTGACAAGTCACAACCTGGCGGTATAAGGGTTCGTTAAAAACCTCGCCAATCTTCACACTATCCACGATAGTAATCAAAGCCGGAAAAAAAAAAAAAAATAAACTTATACTCTTAAATGAATACCCTTATTGTAAATCATCTATTTCAACGCTTACGTAATATTTTTATTTTAGATATATGCATGTACCTACATGCATAGCTTATACGGTCTCTTTGCTGATATGTTCCAATGATTTATAGGTATTTGTCTGCTCCATATCCAGAATACCAATAAGCATCGAAGTAAGCTATAGCAAATGCATTTTGCATATTGGGAATGTACCCAGTTACTGCATTTTGTAGTATATAAACTGAATTAAACACTATAAACTGAATTAAACACTAAATTGATAAATAAAAACTATTTGAATGCAACACACAAATGCAAATGCACAAATGCAACTGAACTTCCGTACGTTTCACTTGAAAGTAAATTTTCACAGGGTGACACCAAAACACAATTAAAATTTCTCCATATAAGGCTGTGTGCCAATCGGTAACATTTTTCTCTATGGGAAAATGAGGTAGAAAATTTTACCATGTTGAGAAGAAAAAACACAATTTTGCTGTTCCAAACGGAATAGAAAATTTTTACAGTTACAAAGATAAACTTTTGGGCAAGGCTGCAAAATAACGTTATTTTTAACAATAAACAAAAAAAATTTTGTTTCTGTTGAAATATTCGATTTTATAAACGTAAAAAGCATAACAAAATCCATTTGGTTTCAACTGTTATCAAAAAAAATTAACAAAATTTTTTTTGTTTTGATAATTATCAAAACAATTATTTCAAAAAAATATAGTTTCAAATTTAAACGAAAAAATTGACTTTTCAATAATTTCGTTTTCTATGAAGAAAATAAATTTTACATATGTTTGTATGTATGTACATACGTACATAAATAAAAACAAATACAATTTTTGTTAATTTTTTTGATATCAACGAAACAAAATTATTCTGATTAAAGATTTATTGATAATTTTTTAAACGAAAAAATTTTGTTTCTGTTAATTAGCAAAACAAAATAATTTTTGGATATTTTTTATTGATATTTTTTGAAACAAAATTATTTTGTTCATTTCGTTGAGCAGCCTTGCTTTTGGGCGAAAACGGAAAACGATATAATTTTAAAACGTAAAATGAATATAATTGTTGTCGGCAATATTGATGGAAACAGGAGAAGTGTATTCATGTAATGATCTGATGTTATTTTGATTTTAAATTTTTGTGTCATATACAAGTAACACAATTACAAAATGTCAAAATTTTACCTAGCCCATTGAGCTAGGTAAAATTATGACACTAGAATTCACCACGAATACTGCCAAAATTTTACTCCCTTATGTCAAAATTTCATTTTTTCTACCGATTGGCACACAGCCTTAGCAAGTAATTTATAACATTTTATATTGCTAAAGCCACAATGTTATGCCAGTTCATTTAGCGTTCACTATTTTAAGCTTAGTTTTCTTGCTTAAATAAATTAATATTTGTCAACAACTGCAATTATGAGCGCCTATAATTTGAACAGGAAGTTAAAATAATTTTAAACAATTCTAAAAAATGCAACGCTTTTCCACAGCCAACCACAGCCAACATCAATTTGGCCCGCAAACAAGATCAATTCATAACTCTCCACAACTCAATTCAATAAGCAAGACTGAGACCACACTACGCTACATATTTCGCTGTGAAATTGAATGGTGACGAAAACAGCAACAGTTGCATAAGTCAAAAGAGCAATAAAAAACGCACATATCCATTTTATTTACTCACACTCATGCTAAACTGGATTTTGCAAAAATTTTGCGCCTTTTTGCTTCTCGGCCAAAGAAAACAAAAACAAAAACAAATATTTGATAGCCGTCGAAAAGTCTACACACTTTGGCAGCGCGGTGATTGCGAAGGGGAAATTAAACATTTTAAAATTTTCAAACGGCATTTTCAGCGCAGTCCAAGTAGACGTCAGAGCGTGCAGAGTTATTTTCTTATTTTTAAAGCGAATTTTATTCTAGTTTATTGTATTTTTTATTAAATATTAATGCTATTTGGTGTTAAGTTTTTTGTTATTGTTTTGTATAATACAAAATTGACTGCAGTGTGTGCATTTTAAAGGATTTTAACCTCTAAAGGCAGATACCAAATTGACTTGCAGCGGCAGCAGCTGTGATCCTTTCGCCTTTGTTGTTGGAAGTAAAGGGAAAAAACGCAAATCATCAAGCGGTGGTAATTTTTTAGTGGAAAATTCAAGGTATGTTGGTGCATACTGAATTTTATTTATTAAAAAATATCTTAATAAATACATATGGTCATTGATGGCATAAATGCGTACATATGTATGTATGTCTGCATTTATCGCTTTTCCTTGTGCATGTTGCACAAATCTACATACATAAATGTGCACATGTATTCATACCTCATGGATTTGCAAATCTACCTGGCTTGTTCAAATGCCATTTTGATTACTCGTGCTAACAGGACCATGTAATAAATGTGGACAAAATTATACACATCCAAATATACGTACATACATATGTACATACATTTCTAGGCATGCGTCCATGTTCATGCTTTTCTATTTGCATTTATAGAATTTTAATAGCTAACAATAATTATATTATTCCTTTTTCTGTGAATTTTCAGCTCCATTTGTTTTATAAAGTCCACATTCCTTTGCGTTTTACCAGAAAAACAACCAAAACGAAAATGAGTAAACCGGAGGCACCACGTCAAAATGCCTATAAGAGCAACTCAATTAACACACAGGTATGCAAGCATTTGATTCTTATGCTTAAAATACACTAACATACTGCTCTGCTCATCATCATTCTCATAGGATTCACGAATGCGACGCCATGAAGTCACCGTTGAGTTACGAAAATCCAAAAAGGAAGATCAACTCTTTAAACGACGCAACATAACCGAGGAGGATATTGTATCACCGCTCAAAGAGTCAAATAGCCAATCGCCCGCACAATTGACCATCGATGAAATTGTTAACTATATGCAGAGCACAGATGCGGAACGTCAATTTTTGGGTATGCAATCGGCACGTAAAATGCTAAGTCGTGAACGTAATCCACCCATTGATTTAATGATTGCACATGGCATAGTGCCGATTTGCATACGTTTCCTGCAGAATAGTGCAAAGTGAGTAAAGAGTTTGCTTTTTTTTTTGGCTTGCTTTCGCTGCCTTTTGGAAGCAGTAAAGCCTTAAAGCCTTTTGATTGAAGTAATGCAGCCTTTACGGCAACATAATTTTCTTTCCTTTTGTATGCAAGCCTAATTTTTCTTTATTTTTTTCTTTCTATCTCTCCTCTTTTCCAATATATAGCCCATTGCTGCAATTTGAATCCGCTTGGGCACTAACGAACATTGCTTCCGGCACATCCGAACAAACGCGTTGTGTTATCGAAAGCAATGCTGTCCCATATTTTGTTGAGCTACTCAAATCGAAATCGGTCAATCTAGCCGAACAAGCTGTATGGGCTTTGGGTAATATAGCGGGTGATGGTGCTGCCGCACGTGATATTGTCATACAACATAATGTCGTGGATGGCATATTGGGTTTGATTAGCAACGAAACACCACTCTCTTTCTTACGTAACATTGTTTGGTTGATGTCGAATTTGTGTCGTAATAAAAATCCATCACCACCATTTGATGAAACCAAACGTTTGCTACCTGTACTCTCACAATTGCTATTGGGTGCCGATGTACAAGTATTGGCCGATGCCTGTTGGGCCATATCCTATGTGACGGATGATGAAAATCAGAAAATACAAGCTGTTGTGGATACTGGCGCAGTGACACGTTTGGTATCGCTGTTGGGCTCGGATGAACCATCAATTATTGTGCCGGCATTGCGTAGCGTTGGTAATATTGTTACGGGCACTGATTTGCAGGTGAGTGTGCGTGTGGAAATGGAAATGAAAATGGAATTTTTTTTCTGTGATGTTAAATTGATGAATGTATGTATGTAGCATTTAATGATTGTGTTTGATTTCTAAATTAGGAGTTAAATGTGTATGCAAGGCTTCAGTTGGAGTCATTTTGTACAGCATATAACCAGTAGTGTAACATCGGGTCGACTGCGGTATAATGCGCCCGTCGTATTTATTTTGAAAGCACTAAGAGTTTTTTAATAAAACTTTCAGAAAATGATACGTGGATGTTAATTTTACTAATTTTTGCACTTCCAACTACGCAAAAATACTGTGGATCGCTCCGCAGATGTAACTTCATAAAGGGAATTCTGCAGGCTGAGGCTTATTTTCTTAAAGCGCAGCCGTAAGCCTCGAATGCTGTATTATTAAACCCCAGCGGGGGTTAGGGAGCTTAGAATATACCCGTGGTAAGGAATGCCTGTCGTAAGAGGCGACTAAAATACATCGGCCTAGAAGATTGATTATGGCCAGTGTCAGAAGGGACTAGTACCCGAGCGTACCGGATTTATTCGGCAGAGGACTGTCACATCCCCTACACTCCCCAAAACCTTCGTGGGAGTGCCTTGGTGGCTACAACAACAACAACGCTGTATTATTAATAAACTATAAGTTTGCGTATTATTATTATTATGTAATGACTGCCTACCTCCAAAATAATCAAAAAATTCCGTGGCCGGGTGCATTATATCGAAATTTTCCCAAAGCATTAAATGAAATGATATATCTGCAAGCTACGTGCACAGTTAAAAGATGTAACAGTTAACACGCTTTGTGCATGTCACTTATCCGCCTTAAAAAAATGTTTTTTTTTTTTTATTTTCTGTTTTTACAAAAAAGCAGCTACAACAACAACAATTGTATGCAAATTTTGGACAATAATCTCATTTAGTTCTGTATGTACATTTGCATGTATACAGGTAGGTAGATTTTACTAAATCATTGCTTGCTTTCGGCCATGCGACTACCATCGTCACTTGCTAATGTATTTTATATGTATGTAATGTATTTTGTAGCTTTGCATTGGTTATGGACATGTGCCCACTTTCATGTACCCACCTCCATGTACACACTCCCACTGCTTTTCATTTTAAGCCAAGTGCTTTTGGCATTTCCTTTTTTTAATGATTTTATACGAGTATCAGTTTTTGCGCTTTACTAGGTGTAAATTTGCATATGAATTAAAAAAAAAAAAAAAAAAAGAAATCCTTGCGCCGATTACTTGACACAGATCCGCATTAAAATTGTGAGAGGAAGTTAGTCAGCAAAAGCGTTAGCCAAGGGAGGAGTATAAGCTTTAGTAAGGTAAATGGAATGAGCTCAACTCATATTTTACTTTTCTGCAAGCTAATGAAGCCGTGATGCGACTGAATGTGTGAGCTTGTGCTGCTCTAAAAGCCACTTGATGCTTTTGGGTGGGATGAGGATGAGGTTTTGAGGCTGTACGGGTGGGTGTAAAAGTTTTGGTTGGGGCTAAAGGGGTGGGTGTTAAGATTTTGTTTGAGGCTAAAGGGGTGGATGTTAAGGTAGTATTTGAGCTTTGCCTGAGGTTTGATGGTGTTGAGTTTGAGCTGGCCAAGTGGACTCGCTGCTGCGCTACGTTATTTGTGGTGCGCTGGTCCTCCACTGCTGCTGCTGCTGCTGCTGCATACTCTCAATGCTCAATGCTTAATTCCACAAATGGAAAATGAAATTTACGAAATTTTTCAGTTTGGATTCCGGTGGATTAGCATGTTGATGCAAGAGGCGGTAATGGTAATAATAGTAAATGCAGAAAAGTAGTGATGTTGGCAATAGTAAAAGTAGTGAAACTGCCAATGCATGGAAGAAGAGCTGAAAATAAACAGTTGGTAGTCAAATAAGCATTTGTGTGCCTTGCGCATGCATAGTAGAAGAGTGAGTGACCGTGTGACGGAAATGGAGCTGCAGCTTACAGTTAAAAGTGTGTGCTTCATACCAGCAATGTACATATATAATTGTATTTTAATTTTGCCCTTCAGATATCTACATAGTTAGTTATGCATTTGTGTAAGAAAAAAGAGCTGTTTATTTTATATTTTTTTTTAATTCCATATGCACTAATCACTTCATCTCTCATTTGAATAGTAAAGTAGCTATAGAAAACATCCCTGCAAAAAATGCGATTAATCCGCGACGTGTCCGGGTTCAATCGCAAGGGAGCATGCGACTAACACAATTTTACATCCCTTTATATCGTCGCTGCGCCAACAAATTCAGTTATATGTTTTTTTCCGATTTTTTTTTTTATTACATATTTATTTAGCGCTATCCGCTAGCCACATTTCTGCATTTCCCGTTTTCTGATATCCTTCTTTGGTTAGAAGTTATCAAACACAGCTATATGCTCTCAGTAGTAGAAATGCTCTGTAAAATCGGTTATACATCTATTTTCGTATAATTGTTTTTTGATTTCAGGTTATTTTTGTGTAAAAAAATTATTTAAAAAAAGCGTATGTGACCAATTTTCAAAATAGGAGGGGCACTGGTCAATTAAATAATGCATTTCCAAGCTATCGCTAATTGCATCGGACCCTAGCGAAGAATTGTATACACATCTTTCACGATTTCTTACCCCCACTAGCAAATTTAAACAATTTGTAAAAAGAGCTATGTGCTGTAAAACGGCGCAAATGCTTCATGCGAAGTGGTTGCTCAAAAAAAGTAAAAAAAAATTGCACAAGTCTATTACATATGTGTAGTATCATTAGTTAACAATTCATACTGGAAAAAATATTCTCTAGGATCACCAGAAAACGGTTTTTTTGCTCTCCTGAAAAGTTGCTGAAAAACGTATAGCTCTTTTTGTTGGCGCAGCGACGATATGGAGTGAATTGATCGCATTTGTTCGAGCATGTCCTATGAAGAGACTAATTGTTCAACTTGTATACCCGAACGGGTACCAATGTAGATCAATCGCTTTTATCCCGAACGGGTACAAATGTAGATCAATCGCTTTCATACCGAACGGGTACAAATGTAGATGAGTCGCTTTCATACCGAACGGGTACCAATGTAGATTAATCACTAACATACCGAACGGGTACAAATGTAGATCAATTGCTTTCAGCACGAACGGGTACAAATGTAGATTTGTCCTTAAAAATTGTAAATGTTCATGCATATTTAAATAAAGATTATATAATGTTTGACTTTTGTAAAAAAATCTCAATATGTAAATAAATTTAAAAAATTGTAAGTTTTGAGTATGCATTATATGAGCGTAATGTAAAGGATTTTTTCATAGGATATTTTAGGCAACATTTTGTTAAAATTGTTATTAAAAAAGGGTGTTCAATTCGTTTTACCGGTTGTTCTACAATTTTTTAAATACATTGCATATTTTTGTAAAATTTCTACATTTAAGGAATCTAGATTTGTACCCAATCGGAATGAAAGCGATTAATCTACATTTATACCCGTTCGGGATGAAAGCGATTAATCTACATTTATACCCGTTAGGGAACAATTGGTCTACAATTAGTCTACATTTATACCCGTTCGGGAACAATTGGTCTACAATTAGTCTACATTTATACCCGTACGGGGACAATCGGAGACTAATTGTGGACTGATTGTTCTCGAAAGAGATCAATCGAGGACAAATCTCTTTCGAGATTGATCGCACATTTTTTTGCAGGGTATATACCCTGCAAAAAATGCGATTATTCCTGGACGTGTCCGGGATCAATTGCAAGGGAGCATGCGACTAATACAATTTTACATCCCTTTATATGGAGTGAATTGATCGCATTTGTTCGAGCATGTCCTATGAAGAGACTAATTGTTCAACTTGTATACCCGAACGGGTACCAATGTAGATTAATCGCTTTCATCCCGAACGGGTACAAATGTAGATAAATCGCTTTCATCCCGAACGGGTACAAATGTAGATCAATCGCTCACATCCCGCATGGGTACAAATGTAGATCAATCGCTTTCATCCCCAACGGGTACAAATGTAGATCAATCGCTCTCATCCCGAACGGGTACAAATGTAGATTAATCGCTTTCATCCCCAACGGGTACAAATGTAGATCAATCGCTTTCAGCACAAACAGGTACAAATGTAGATTTTTCCAAGTTGTTAGCCAAGGCAATTTTTAATAACAATCTTTAAAAAATTGGAAATGTTCATACATATTTAAATAAAGATTATATAATGTTTTACTTTTGTAAAAAATCTCAATAAATAAATAAAAAAAATTTTAAGTTCTGAGTATGCATTATATGAGCGTAATGTAAAGGATTTTTTCATAGGATATTTTAGGCAACATTTTGTTAAAATTATTATTAATCATTGTTATTAAAAGAAAGAGTGTTCAATTCGTTTTACCGATTGTTCTACAATTTTTTAAATACATTGCATATTTTTGTAAAATTTCTACATTTAAGGAATCTAGATTTTTCCCCGTTCGGAATGAAAGCGATTAATCTACATTTATACCCGTTCGGAAACAATTGGTCTACAATTAGTCTACATTTATACCCGTACGGGAACAATCGGGGACTAATTGTGGACCGATTGTTCTCGAAAGAGATCAATCCGGGACAAATCTCTTTCGGGATTGATCGCACATTTTTTTGCAGGGATATATCTACATACATATACATACATATAATCGCAGTGTTAATATTCAATTGCGAATTTTTATTTAAGTAAAACAGCTTCATATAAGTGTCTTCCTAACTGAGAGGCTTTCTATTGCCAAACCGGGAAGATTTTTATTTCCATAGCGAGAGAATTTCTATCTGAAGCATTTTAAGCTTATGTATGCAAGATCTGTGTGGCATAGGACAAAAATAGCACATTAAAATCACCACATCTTAGAAAATTCAAATATCCATCATAGCCACCCGTTTTCAAATAAATCACTAGACTAAAAGAATGACGCTAAAGTCTCCGATAGCACATTGACTCTGCACAAGTGTTCTATTGCATGCAGTAGCCGTTTGGTGGCAGCAGCTGAGATCGGATTTAGTCAGAGTAAACATCGAAAGCCCAATGGATGGTAGTCATAGAGAAGGAAGCGTTTCACTTTGCGCACGATTTTTATGCAAAATATGTACATACATTGCCAGAGGTTGGGTAAAATTGGTTGAGTCCGGCACTTAAATAAACACAATTTTTCTCAGCGGTGTGTTGTCATAGAAGAACATCGTCCTCTACAACGAAATTCTACATTTATTTGATGATTAATATCAAACTTTATTTTTATTCTTCTGTGTGAAAAGCATTTTGTATACATATTTGCAGTTTCAAAAACAATCAACCTTTTGCAGTTGGGCTTTTTCAGTTGGGCCTTTTCAGATGGCTTACTAATGCTCAGTAGGGGTGAGTAATGACACGATTTTTTGGGAGTTGACACATAAGCACTGACTCACTAAAAAGAGTCGACTCACTGAGTTGGCACGATTGTGCTACAACACGTTTGTGTTACAGCACGATTGTGCTACAGCACATATTACTTTCGTGCTATTGTCAACCAAAAAGTGTTACTGTGTGCTGTCAGAGACTGTGTCAGTGAAAGAGTCGCTCGATGAATTGATATTTGTACGAGAATGGCATATAAATCAATAATAGAATTGAAGTGATAGGTGTGCGTGGGCAAATATATGGAAAATTAATTAGTTAATTAATTAATGTCGTTTTTGTTGTTGATTATTGATTTAGACCTATGTAGCTCTGAGATATAGGGTATTTAGGGGTTTTTGAGATGTTCATGAAGTACACATATTGGGCTATCTGATGGATAAATAAAATATACATATGTGTGCCAATATAAACTTAGTTGATAAGAGCAACAAACAAATTTCAAATGAATGTATCTTTTTATATATGCACGATATACGATAATGGGTTAAAGTCCAAAAGTTGGGAAAAATCATCTAGCTTCTGAATATCATAACCAAATTTACCAAAATTAAGGGGAACAACCGAAAAAAACCCAAAATAAGTGTCCATACAAAATCGGGTTATTGTCCGAAAGTTAGTACAATTCATGCAGAATACACCTACATATACCAAATTTGCCTAAATCACCTGGAACAAATGAAAAAATGCATAAATAGGTGACCACCCCAATACCAAAAACCACCTAAATACACCAAGTGCCATATAAAGTAAGCATGCACAAGATGACACATAAATAAGAGGCGAAATCGAACGTGCCAGCGGAGTCAAGTGTGCTACTGAGTTAACGTGCTATAAACGTGCCAACGGAGTCAAGTGTGCTACTGAGTTATAATTTTATCGTGAGGTGAGCTTGAGCGTGCAGCTCACTAATGGGAGTTGACACGGAGTCATGACTCAGTGCTGAGTTACCCAAGCCTAATGCTCAGCAGCTTACAAATTTGTAATTTATTTTCCATTTTTTCGCTAATTTGCACATTTTTTGCTACGTGTTTACATTTGCCTTTTTAATAACAATTTGAATAACAAATATACTACAGATGTGCATTTGGCCATTGAAGCCCACCATTTAAAAAAAAAGAGGAAAACAAATTAAAGAAAAGCTGAGCCCTCCTCATTGGAGTTTCCTTTTCATTGGAATGTGCTTCACTTTTTTAATTTAATTTAAATTTTTAAAAATTATTTTTTTGTTTTGTTTTGTTTCTTTTTTTATTTTTTTCTACTTTCTACTCTTTACTTTTTTTTTTACTTTTTATTTTTTATACTTATTTTTTTTAATTTTTTTGTTTTACATTTTATTTTCTTATTTTACTTTTTATTTTATTTTTATTTTATTTCCTTTTTTATTTTTTATATTTATTACTTTTGTTAAATTTTTTTTTTTATTTTACTTTTTATTTTTTTATTTATTTTTTTTGTTATACTTTTTGTTTTTTTATTTTACTTTTTTTGCTGACAGTTTTTTTTTATTATACTTTTTCTTTTTTATTTCCTTTATTTTACTTTTTATTTTTTAATTTAATTTAAATTTTTAAAAATTATATTTTATTTTTTACTTTTTTTTCTACTTTTTACTTTTTATTACTTCTACTTTTTTTTTGTTTTACATTTTATTTTTTTATTTTACTTCTTATTTATTGTTTTTTGTTATAATTTGCTTTATAATTTTTTTTTATTTTACTTTTATTTCCGTTTTTTAATTTTACTTTTTATTTTTTGTTTATATTTATTTTTTTCGTTCCTTTTTATTTTATTTTTTTTTTTATTTTGCTATTTATTTTATTTTTTTTGGTATACTTTTTGTTTTTTTTATTTTACTTTTTTTGTTAAAAGTTTTTTTATTACACTTTTTATTTTTTATTTCCTTTATTTTACTTTTTGTTTCACTTCTGTTTTTTACTTATTTTTTTGTTTTACTTTTCTTTTTATTTTTTTTAACTTTTTCTTACTTTTCTTTTATTTTTTTATTTCCTTTTTTATTTTACTTTTTATTTATTTTTTTCCAATTTTTTTTTTTACTTTTTTTTGCTTTTTTATTTTAATTTTAATTTTTTTTATTTTACTTTTTTCTTTTCTTTTTTTTCTTTGTTATAATTTTGAACGTTCTTTTGTTTTTTACGTTTCATATTTTTTTAATTTCTGTTTACTCCTAACTTCTTGTTTGCACAAATTTTCATTAATTCATCAATTTGTATACTTTTAGGCGTTTGTCAAAAAAATGATTTGCATATTTTCTACACTCCAAATATGCGAGCAAAAGTAAGCAGTTAAATATTTTAATTTTGCATTTTCGTTGTTTGTTCCCACCACATTCGCGTCTTTTTATTGTCATATTATTTTTGCTTTTATTTTTATTTCATTATTTACTTTACCTTAACGCCGCTGGTCGTTTATATGTATGTATGTCTGTAACTGCGTGAAATTTTTTTCCCACTACAAACTCTTGTTGTATAACATTTTGTCATCCTACCAACAACAAATTACAGTTAACAATGGCAAACAGATTTACTTTTATATATGTATATGTATTTACTTTTGTATTTGTGTGTTTGTATCATTTTTTCTTAGACGGATGCCGTTATTGCTGCTGGCGGTTTGCCTCGTTTGGCTGTTTTACTGCAACATCAGAAGAATAATATTGTTAAGGAGGCCGCTTGGACGGTTAGTAATATTACAGCTGGCAATCAAAAGCAGATTCAAGCCGTTATCGATGCTGGTGAGTTACTTTTTTCTGTTGTTGTTGTTTTTATATTTAATTCTGTTTTAATACTTGTCTACAGTAACTTCTTTTTCACTATCTTCTTCGCTATTGCTTTCTTGCTCTACTTTTGCTGTTGCTTTACTTTCTACTTTTTTTTTTAGCATTATTTATGTGTGCTCTATGCTCTATGCGAAATAGTTATGTACTTACTTACTTGTCTGCCTAGTTACCTACTGTGTGTTCTATACAGATAAAAAAAAGAATTATAAAGTGCAAAAAAAGTATTATAAAAGGGCGTAGAGCCAATGAAATCTTGGTTTTAATGCCAATGAAATGTTCGTTGTAATGTTTAAGTGTTGCATATTTATGAGTTCTTCAAAAATAAAGCCTCCGTTTTTGTTTAACGTAACTGCAGTTGAATGAAATGAAAAACTGAAAAATGAAGCACAAACTAGTAAAATCTTTTTTCTTTTAATAAAAATTGTATAGCAGCGCTACTTGAGTCGCGTTTGAAATTCAAATAAAATTAATTTTTATGTCCTTTTTCTTCTTCGCTTTGCTGCTCAACAAAGTGGATCCTTTAATGAAAAGCAAACTCGACACCAAATCCAGAGTTGAAATTAAATATTTGTTTGAATGAAAAATGGAACGCGCAAAAAAACAAACACAATTTGATTCGGGCAATAGAAAAAGTGTAGTGTAGTGTTTTTGTCATAACTACAACAACAACAAGTAGAGAGTATAGTAGATTCGTGGCGCTTGCTGTGGACACACAAGCAAAACAAATTTGATTCAACTACTTTTAGCGCGATTTGGAGGAAGCCTACTTTTGCAACACCAATGAAACAAAAAATATTAGAAATGTGTACTAAAACCAAAGAAAAAGCAATAGAAATATGTACTAAACACAAAGAAAAGAGTAGCTAACTGAGAAGCAAAAAGTGAAAGCTACTTTATTAGCACAATTTGTATGCGCAAATTTGCAAATGTCCAAGTTTACTTAATTTTCCATAAATAGGCCGCTATTCTACGTACAAAAAAAAAAAAAACAAATGAAAACAATTTTTTTTTTTAATTTTGCTTTGCTCACTTTCTGGGTTAATTAATAGCAGAAGGAGAAGTAATAGAAGAAAAATTCATTAATGGAAGATTTTAAACCGCCGCACAGTGGGGGCACCTCCATACAAACGCGGCCAAAAATAGTAATAATTAAGCTAGAATCTTGAAACTCGGAACTTAAGCTTTTTTGGTTGAAGTTAGTAAACTGTGAAAATTTGAACAAAATCCACCCACAAATACGCCCACCTCCCATATAACGGTATTTTTGAAATTTCAGCATTTTCCTAACTATTATAGCTAAAATGCTCCATTTTGATTAGTGTATACATTTTTGAAATATAAATCAAATGCGGTAATCATTTTGGAAAAAGGGTAAAGCACTTCACCGTTTTTAAATTAAAAATATATGCACTTTTAAGTATGTTATAAGCATTTATCATAAAACTTTCATACAAAAAAATCGCATTTCAAAAAAATTTTACACCGGAAATGAAATTACACTTTTCTAAAGGATTTCAGTGTGATAAACCTGAGTCTGGAGTCAGATTTTCCAAATTGTTTCTAGTTTCTGAGATATTCATGCCCAAATAGGAAAAAAACACGTTTTTTGGCTCTATTCCCTGCTTAATATCTTTTATATAATTACTTTCCACTCAAATTCGATTTAACCAGTTGAAAGCACAATTATTACCCTTGAAAACAGCGTTTAGTTTCTTCGAATATCTTAATTAGAATTGGAAATATCGATATTTAAGTTTCACCATTTTGACAAATATTCCCCATACAAAAAAATTTAAACTTTTTGAAGCATACTTCTGAGCATTTTGTATGGGAAAAATGTACCAAAACTCAAAAAACACCTTCCATAAAAATATTCATAAAACAAAATGGAGCAAACGAATTTTTACAATTTTTTCGCCAGTTTTTAAAAGACATTCAGGAGCATCAAATATTAAAAAATTGAGGAGGTAATGTTTTTTGTTTTTTTTTTTAATTTCATTTTAAAATTTTACAATTTTAACAATTTTTTTTTTATATTCTAAAATAAAAAAGCTGCCAAAGATAACAATTAACGCTGATAAAAAAAATTACCTCATAATTTTAAAGTATGGACCATTTGCTGAAAGACGATATAGAAATATTCGATTAGTCGCCTAAATATACACGTTTTTCATAATGTCAAAAGTAACATAATTAATGCATTTACAAAAACACAGTTTTAGGCAGATGGGAAAAAAATTATAAAAGCAAATGGAGCAAGTGGATTTTTAAAGTGAAAATGCAGTTTGATTAAGAATATATTATTTCAAAGCATAAAAAAAAATTGAGGAGGTAATATTTTTTGTTTTTTTTTTATTTTTTTATTCAAAGTCGAGGAAAATTTTTTTATCATCGACATTTTTTGTGAATATTTGAAAATTCATATAAATTCAACAGTGAGCGCTATTTACAACTAAGTTATTTTTTCTGAAAGAGAAAATCATTATCTATGTAACGATGTATCATTCGTGTATGTAGGTTAACAGTTAAATGAGAAAGAGCGTTTTGTATGAGGTGTGTTCATTGAGAAATAAAAGGACCTATTTTTTGCTCAACTTTGGGCACCCTGTACGGCTAAACGAAAAGATACTCAAAAATTTTTATATAAGCTTTTTTATTACAATTTGATGTATCTGTCGATCTCTGTTTAAAAAAATGGTTTTACTCATACTTTAATTTTGAATTTATTTTTGGCCGCAATCACCCATTGTGCGCCGGCACGGTTGAGGGCTGAAATTTAAAATGTATCACACTGCAAAGTGTTGTGTTTATTCCAGGGACCGTAACGATTATCATTTTTATAAAAAAAAAATCATTTTTAATCGTTATAATTTGATTTTTATTTTTTCGATGAAATTTGATCGATATTTTACTTATGATTTTTATTTTTTCGATCAAAAATAATTGTTATTACTGGATTTAAATTTTTCCTATGAAACTTGATCGATATTTTATGATTTTTATTTTTTCGATCAAAAATAATTTTTATTATTGGATTTAAATTTTTCCGATCATAATAAACTCTAAAAACTTGTTTTTTTTTGCAAATTTTTTTCTCAAATAGAACTGCGCCAATGTTGGCACAATCGTCAACTTCAAGCCATCAAATATAGGATTCACTAACTTTTGAAAAAGTTCGGAAAAATTTAAATCCAATTATAACAATTATTTTTGATCGAAAAAATAAAAATCGTAAATAATGGTTATTTAAAAATTTAAAAAATAAAAATCTTTAGAATAAAGATGAGCTCATGTTTGGATAGAATGTGCTAAAATCATTGTATCGGCATACTTGCATTTTATTGTTAACGAAGTTTTCATAATGATTTTTTCATCCGAAGAAATGAAAATAACGATTAAAATCGGTCCCTGGTTTATTCAGCTTTTGCCGTGAATACAATGCGCCGCAACATGCTAACAGCACTTTTTCACGCGAGGTGATATTTGTTGTAAGTGATAAATGTAATGCTGCCAAATGCAAGAAAATTTGTAATTATTTATTTTTGTGTTTAATCGACTTTCTTACCAAAATTTATAAATAATTACATCTAAGCTTCCCAAAACTTGTTTATATACATAAATACATTTCCTCAACATTTTTGTTTGGTTGTTTATCTACTCACTTGACAACAAATACTGCTGGCAACATTTCACGGCAGGCAAATGGAATGTACATATGTTGCTAGAAACAATCCATTGCAAAACAAATACATGTTGTTAGCAACATTTCACCGCAAACTAAATACATGTTGCTAGCCACTTTTGACAACAAACCAAAGGCATGTTCCTGGCAACTTTTGGCAGCAAACCAAATACATGTGAGGCGAGTTCCCGTGGCAGTGATCCAGATCCGGATAAGAAGTTTGCATTCAAATGCAACAAGAATTCTGTGATCCTGGCGTTTATCTGTATCAATTTCGGATCCTTATAGATTGTAATAGGTTGTTTTGATCCAGATAAATACCAGGATCACAAAATTGTTGTCGCATTTGCTTGCAAAATTTGTATCAGGATCTGGATCACTGCCACGGGAACTCAGCTGTTGATAGAATCATTTTCACTGCAAATGCTTGTTCAAACCTTTGGGGAGTGTCTTGGTTGCTACAACAACAAAAACAACAACAACATTTCATGATAAATCAAATGCAATGCAAAAAGCTAGTCAAATTTCAAGGCTCTAATCTTAGAACTAGGCTTTAGAAATTAAGTAATTTATTGATATTTTCAATGTGTATTTTCTCTTTGCGCTTTTCTGCCTATACTTGCTTTACTATAATATTACTTTTAGTATAATAAAATAATTTTAGTATAATTTTCTACAAAGAAAACTATCTTTCATAATTTTTTTTAAATCATTCCTTAATCACCCTCAAAATTTTTTCTACCCCAAACAACAACAACAATAACAATTACAACTACAACAACACATACAACAATACCTACATAAATCTACCACCTCACCTCTACTCAACCAGGCATCTTCATCCAAATTCGCCAAGTACTCGCTAAAGGCGATTTCAAATCACAAAAAGAGGCCGCTTGGGCTGTTACAAATACCACAACCAGCGGTACACCCGAACAAATAATCGACCTCATTGAGAAATACCAAATATTGAAACCATTCTGTGATTTGCTTGATGCCAAGGATCCACGCACCGTTAAAGTTGTGCTCTCCGGCATTACGAATCTCTTTGTTTTGGCCGAAAAGTTGGGCGGCACCGAGAATCTCTGTTTGATGGTTGAGGAAATGGGCGGTTTGGATAAATTGGAAAAGCTGCAGGAGCATGAAAATGAGGAAATCTATAAGAAGGCATTCGCTTTGGTGGACACTTACTTTAGCAGCGGCGATGATGCAGAGGCGGAATTGGCGCCGCAAGAGGTAAATGGCGCATTGGAGTTTAATGCAGGTGAATCGAATGCGCCCAAAGGTGGTTTCTCGTTTTAAGTATGTACTTGTAAACGTGGTTTGGAATTGGTATGGAATGTAGTGTGCTTTTTAATTGCTTAGGCACCTACTTGCCTTGCTCGGGGAGAGTTGGTGTCAAGTTATTAAGCAACTTTTAGATTTTTTTATAATTTTTTTTCCAGCAATTTTGCGCTTATAAACATAACACAATTATTTAATTTTTTTCTTTTGTTTTTGCATGCATTCGTCATTTTCTTTCCTTTTTTTGTTTTGTTTATTAAAATTTCATTACCATATCAATTGCACACTTTCAAAGCCACATAAGCAGTTTATAATTTTATGCATCTGCCATTATTACCATTTCTTTTTTTTTTACATTGTAAGCTAAATTGAAGTTTGTATATGCCAAAATAATGTTAACTCCATCGCGAAATAACATTTTTGCCCATACGATTTTATATAAAATTTTTTAAAAATAATTTTTAAGACTGTATTCATTGAAAATATATAAAAATTATGGTTAACAACATGTCGCATTACATGCATACATTACATAAATGTTGAAATCATTACAATAAAATCTACATATTTATAAAATTACATTTCATACATAAAATTACATACATATTTTCATTATACGCATGAATCTAATAAAGAAATTGCAAATTGAAAATTAATTTTTATTAATTTGGGGGTTTTTTTGGTGGTTTGCTGGGTAAGGTTGGTACTCAAAAACAAATCATGATTAAATTTTAAATTCAATGCAATTAAATTTAAAAACAAAAGTAAATTTAATAATGTTTAATTATTTTTTTTTGTGTTAATTAACTAATCATGCGAAAGGATGGCTATGTTCAGGAACTCAGTTTGAAGCGCAACCCGCTTTTGTAGAACAAGCAAAGCGTTCATAAACGTAAATTTTGCATGAAGCATCGCTCATCACAATCATCAAAAAAATAATTACTGCCGCTGTTGCGTTTCATGCTGCGTTTCTGAACATACCCGATATCAGATCAAGCAGATTATTAAACGATAGAAGAATCTTCAAGAAGCATGTCACCCAACATCACTTCATAGCCTTCACCCAATTTAATCTTCCAAATTTCGAGGCGTTTTCCGTATTACCACATACCTTTGCCTTGTCAAAAAGGTGTGAAAGCCTAGCGGAAACCACTCGATAGCAAATGTGAGAATGACGACACGCTTGCTGAGACATTTTCATGGCCATAGTGGTATTCCAGATTGGAAGTATGTAGGTAAGTACTCTACACAGATGAGGTTGGAATAGAATTTTTCACAAACATGTCGCTTAGACTGATGATTTGGGAGAGGGTGAGTCGAAGTCTTTTAGTTTAACGTGCGCAACTGCCACGAAAGGCCTAAACACACGGTGAGTGTAAAAACTAAAATCAGAAGTGGAATAGTCTTGGAGTTGTAAAGAAAATTGTATTTCGCGAGCTACGAAGCTGCCGAAAATGACTGCCGATTGGTTGAATGCGAACATACGAAGTTGTAACCAAATTAGCGCCATAATCTGCAAGATCCATTAAAAGAAGCTTATACAGAAATAAAGCTCTGATTAACGCTAACCGGAGGACAAAAGTCTGGTTAAGCTACGGACTACATTATCGACCACATGTTAAATGTATGGTTTGATGAAGTCGATAATGATGTTTAACCGAACTTTAACCGTGGTTGTATACGATTGCACTTTGGTTTAATGATGAGAAGGATAAGGATAACGCATCGAATATTCGTACCGATATGACCGGGAGATTTCCTTTTAGAAAGAGGATGGGGAAGCGAACCCGAATCTGATATGGGAAAGAAATGCGACTTAAATTAGACAATTACTTTCTTAGTTCAAACGCGCCGTTTATGAAGAGAATCATTATATGTAATTCCACTATTTATAGGGTTATTCTGGCAACTGTCCTTCCAAAGACAAAACAAAAATTGGTGTTCCTTTCAAAAGATAGTTGCCTTTGGAAATACAGTTGCCAGAATAACCTAGATATACCTTTTACTTGATAAAGCGAGTTTTGTTAATATTTTCTCACTCTATACCAGATAAATATGTATGTTAATTTTTGAACTAAATTTTTTGTTATTTTCCTTTCGTGTTTAGCTTTCTTTTTGGTCATTTCTGGACCAAATTTTTATAGATTTTATATTGTTCACACCTGCTTTTTGTTGAATTTTTTTCCGGTTAGTATAAACATTTGTACACTTTTGCGAATTAAGTATATTATGTAAACAAGTGAATCTTTTAGTAAATGCCTAAATTTAAAGTGTATGTGTGTTTGTGTTTATGTATAAAATAGATAATAAAATAGAATCTGTCTAGTAGATGCTACTACGCTTTACATTTTCGAAGTTAGGATATGTATAATAAGTGAGCGACTAGAAAGTAATGGACAGCAAGAAGCATTGAGATCAAAGTGGCGAGCACAAACTAGGTGCTCATAGCTAAGATAGTTCTTGTAATTGCGAAAGAAGCACAAAAGCTATGTAAATACAAAAGCTAAACACAAAAGCTCTTGGGAATGCAGCTGGAGTGGTGTTTCTTGGCTGGATATATATAAGTCCGGGCCATTTCCAGGTGGTTGCTACCTGCAATTGGATTCTCTTACAAGAAGAGATCAATCTCTTTTTCGGAGTCATCCTGGTTGTGGCTTCTACGCCACAATTAAGCATGCACAGAAGTCCTAAGATGCAGCAGACCTTTGTACTTAAATCAGGACTTAATTTTCCTATCTCAAGGCTAGATATCTTGTCAGTCCACCATCTACTTTTTACACAGAATATATTTGCACACAACAATGTAGCTAGTATAAGTTTATATTTATATGATTTTATTGCCTACTTCTGAGCAGTATGTTCAAAAATAACAACTAAAAATTAAGCGAAAAACGAAAAAACCAACAAAGCACCTATAAAAAATCACAACAAAAATAGCGAGGCAAAAGATTTATACTAAAAGTAATTGGCCAGAAAATACTAATAACAACAAACATACAAGTGTGTTGTACAAGTACTAACACAAAACGCGCGCCAGGTGTTTCAAACGTTTTAATAGCAAATATAAAAAAAGCAACAAAAGCAAAAAAAAAAACCAAAACTAAATTTTCACGTGGTTCTCTACAATGTCTGAAGCTGCTTGGTCTGTCTGTCAAAAATCATTATCGTTAGTTTTAAGGACACAATCACTACCCAGAATTCATTGTGTTTAATATGCGTTGGGAACAACAACAACAACAATACTCTTAATAAACATTATACGAATGGCTTAAAACAAAAGATGCGAAAAATACAAAAGCATCATAGTAGGTACCTACTACAGGTGAATGAGGGGTAATGGGCGCATGATAATAATGAGGGCAATAATAATGTTATTAAAAATATAAACATGTGAGTGGGAATGAAAAATAAAATAAATTTAAGTTAATTAGGCAAGAAGAAAAAAAGAACGAAAAGTTAAAAGAGAAGCGGAAACAAGCCGGAAAATGTGTTTTAAAAGAAATAAACGGTAATGTAATAATAACTATAAAGAGTAATTGTTAACGGTAATTGTGTAAAGCGGAATATACTTAAACATGTGGGAGAGAGATAATTAAAGAAGCTTGAAGTAGAATAGCAAAGTATAAGGAGAATAATCCAGTTCTTGAATTGAACAACAACATAATTGGTCAAGCAATATTGAAGGTGAAACTTGAAAAGGAGATCGGTTTTCCAAACATTTTCGAATTGAAAGCCAAGGCTTATGTTTGTACTCTGAAAAAAAAAAAAAAAAACGTTGTAAATGTAAAGACTTTCGCTGTTAAATCAACTACTTTCCGCAGTTGAAATGTGCCCAACAACGATCCGTTGTTGTTTCAAAGGTGCGAGCGTTGTTGATTTAAGTCAATAACAGAAAAAAATTTCACCTAAAAATAAATTTTTGTTTGTATTTTACTCTTCATCTTCTCTCCGCCCGGGTCCCAACTGCAAATATGTAGCCTCCGCTTGTTCTCCTATTCATCTCTCCTTATCATTCACTGGTTGCTATCTTTATTTCTTATTCTGATTTTTCTTCTTTATTTTATATTCTCCCCCGGATTCGAACCATGACATTAATCTAAAATTCTATCCAATCATCACATAGTGGAACATTCAACATTATATTGAATTGTAGTAACCTATTTATACTTCCATTTCCTAAAAAGGAATCCATGACTTATTTGAATCATTGTAAAAACAAAATTTAAAAAAATTTGTTCTCATTAGTTTTGTTTACAACGGAAACTGTTGGGTCAATACTTTTGCCTTTAAATCAACAACGGGGAGAAAATTGTTGCTAAAAATAAACTTTTGTTTGGATTTTTCTCTTCATCTTCTCTCCATTATTATTTTTTTTGTTGGTTTTCTCACAAAAAATATTTTCTCACAAAAAATTTTTTAAAGGCAAGCAAGTTTTTGAAACAACAACGGCCGTTTTTGAATAAATTGTTGGATCAAAAGCTTTGCTGTAAAAACAAATACTTTTGCTGTTGAATCAAAGACGGAGATTCAACAGCCGAAAGTTGTTGGTTTAACTACGGGTATTTTTTTTCAGAGTAGAGAAAGTTATAACCCAGTAGAAAATATGTACCAAGAGCGCTCCCCTGATAAGAAGGCGAATAGATCGCTCATTTCAAACAACCAAGAGATCAAATATCGAGAATTTGCTTCTATCTGACTTGGAGCAAACGCTGAAATAGGCATCAGTCAAATTCAGAAATAGGGCGTTCTGGAAACAAATTTTGAAATAAGGTAAGCTTACACTCAGCCTTCGACTTATGATCTATTGTTTTTAGCAGAAACAAAATGGTATATCTGCTTTTCAAAGAGTTATGTCGCATGTTTTATTATATAGGGATTTAACTCGAAATTTCGATGTGCTAGTGCACAAACCGGATAAGTGAAATGTTCAGGAGAGCAAATTTTGTGTTTAAATAGCAATAACTGTCACATTTTTTTCAGTTATAACCATTACGAATAGTTAATTGGAGTATGTAAAATCCAAATGTACTAAAATTATATTGATGGCTTCAGTACCTATACTATTTTTTTAGTGATTAAAATTTGTTGGGCACTTAGCCGATTTGACGCTAACTTTTTTTAATTTCAAATATTTTTTATTTTTTAGAAACTAGAAAAAAACTTTTTAACCCTTAAATGCATGAGGTCAGCCCCCAATATTGAGACGTGACGCCCCCTACGTAAAATTACCTACTAAACACGAAATCGACACTAATTTTTCGATTAAATGCGCGGTTTTCCAGGAAAAGCTGAATTTTGGTGTTTTTCTAATTGTACCATATATGGTACACTATGCATTGAGACCAATAGTATTTTTGTAGGCAAATTTCTGTTAGTTAATTAAAATGAGATGGCTTCCCTGCAAAACTTATATGGATATGCCAAATGACTTTGACTAACACCACCAGCTCCGTCATTCACCTTGTGTAAAACATTTGGTCTCGAACGGCTCGAAAGGACCTCTCCGATGTTTCATAAAAGGTGACCCCCTTTCGAGTGATTTCTTCAACTTGATGCTGGAAAAGATAATTCGAGCTGCAGAACTTAAACACATGGAAGCATCTTGTATTACAAGAGTGTGCAACTGCTGGTGTACGTCGATGATATTGACATCATGGGCACTAACACTCGTGCTGTTCGTTCTGTCTTCTCCAAGCTGGACAAAGAAGCTATAAAAATCTCAACAGAAAAATTGTCAAGGGATGACGGAAAATCGTTCCAAATATAAATCTAAGAAAATGGGTTTGGCGGTTAACAACGACTGTCATCACACAAGAGTCGGCTCAATTATGTCTTGGCAGCCCCTTCACGGTTGACAGTTACCAATTCGAAATATTGAACGGTCTAACGGGTTTCGTCTGTTTGGGAACCAGCGTTAACTCTAAAAATAATGTAAGCACGAAAATCCAACTAATCATTCTAACGAATAAATGCTGCTTTGGATTAAGTAAGCATTTGAAAAGAAAAGTCCTCCCTCCACGAACAAAAATCACGCTCTGCAAGACTCTTATTGTTCCAGTCCTCATGTACGGCTCAGAAGCATGGACAATGTCAAAATCAGATGAGATGGTACTTGGAGTATTCGAGAGAAAAGTTCTTCAGAAGATTTATTGACCTTTGCGCGTTAGCGAGGGCGAGTACCGACGGAGATGTAATGACGATCTGTATATTGTTCAGCAAAGAAAAATCCAACGGCTGCGTTGGGCAGGTCATGTCTGTGAATGGATGAAAGTGTTCAAACCCAGAAAGTATTTCTATCGAAACCCGCTAAACGCAGAAGAAGAGGGAGACCTCCACTTCACTGGGAAGATCAGCTGAAGACTGACTCGTCCTCCCTTGGTATTTCCAATTGGCGCGGTATCACAAAACAGAAACGACTGGCGCGCTTTATTGATCTCGGCTAAAATTGCCTAGATGTTCACGCGCAATTAAGAAGAAAAATTTATAATCTTCATCCAATAGTGCATACTCGTTTCCGGCTTGATTTCTAATACGAAGCGGTTTTGGTGTTTCATTTATTAGTTCATCTAATTCATGCGTGAATTACCCTTTATAAATGGACCCATTTCTATATTTGGGTATATCTACATACCTCAAAATCATAAGATAGCACACTTTCTGCATCTTCTGTATTATGCCTCTTTCCTTCAATCATTATGTGATCCATATCCGCACACAAATTACATGTAAAACAGCAAGCGCTGGGTAAAATATTTGGCTTAGATGCATGAAGTACCATATATGGTACGTACGCAAAAAGCCAACAAAAAATAACAAACGATCGTATTTAATCACAATTGACTTTATATGTATATAAAAAGGACCAGTATACTCATCTGTAATATTTATATACCATAAAATAAAATAAACTAGGTTTTATTGACGAATGAATATCACATTTAGAATATTTCTCCAAATTTTGGTTTGACCAATTGAACTGCCCACTGTCAACTGGATATGAAACTCAGCAAGCTTCCACACTATTCAAATAAAAGCTAGATTTTATAGCTCCAACTTAAATTATCCTGCTATGTTATACATATTAAATTGTCCGATATATTAAGAAATAAATGCGCGTACCATATATGGTACGCCATGCATTTAAGGGTTAAGCATGGATGTAACTACAGCTGTTTCACCTTAGATCCCTCTAAGACTCATCAGGTTACTTTTCCTTCTGCCAAGACTCGAACTTGCGCACCTTGCAGTACAATAACTACAGTTCTAACCGCTGAGCTATTGCCTGCCTTCGACATCTGATAGAAAATTTGTTGCTAGTTTCTTTCCTACTATAATTCGTTTCTAACTTATGCACAAACGTATAATATAATAAAATATAACCTGGGCCTGTGCTCGTTAAATTAAATAAATTCAAATATTTTTGTTAAAGCTCTTCTATGAAAAATGTATTCAATTTATTTCTGTTAGTAGTAGTGTTCATTTAAAACACTAGTTATTAAATTCAAATAATACATTTTAATGGGTTATTTACCATGCTAACATAGTTAAACTAAAAAAAAATCAATTTTCATCATTTGAAAAATTATTACTTGTCGGTAAATTGGCGAAAAAGTTTTCATAAATTGCAGGAATTACGCCCTTTGATAGTAAAAAAATGAGGTCTCTCTTTTTTTCACTTGAAATAGGGAGTGGGCTCGAATTTTTTGGTTTTAAATTTATTGTGTTCCATTCAAAATGTGGATCTTCATTAACTCCTCTTCTCTTTCTTGTTGGCTGATTTATTTTTATCTCCATGAGCCCGTCATCCGATATACCGTATTAATATTTTATAAATAATGGTTAAAATTTTTGAAATCTTAACCATTTAATTTTCAACCATTTAACGCCCTCTTTTTGTGTATTTAAAGTTCTGTTATGTAACACTTGTTGCTGAAACATACCAAAGTCGTAGAAATCATCAAAATTAAAATAAGTTTTAAAAGTTCGCACCTAAATTTGAAGCTTATATTGAGAGGATTAAGGGACAAAAAAAAATTTTTTTCTGATCCCGCGAAATTCCGCCGAAATGGTTTTTTTCTTGTAACTTTGTTATTTAACATCCGATTTTTAAAATTGATACGTCATTATTTTCGTATTTCGAAGCTCTATATATTCTTCTACTGTCGTTTCGAACTCTGAAGTCAAATAACAAAGTTACAATAAAAAAAATATTTCGGCGGTATTTCGCGGTATCAAAAAATAAAAATTTTGTCTTTAATCCTCTCAATATAAGCTTAAAATTTAGGGCCGGAAATTCTGTGCACAAGAAAAATTATGTTTATAGAAAATTTGAATTTCTAAGCGCGCTTATCCGGTTTGTACACAACAAATATTTCATTTTCAAAGCACTTAACTGATTATGCCATCGCATATCTCCGCCATTATTGATAATTTGCTTACAAAAATTACACACGAGGTAGGTATAGTGTTGATGATTCCAAAAATGCAATTCTCAGTTTCGCCAAAACCTGCACTTATCCGGTTTGTGCACTAGCCCATCGATTTTCGATTTCTGAGATTTTGCCATATACATATGTATTTCAATAACTGGGCTATGCAGAAGAAGTTTAGTCTTATAAAATACTGAAAAAAATAGAGCGCTCTTCTTACTTTTTTACCCACGTAAAATGGAGCATGTTTTGTTCGATGTTTTCTATATGCCGGGAGAACTGCTAATCTCGCTATGGAACGCTCCATAATCGCTCATAGTCTATAATCCGTTTGCTTACTGGGAATTTAAGAAAATATCTTATTAATTCTTAATTGTTTAGCGAAACTGGCTATAGGTACAAAATATAATAAATGAAATAAACCAAAAAAAAAAAAAAAAAAAAAATAGTGGACATAGATATCTAATTGAACAATTAATCTGCAATCGCAGTTTGTTACAAATCTACGCACTTGTAAAACATTTATTTCAACTTATACGCATCATTAGTTTTATGGAACGGAAAAGAAGTGTGCTAAAGCAACAAAACGAAACAAAAAATTAGCAATAAAATAATGATATTTATTTATAAAGACAGACGTACAGCATATCAAACTGCTTTGCTTTGAAAACAATCAACAAAAAGAACTGGAACAGCAGCAAAACAAAGTGGCGGACAGCATGAGCAGCGAAGTCAATTTAACGAATGAGATCAAAGTGAAACATATTTGAAAAAATAATGAAAATAAATGGTAAATACAATCATCAAAGTATACATACATATACATAAATATATGTACATATGTATGTGGCATATGTTTTGATAGTTAAGTGTGTATTAATGATTTGCGAAAAAAATAACGAAAACACCGGAAAATTAATATCTACAATTTAAAAGCAAATCAACCACGCCCAAAGCGCTTTTTTGGCAGAAAAGAGAAGTGAAAAGAACTCTGCTCTATGACAGATTTTGGATTTTCGCTATTAATTTTTTCACTTACATATATGTACATACATATGTATGTATGCATTTAGGCTTTGTTCAGAAACTCTGTTTGAAGCGCAACTTGATTTTGTAGTACAAGCAGAGCGTTCATAAACGTAAATTTTGCATGAAGCGTCGCTCATCACAATCATCAAAAAAATAATTACTGCCGATGTTGCGTTTCATGCTGCGTTTATGAATATATCCTTATTCATAGGATACTTCAACAATGCTGAAGAAGTTTTTTCGGGCAAGTTTTTTGTTTCACGACGGAGATTAACCAATTTTGGCCCCGTAAATTTTTTTGCTCACCGAAACTAAAGAAACGCCACGGTATAAGCGTTTTTTGAGGCATCAATATCTCTGGCATAGATACATATATTCGACTACGAAAATGCTATAAATAGAACATAAATAGAACAGATTTTACTAGACGCTAATGTTTGCCTCAGTGAAATATGTACATCCCTTTTTAGAATGGAACATCTTTGCTGACAGTTGGTTGGTTAGTTGGTTATAGTGGCGAGTACCAATGACTCCAACTATCGCCGAAGCGTCGTTTTGTTACCACGACTCCTGCTTAAAACCCAGAAGAATAGATTAAAGAAGTATATCTGCTCGGAAGCAGAGGAAGCCCTACGCCCTATATCCAGAGGCGGTCGCTTCATACAAGCCGAGAAGCCCGGCTTGCGTACACATTTTCGTTCATTTCATACGAAATTCTTTAAAATCTGGTTATTTTACGTTTTAAATGTGTTTACTATTTAAGTTCTCAATAATATAGCCCCTAAAACATGTAACATGCCCCTAAAAGCCTGCTAAGAAAATAGCGCAAATACACCACCAATCCACCTCAAAATGTGTATTTTGTTTGTACAGCCAATCACAGCACAGTGAGCATGCTTCAACGTTTCCACACATTAGCTTTTACGTGGCTTTCAAAACAGAATAACATAGCTTGTTTTCTCGCTTTCGCTAAGGAGAAACAAATTGCTTATTTTCAGACTTAAATTGAAAAAAAAAAACTAGCAAAGCACTTTTTTTATTTTTCACATCAAATTTGTATGCGAATATGAAGCTGGCTTCGGCATTCAAAAGTTCAGTATTCACAGCCAAATGCATATTTGATTTGATTTTCGTTTGCATGTAGGTACATACTTATGCACATAATTTCTTACATCTGCATGTGCATGCAAACATAAATATCAAATACCAGATTATAAAAGGGTTGATTGTGATTTTTGGCGACTATTGGCACAATATCAAGATAATTTTAAAAAGCGGTGGAAATCAAATTGGACCTCAGTTTGTCAAACACTAAAGCACCCATTTTTTAGGCAATAAGCAAATACACTTGCTACTGCTGAAATTTCCGTCGGTATAAGGAAACTAAAAATACCTCTGCGCATTCGTGTGAGATTTCCCTAGCGCACGTTTTTATATTTAAGAATTATGTAAATACGAAATTTTTTATTTTAAAAATGTTCACAGTGAAATTGCAAAGTCAAGAAAAAACAATTTTAATTTAAAAATGTTTATTTTTATTTTAAGCACTATGAGATTTTGAAGGAAAAACTTTCGTTTTTAATCCATTAATTTTAATTTTTAATTTAAACATGTTTCTTTTTAAATCCTAAATACATTTTAATTTAAAAAATTTAATTTTTGATTTAAAAATTTTCATTTATAAAATAAAAATTTTATTTTTGATTCCTTTTCTCTGAGTATACAAACAAAAAAATGTGTATCAGGAAAACAAAAATAAAAAATACATATGAAAAAAAAAAACAAAAAAAAAATAAACGAGAAAAAACGATCTTCAAATACCCGAATTGTTCAAATGCCTGTACAAACATACGCGTAATAAACAAACAAACGAGCGTTCGAGCATTGAAAAGCATTTATTCGGGCCACTCGAAAATGTTAAAAAGATATCGAGAACTCTAAATCAAAGTCAATGACGGAACGCAATCAGACTTTTAAATAATACAGCAAAGGAAATTACATAAATGGCTAATGGTTATGCTTCACACATAGGCTTGCCCAGGCAATTTATGCTAGGTCCGCCACTGCCTATATCTATCCTGTTGCGTTTAGGTATCTAAGATCTGCAACCGTTTCCATCTTTTTTTAGCCTTCTCAAACCAGTGCCGAGACCCTTTGACTCTTGATGAAACACGGGGGCGCAAGAACCTCCTCCGCCACTGCGACATCAAGAGCCGAGTTTTGCGGTACTAACTCATCAGCCATTTCACTTCGCTGAATATCGCGGTGCACCGGAACCCAGATTAGAGATACATATCTGTGGCAATTTGCAATAATCGCTTAAGTCTTAAAAAATGATTTCGAGATAAATTGATTTTTATATTCGAAAGCGTTTCTTAACAAATCATAAAAGTCGATTAAAAACTATGGACGCAAACTCAGTGAGCCATCCACAATGTTACGATCAAATTTTGTAAATAAAACAAAATGTCATGAAGAAATTTGATTAAGTAGATACGTCTACTTTGGCTGTTATAGCAAGTTTAATACACCTCTATTGTAAGTTAGGCCTAAATGTTTTTATTTATATCTTTTGATTGAATTAAGTTACAAGCATGGGGGTTTTACAGAAATATAGTGTTTTAAAAGGAGAATAACGTGGTATATATAACTCGAAATCTTCCTAAGTCGACTTAAGCGATTATTGCTTGTGACCACAGATATGCTTATGGGATCGACTTGCTAAGCCCATGACCCACTTTCTGTACTACCTTGACTGACATTTCATATCGACAGATAGGCGAGGTTATAATCAAAATTGCTGTCACAGAAGGTAAACACTTTTCCTCATTAACTTTTGTTTTCTAATTTTCCGAGATCAGCAATTTTTTTCTCTTGTTTCACGTATTTCAACAGCCACCAATTAGTAGTTTGCGTTGATTGTAATTTCTCATACAGCGAAGCATTGTGCTGAAAAATCGAGAGCAACGAACGGCGATAGCCCTACACGCTGACAGCATTTAATTAAAACACTTAACATTGCACATTAAAAACAAGCTGCCCACATCCCACATTCATATTTATCTACGTTTTTTTTTGTTGCTACATGATATATGTATATTTTAAAACAATAAAGAGATATGAACATATGTTAACCCCAACGCGCCCAATTGTTCGTTAGCGAGTATGTGTCGGCTCGATTACCAGCTGTGAAATTTAGATCAATGCGTACTGCGCTCTCAGCAACAGCATAATGTACAGTGGTTAGGAAGGCATTCAAGATTATGAAAAAAAAAATTTATTTTTAAGAAATCCACAAAAAATCAGATATTTATGTTCTGAAAAAAAATGTGTCAATAAAAAAATCCCTTCTTCAATAAAAAATTTGTGTATATTATTCATAACTTTGGTCCAAAAAACAACGATTCTTGTAGATGCGTACCGGAAAGAGTGGTCTTAGGTCCACCAAAATACATATGTATATACCGACATGGTTAAAAGAACGAGTTGAGTCGTGTAAGCCATATCCATCTGTTCGTCCATTATCTCCGTTTATTTAGTTTGGGTGCTTTTTGGGAATAATTGAACATTTGTGGGAATTTACAAATATATCGACGGCTGTGTAAAAAATCAAAAATTGTTTCAAAAACGTCCTATTTCAGATTTTTCTTTAAAAGTGCCCTATTTTAGCTGTGGATATGTAAGACAATTGAAAGATATAAGACCACTAGACTAGCGATTATTTAGATTTACATAGATATTTTAGTGATTGGCGAGTCCGAGATGTTTATGCAATCGAGAGAATTGCCATCGATTACTAAATCGAGATGCTTTTGCGATTGTTCCCAGTCTGAGGTTTTTTCGATACGTGATGGGCCAGTTAAAGATTTTTAGGGATTGCTTTGTAAGCGAGTGGAATCCTTGGCGAGTCCGAGATGTTTTAGGGTTGCTTTGAAAGTGAAAGGTATAGTTGGCGAGCACGAGATGTTTTAGCGATTGTTATAGGACGTTTGTCCGAGAGTCCGAGATGTTTTAGGGTTGCTTTGAAAACAAAAGGTATCGTTGAGATACGAGATGTTTTAGCGATTGTTATAAGACGTTTGTCTCCAAAACGAAATTGACTTTACTTGTTAGTTGCTTACTTAGTCCAAAGTAGCATTTATTGGCAAGAGTGATTTCTCGTTGGATCGTTGGAGTATTTCTACTTACTCACATTAGCACAAAGTATAGAAATTTTTTAAATTCCTTTAATTAACAATTTTTTTTTTTATCAATCACAAACCACTGTGCCGCCAATGCCCCACACATTCACTGTGGGTCAGTAGATACATATAATTCTGCTGTATGAACATTCAAACATGTTGTAGTAAAAATAGAATTAGCAATAGAAATGAATATGTATGAATGAATGAGTAAATGTGGTGAGCAAAGGAAAAAATATGTATTAGCGTAAATACCAGAGATCAGCATGCGATACATTTTTTGTGATTTAGAGTATACTCATAAAAAATGCGGTGGGAGTATGACCGCAACCGCAAAATATGCGATCATAATAAACACCGCACCGCATTTTCTTGATCAATTCTGGTATACGGTGGTATGGATATCACAACACCGCAAACACCGCATATCGTAAACACCGTATACCGCAAACACCGCATATCGCAAACACCGCATATCGCAAACACCGCAAACACCGCATTTCCCAAATAGAGATATTTACAATGTTGCCAGTGCGATTTTTTGTTTGTAATTTTTACCGTCTTATGGATTTCTGATGAAAAATACTACTGATTACAAATTGATTTTAACCAAAGAATATCTATACAGGAAAACTCTCAGGATTGGTTTTTTTTTAATTTTTTAATTGAAAGGGCCACTTAAAATTTAGAGTTTGTTTACATTCAAAATAATTTGACTAATGAATTTCAAGATAAAAATATGTACTATTTACATGAAATAGAGTTTTTCCTAAAATCCTTGAATTACATTTATGGCTTCTTAGTAATACACATAAGCTTTGTTTACACATTTTTGTTTGTCTGTGACATAATTCTTTATTTTCCAACGAGGCATTCACTCAATTTGCACAGTCGACAAAATTGGCTACGATACATTGATTGAAACCGAAGCAATACACATGTTTATTTTTATACAGTTTATTATGCGCCCGTCGGAATGAATACTTTTCCGTCAATCTAGCAATTCGTTTAACTGAGAAACATAGTTGAATTAGATGTCTTTTTTAGGCAAAGATGAAGTACTGAATGTGTCGATCGTCATTTAAATACATTTAATTCAACTATGTTGTCAATTAAACGGATTGCTAGTTTGACGGAAAAGTATTCATTCTGACGGCCCTATTAGTCGTATTGGATTTAAAAATGAAATTTTTTGATTATTTCATTATTGAAAAATATTTTATTATGTATTCAAAAATCTGCCACAAAAAAAAAAGCACACAAAAATAAAAAAAAATACTTGAGAATAAATTTGCTGTAATCAGACACACATATCTATGTATTTATGTACAAACAAAAATGAATTTTCAATTGCCTATACCTTTGCAGTGTGTGAAAAATTTCCGGCAACACTGAATAGTATACAAATAAACAAATGCGGTGTTTGCGGTGATTGCGGTGTTTGCGATATACGGTGTTTGCGATATGCGGTGTTTGCGATATGCGGTGTTTGCGGTATACGGTGTTTGCGTTATGCGGTGTTTGCGGTATGCGGTGTAAACAACACTAAATACCGCAATATCATTTAGGTTTTCAATCAATGCGGTAGCGGTGAATTTTTTTTCTGGGTACTTATTTTTTGAGCCACTCAAAAAATAAGTATTTTTGCGGTGCTTTAGAAAATGCGGTGCACCGCTGCTGATCTCTGGTAAATACAAACAATTTTCATAATGTAAATATATTTCAAAATGTTTTTCATTTATCGAATGATCTCCTCACAAGAGCTGAGTAGCAAATACACACGCAGTCAGTCGCTGGCGGAACGGTGATGGCAACGAAAGTGTTTTATTTTCTCAGCCTGCAACAGTGTGAGCGTTTAGTAATAAATTATTTTTTTAACTCAAAGCTAAATGAATATTAAACGATTTTTAAATTAACAAAAACAAAAAGCGGAAACGAAAGCGTAGATACACGTCAAAATAGCATTTGAATTGCAACAAGTGTATTGGGAAAGAGCTAACGTAAAAAAAAGAGTACAAAGAAAAATAAAAATAAAAAACAGAAAAGACAAAGAAAAACAAATTTGGGTAACTTTTAAGACTACAAGGGATTTTTTGAAAAAATATGGCTGCATGCAGTGGAATTAAGCGAAGAGACTTAAGTTGCAGTAAAGTTTCCATATAATTTAGCATGGGATTTGGTTTTTACTTAGACGAAAAAAAAATATTGAGAAAGCGAAAAAGAAACTAATACAAAAATAAAAAAATAAAAAACTGTAAGTAAATAGAAAGGAAAAAAATAAAAAAAAATTAGAAAGAAAAAATTAAAAAAATTAGAAGAAAAAATAAAAAAAAAATTAGAAGAAAAAAAAATGTGTAGAAGTATGAAAAAATATGTATATTTTTCTTGCAGTGAAGAAATATGTAGATTTAAAAAAGATTATGATGTAATGTTTGGCGTTTGTGTGCAGTGTTTTCGTTCTTGTCAGTCCACAAGTGTATGCCTTTCTACGTACATACGTACATATCGTCGCTCTTCTGCCAGAAACACGAATGTGAAATTTTTTCTAGGTACGATGTCTGCTCTTTATCGGGTATTTATTGATGTAATAACAATTAATATTGGTATAAATTCTTGTGTAAACATACATATATAATATATACTTGTATGTACATAACCATATACATATACAAATATTAATTGTTATTATATCAATATATACCCGATAAAGAGCGGACATCGCACTTAGAAAAAATTTCACATTCGTGTTTCTGGCAGGAGACCGACGATATGTATGTACAAATTTATATTGTGAATTAAGTATTGAAAGCAAACTAAAACAAAACAAAATATGTAATAATAATAATAAAAAGAAATCGAAAACAAAAATGAATTAAAGTTAATTGAATTGATGTGTATTTTGGGCAGTACATTAAATGAATTCAAAGTGAAGTGTCTGCACGCTTGATATAATTTTTGGTTGGCAAAAGAAAAATTTTCGTTTATTAATAAAAGCATTTTAAAAATTTCAAGTGAAACTAATACTGAATTGAGCATATCTGCCGAAAAATCAAGATAAATGTATGTACATAAATAAGCAATAGCTGCCGATTTTTTTTGATGTGTAAACATCTTTGCTGTAGCTACGAGTAATTTCGAAAAACAGGTAAAGTTTACGCGTAAACATTTAAATGCGTAAACGAGTAAACATGTAAATGCGTAAACCGTAAATGCCTTGGCATTGTCAGTGGTAGGTAGGTAGCTAGGCATGTACTTACAAATGCTTGCATGCATAGTCGTGCAAGTGCAAATATCAGCAACAACAGCAACGAAGCGAAGCGAAGTTTTTGCTGTTGTTGTTTTCTGCAAAAATGCGACAAATAGGCAAAATAAAAAGGGCCAACCTGTTTGAACATGTATGGATATGCATCTGAGCAATATTGGTATCAAATGAAAGATTTTGAGCAGGACTTCGATATGAAGCTCTTTTCATTGTGACTCCTAGGCCGGTTCTCCAGATATTCTACACGGAGCTCTACTCTTTATGATTCCTATGTCGGGTCCCGAGATATGGGGAAATACGAGGACCTGGATGATCCTTGAATGTTTCTGAGCAATATTGGTATCAAATGAAAGGTGTTGAGCAGGGATACTACATGGATGTCTATTCTTTATGATGTCTAGGTCGGGTCCCGAGATATGGGCCAGAATGAGGACCGGATGATCCTTGAATGTTTCTGAGCAGTATTGGTATCAAATAAAAGGTGTTGAGCAGGGCTTTCACATAGAGCTCTATTCATTTTATGAGTCCTAGGTTGGGTCCCCAAATATGGGTCAAAATGTGACCCCGGATTAACCGGAATGTTTCTGAGCAATATTGGTATCAAATGAAAAGTGTTGAGCAGGACTTCTATACGGAGCTCTACTCTTTATGATTCCTAGGCCGGGTCTCCAGATATGGGTCAAACGTGGACTCTGATGATCTTGCATGTTTCTGAGTAATACAAAACAAAAGAAAATAAAAAATCAAAATTTAAAAACCAAAAACCAAAACAAACAATAACAACAAAATAGTAGCAGTCACAATGACAACAAAAATTGCAAAAACTATAGTCGCATTTTAATCCATAGAAAACCAGGAAAAAAAGGAATAAGGAAAAGGGAATAAATATCCGATTTCGAAACTGTTTACACATCAATGTTCATGAATACTCGTTATTCACGCTTTAATTTTTTTTTTAAATATTCTGTACATTTCAGTTATAGACAGTTGCGTTCATATAAATAGTGACATGGTGGAAATATTTTTTGTTTTTTCTTGATTCGCAAGTATTTACATTTATACCATTAAAATCCGTAAAGATTTAAACAAATACTAAATATCTTGGGTGTTTGGTCTTCGATATGAAAACTCTTGTGAAACGCTTTTTATAAAATGCTTTTTCAATTAAATGTTCTTAGAAACTTAATTATGTCGTTTGAAAAATAAGTATGAATAGCAAAGGTATATTTTTTGCAAAACTTTATATGAAGAATGTGTTTTATAGAAGAATATTAAAAGAAATTTATTAAAAGTCAAATTAAGTAAGCTTCAACGGATACCCTTTCATTGTACTTCCACTGAGAAATCTACGGTCATTCGTATATTCAAAATCAATATGTTTTTGTTGTTTTTTATTCCGTTTATGGGATTGCAAAGTCTTTCAGTTCGTTCAATTGCTAGCAAATTTCCAAGAACGATTGGTCCGTTCTAGCAATATTTTGGAGGAATTTGTATCTACACAATCACCTGTCTTCTACATTTTAACTAGAGTTTAACTCTTGAAAAAAAAGGAGAAATAGTTCTCTTACTGAGGAAGTTTTCGACATAATGTCACATTTAATCTACTAAAAATGTCTCGTAGTATTGACTTAGTTAATCGGGTCGATGAGTTTCAAACAAAATACGAAAGGAAATTGAAACGAGCTTACCTTGTTAGGATACAAAGTCTTCATGCGAAGTCAAGTTGTAATTAGGATTTTTTTAAATTTAATATTAGTACTTTTTCTTTTCTTTTTTTTTTAACGAAAACACTTTATCAGATAACAATCATAGCTATGCGTTCAGAATTCTCCCAATCCTTTGTTTTGTGGAAGCAATTTTGATTTCATATGCAAAGTCATCGTTTAAGGCGTTGCAACGCGTTGTTGTGTTTATAAGTGTATATCTATGTATGTATATATTTATGTACACGTGCTAATAATAAAAATATTCATAATAGGTACATACTACATACATATGTAAATATACAATTAAATCTGTAATATTTCTTTCGCAACATGTGTAAGATTTTTAAAAGCATTATTATTATTATATGCACGTATAATATGCCTTATTTTGGCAAACGCTACGAGTAGGTACTTGAAGTGTCAATTAATTTTACCATATATATATATATGCACATTATGGTGGTCCAAAAAAAATTTAAACACAACAAATCATTGCGGAACAGGGCTATTTTTATTCTATTATTCCTAAAACATACGTTTTCCCTTTTCCAATGATAAAAACATCTTTCTTGTGCATTAAGAACTTTCCAAAAAATTATGTACCATCACTGATGTAAAAACAGAAACTTTGAGGCATTTGGGCGACCTCTACACTTTAACAAATTAAGGCAAAATTTTCGGTATAGATTTGCATAGTACAGTGTCATGAAATGCGGATTTCGGGAGAACTTTATTTTCTTCATACAATTTTGGACCTGCCTAATGTGCATATGTTTGTACGAGTACATACATATAACGTACATATATGGGCGATTCCTTAAAAACGTAAACCATGACGAAAAAATTCAATGTTAAAGATCAAGGGGTATTTCTTAACATATATTAGAGAAATCGGTATGTGTTTATATTTCTATAAGTAAACGATAATTTGTCGGAATCGACCGAATGGGACCACTATAACATAAGGCTGTCATACAACCGATTGTTAAGATTATAGATACATTCCCCAATTAAAGAGCTAAGAACATGAAACTCTACAGTGTTTGTATACATACGGACCTAAATAATGTCAACGAAATTTGTCAAGATCGGACCACTACAACATAAGGCTGCCATAAAACAGATTTTTGAGATATAGCCTTTTTCGGGTATATCTTCTAAATAATTAGGTGATTCACAAAGTGTCATAAAGTCATATGTCATATTAAAATATTGTACGGAAATAGTTATAAAAGACTTTTCCGAAGCCCTGTGAAGAAGTAAACATCTACAGCTGATCAAATACGACGACTCAAAAACATATCATGCAGAGTTGTATTTATTTAGTATACATATAGCATAGAATGCAACATCAAAATATTATGACTTATGACGATATGACGCAATATGACAGGTTGTAAATCCCCTAAATGTTTATTCACATAGCCTCCCGAATTAACAATGTAAATTAGTAAATATTTGACAATGGATAAAATTTAAATTTTCTGCGGTTTTATGCGTTCTTCTTAACTATTATTCATATATTCACTATATGTGCTAGTATGCCATTATATTCATAAAAAAAAAAAAATAGAAAATTTGGTAAATTTACGTTATTCTGAGTTTAAATTACTTACCTGAACTAATCGTTATAATCCCGTTAGGGAAATTTAGTCGCGTTCACCTTGTGCATTTTTTCCTGAGCTTAAAAATCGAACGAATGCATATATTCTCGCGCCGAAACCATTAATGCAGAGCTACATATGCCTAAAATTTATTCCTATAAAGCCTAAAGGAAAAGTCTTAGATTACCGTGTTGCTCACCATTATATCCCCACTCCTATCCCTATCCCTATCCCTATCCCTATCCTTATCCCTAGCCCTGTCCCTATGACTTTCCTACCCTCCACACCTTCTAGGGTCACCCCTGGTCCACATTTTGGTCGATATCTCGGAAAACGGGTCGCATAGGGTTTTGAAAATCACCTCTTTTTTAAATACTTACCAACACCTTTTATTTGAGACCCATTTGGTAGAAAACCCGTTCGGGATCACACCTGGTTCATACTTCGGGAAATACCTCGAATACGGGGTCTTATATGGGACTAATAACTACACCATGTTCAAGCACTCGTCAACACCTTTCATTTGATACCCACATCGTACGAACCCGTTATAGGGTTACCCTGTTCCACATTTTGTGGAATATCTCTAAAACCTTCCCGGATTCTTATACTTTTTTTTGCCCATAAACCATGTCGGGCTCAATCGAAAACTACGTGCAAAATTTAATTTAATTCAGTCCAGCCGTTCTGGAGTTATATCATCAGGGAGGAAAACGCGACTAAATTTTATATAATAGATGAGATCTCGCTGTAAAATATGAAAATATTTTTACCTTCGTAGGTATAAGAATATACTGAACAAGAAAAATGTACGCCTTCTTTGAGGCTTATTTCAAATGATCATAAGGTAAATAAAATAATGCCCGAAATTTCTAAGGGATGTCATTTATATGCTATATAGCTTTTTTAAACATAAAATATGTAATGTATTGTGGAACGAATTTCCGTCATCGCTTGTCAAGTATGATTTGGCTATAACCGGTTTCGGCTATGTGCCATCTTCAGAACGAAACAAGATACTGAAGATGGTACGTAGCCGAAACCGGTTTATAACCAAATCAAACTTGACAAGGGATGACGGAAATTCGTTCCACAAGACATCGCAATCCTACCCTGTCGGAAAAGCACACAACAAAAAAGAAATAAAATATGTACATAATCTCAAGTCTTGTTAGTGGCAAGAGTATATCTGGAAAATGTTTTCAATCAGGGTCTTGTGTTATGTTGCTCTTAATTTACTGGCAGGATTTACTTTTACTTATAAGTAGGCCACTGTGTTATTTATAGCTGAAAATTTATGCGCAAAGAAAGAGTTAAGCAACTCATTAAGTTAAAGCAAGATAAAGTTGTCAATAGAATATGGCGAAATATTTATGTACTTACATGGTTGCTTATGCATTTAAAAAGTCATCATGACAAGTGGCTTTGTTTGTTTTATTTAAGCCGAAAAAAGATTTGATAAGCAGCTGCAGAATTTCATCATCATCATACTCATGAGCGCGGCATAACCCACTTACAAACCATTAATCTAAACTTACATACATCCAATCATACATACATATGTAAGTGCAGTAAATATCCCTACAGGGAACTCAATAACTACCCAATAAACACATAAGCGATGATGATATCGTGGCAAATTCGAGATGAATTCGCGGAGGTGAATATTATTTTTCGGATTCGTATCGAGTTCGAGATGGACTCGAGAAATATCAATTATCGCAATAGCATTTTTTAATTTTGTTGGATCTTCCATTACACGAAGAAATTCCCTCTTTAAAACTCCACTCGAGAAATTTAAAAGTTCGGATGATATCGTGGGGAATTCGAGGCGGATTCGCAGAAGAAGATTTTCTAGAATGTATTCGCCAATGAGCCCAAATCTCGAATCGCCAACGATCCGAGAACATACAAATGCGCGAATCGCTAATGAGAGGTGACTGGCCTGGGAATTCGGATTCGCCGATCTATCGTCGCGAAGTATTGCCGCGATAATATCATCAGAAAAGCGAACTCGTCTCGAACTCGAGGCAAATCCGTTGTGTTTATTGGGTAGTGAGCAAAATTTCTAGTTCCGAACTAGCGAAAAGGTGTCAAAGGGGAACTAGATCAATTGTAGTTAGACCATCACCAGTTCAGAAGGAGTGAATTGAGTGACCATTATAAGACACACTTTGATTTGTATGCAAATTCGAAGTGACAAAAATTCTATGAAAATTTTTCGTTCGTTCAATTGCCGTCGGCTTTGTATATTTCTGTAATTCTCAGATGTTTAGTGAAACATTTTATAAAAAGAGTTTTCTATTTGCATCTTGTATGAAATGACATGTTCCCCTAATTATGCTTTTCCGATCCCTCAGGCTTATTTTTAATTTTTTTTTTTATTTTATTACATTTTAAATATTATTGTAAATTTTTATTAAATAAATAAATAAAAAATGTTAGTTAAAAAAAAATTAAAAAAAAATCATCATCCACCTTGACACCGACAGGATTCGAACCCGCGCCCCTCAGATTGAAAGGCGCATGCGTTAGCCAGTCGGCCATCGCGCCACTTGCATGAAGTAGTGATGGGCGCGTCCGAGATGTTTAGACAATCGAGAGAATCGCCATCGTTGCAAAATCACAATCGAGTCAAAAGTTGACTCGCTCCTCGACTACACAATCGAGATGTTTTTGCGATTGTTCCGAGTCGGCGAGTCGGAGGTTGTTTCGATGACATCTCGACTGCACAAGCGAGATGTTTTTGCGACTGTTCCGAGTCGGCGGGCCGGCTGTTGTTTTGATGATTTGTTTTAGTTGATAAAATAAACTGAATGAGTGTTGTTGATGAAGAAAGTAGGATTGTTAATGGAAGTGAGGCAAATACATATGTAAATAAATAAACCAAATTGAAAAATATGCTATTCATAGACGCTGCATTATTGCAATCACAACTAAAGAGTGTCGTGCATAAAAATAATAATTAATTATTTAAACATTAATCAATTTTCTGAAGTGAGACGCTTATGAAACAAATTAATTTTACGAGTAGCAACAACGGCAATAGATTTGTACCACTCTGTATGTTGTTTAAAGCAATTTTAATATTCAAGCGGGAACAACAAATATTATGTATTTTTTGCAGCGAGTCCGAGATGTTGTAGGGTTGCTTTGAAAACGAGAGGAATCGTTGGCGAGTCCGAGATGTTTTAGCGATTGTTTCGACTGACGCATGGAGGAACAATAAAGGAGAATGCATAAGATCAGCTGACTTCTTCTTCAATCTTCATAAACACACGAACACAAGCATTTTTTGTTGTTGACATATTCCACACACACACGCACCCTAGCATTTCCATAGGGGCCAAATCTGTCAAATTCTTCTACATTCCTCTTCACTCAGAGAAAAAGCAAGCTAAATTTAAGTATAGCGGGCTTGAATCAAGCCGAAAACGTTGTGAAAGTCTGTTAAGCTCGAAAATGCTAAAATCAAGAATATATTCTTATTTTTAGAACGGCATTTTTTAGAAGAAACAAACTTGAATAAATTTATTTTAAGCATTGCTCATGATTGATTTGAGAAAGTGCATTCTTATTTTCAGAATGTTCAACTTTATTTTAAGAATACTTATACTTGCTTTCCACTTTTTCGAAATTCAAAATTCGAAAACATCTAACCCACCTAACAAAAATAAGAACGAATATTTTTTATTTATTTGCATGTTAATTTAATATTTTTTTAATGAATGAGTCATATGTACATGTATATGGACATGCAATTCTTATTATCACTATATATAATTCAGTATTTACATACATACTTATAAATAAGAAAGATCTACATATGTACATATACATATCTTATACCGAACTCATTTTAGAAAAGTGTATACATCCTTCCGTAAGCTTTGTAACGATTAAAAAACCCAGTCAATATTTCCACTACCAACACAGAGTTTTACCACCCAATTTGAGTGGTAGTATCCCTATAGCAAACTATTTTGAACCGTTTCTTACCAACACCGATGGTCTGGAATCCAACAATTTTTGCCACGATTTAAAAAAGTCAAAGGCTTTCGCAGTTCATGTGTACATGCCATTCTCCACATTTGATGTAATTCTTCATCTATTTCAAACTATTAAAAGCTATATTAAAACATAATCTAAATTCTCATCAATGCGATAACTCTTACCTGTTCCTTTTCCAAGAAAACAATTTTACGCCAAGCTCCATTCGCAATCCCAGCGGGGGAAAATATAAGTTTTTTTTTTATTTTATTAATGTTTATATCACAAAAATCAACAACTATTGAAAATTATATATTTTCTGGTAAACATTTGGATATGGTGGTCTTAAATTGAGAATTTTATTCTTAAACCAAGATTTTTTAAGTTTTTTATCTTGTTTCAAGGATACCATTCTTGATTCAAAATTGGTGAAACTTAAATATCATTTATTTTTCATTAATTTCTGTAATTCTTAATTCAAGTACGACACAGCTTGTTTTTAGCCCGCACCTTTTCTCTGAGTGTTTGCATGACACTTCTGGCTCCACTATGTATGAAGGTATGTCGTCATGCGAAAACCTTTATTGTTGAATCATGGACTGACGGCCATTTACGACTTGACTCGAATACGAATGAAAACCATCGAGAGCATTCGAGATGTTTCAACAATCGAGAGAATCGAATAAAACATCTCGGACTCGCCCATCACTAGCATGAAGTGTGCCAAAGGCTGCACTTAAGCGGCAGATGTACAACTGTAGAATTTGCAGGTACTTGTAGCTAGTTCAGAACTATCGAAATTGTGCCAATAAACGAACTACATAGTGTAAACTGTAGAATTTAGTACTAGTTCTGAACTATCGAAAATGTAGTGCAGAGAGTGACAATTGACATCGCCGTGTTAAATTCGCCAGTTGATAACATGCAAAAAAGATTTAGCTCGCACTAGAAAAATGCACTAGAAGCGACCTAGTTCGGAACTAGAGATTTTCCCTACAGGGATCATCCTCACACTTCCATACATATGTATGTACATATAAATATACTTAAAGTATTTATTGGCATAAGAACTTTGCTAATTTCATACCGCATCTTGTCCATACACGGTAGGCAGGAAGCGACGATAGGTTGCATGAAAATGTCGAGAAAAAAGGAAAGTGGGGTTGTGTTATGTGATGTTTATAGATGGAACATCCGTTGAAATTAAAATCCGAGCTGCTCCTTTTTCAAGGATATCCACATTTTTTGTTTTTTTTGAAAGGATCAAATATTGAGAAAATCGAAAATTCGCCACCGTCCAAATTTTTCCGATTTCAATACATTATTTGGTCGCTAAGGGATACAAAAAAAGGTATTAAAAAGAAAAATGGACACCTGTAGTGGAAAAATCTAATGTGAACAGGGCCTAAAGGATAACCACTGAAATATAAAATAACACAAAAAGTACCCACTTTAATTTGCGTATAACTCCTAACATGTTAATCTACGTGAAAATTCCTTATAATATGTTTCATTCAGAATAAATAAAGGAATATTTCTTTGATATACAATTTTGATGTACCTGCAGTGGTTAATGCACTTTGGTCCATCTAAAGTGAAAATTTCAAATAAAGTACGTTTTTTTTATGGTGCTATTTTAAGTTCAAATATTTTTCTAGTTTATGTAAATATTTTAATCTAATGATCCAATTCTCATTCTTACATATCTATACGTTAATATTAAAAAGAATTGGAGCTGAAATACGCGCTAGCTGTGCACGGTGGGCGGGAAGCAACAATAGGTTGCATGAAAATATCGAAAAAACGATCGCCGGCTAAACACTTACGTAAACTGATATTCTAATATACTTCATAAACACACAGCAAGCGTGAATAAAATCTCCAACATTTTTTTTAAACGAAAATTAGTACCAGCACACAGCTAGGCACATATTCGTTGGGCCATCGTTTTTACGATATTCCCATGCAACCTATTGTTGCTTCCCGCCCACCGTGCACAGCTAGCGCGTATCTCAGCTCTAACTCTTTTTTAGTATTAACGTAGAGATGTGTAGGAATGAGAGTTGGATCATTAGATTAAAATATTTACATAAACTAGAAAAATATTTGAACTTAAAATAGCACCATAAAAAAAACGTACTTTTTTTGAAATTTTCACTTTAGATGCACAAAAGTACATTAAGCACTGCAGGTACATCAAAATTGTATATTAAAGAAATATTTCTTTATTTATTCTGAATGAAACATATAATAAGAAATTTTCACGTAGAGTTAACATTTTAGGAGTTATACGCAAATTAAAGTGGGTACTTTTTGTGTTATTTTATATTTCAGTGGTTATCCTTTAGGTCCTGTTCACATTGGATTTTTCCACTACAGGTGTCCTGTTTTCTTTTTAATACCTTTTTTTGTATCCCTTAGCGACCAAATAATGTATTGAAATCGGAAAAATTTGGACGGTGGCGAATATTCGATTTCCTCAATATTTGATCCTTTCAAAAAAAACAAAAAATGTGGATATCCTTGAAAAAGGAGCAGCTCGGATTTTAATTTCAACGGATGTTTCATCTATAAACATCACATAACACAACCCCACTTTCCTTTTTTCTCGACATTTTCATGCAACCTATCGTCGCTTCCTGCCTACCGTGCATAGATATAGACATACAGAGACAGACGAAATAAAATCTTTGGCAGCACATACTACATAATCAGCGCTGATTGACTACTACCGCTATATCGCGCGCTGCTGCCGCATTACGATTGCAACTTTAACGATTTCGACGACTCATCGCTAAGCACAAAATACAACGCACATACGAAAGCATACAACACGCCGTGGGGGAATAGCCAAGTGCTGCGCATCAATCAAAAGCGAGAGCGCAAACGACGAGCGTCGACAGCAAGAACTAGAACACACGTCACAGTGACAGCCAAGAGCCGCACAAACGTAGGCAAAACGACATAACGATAACGAAATAGAAATGGAAATAGACAGCTATAACGGCAAGACAACAGCAGCAGCAGCAGCGGCGACGCCGCATGGCTCAAACGGAAATGGCAATGGTTACGCTAATGGCGCCACACAACACGCCAACAATTCGCCGCCTTTCACCTCCCAGATTGCCAGCGCCATTGTGTCTGCGAATGCTGGCGAAAACGTCATCATATCTCCACTACAACTTGAAGCGCTGCTCACGCTTCTCTATCTCGGCAGTGATGGCCACACAGCTGAGGAGCTGAAACGCGTACTGCAATTGCAGAGCTTCAGCAGTAATGCCAAAATGGCGCAATATTTTGCAACAGAGTTGCATTTGAGCGCTGACCGCACAACCGACACACACATGCAATTGTGCAGTGAATTAGTGTTGCCAGAATGTTGTGACATTGCCGATGAATTCCGCAAGATTGCGCAAAATTATTTTCACACAGCCGTAGTACAATGTCAAGCGCCGGACGGCAGTGCGCCGAAATTGCGTGCGCAATTGAATGAAGATTTGGCAAAAGTAGGCGCCGCTGAGGGGTATGTATGGCGCATAAGTGAAACAGCAGCGGTGGCAGCAGCGGCGGCGCTCACTGCTGAAACGGAGCCAGTGGCGAAATCTTCGTCGTCATCGACATCGTCATCGTTGGTGGGTTTGGTGTTGGCAGCTGTGCATTTTCAAAATAAATGGTTTCTGCCATTCAGCGCTTATCGTACCGGCATTTATGATTTTCAAATGAGCGCGGTAAATGAAACGAATAACGCGCAGACGCCTGCAGCCGCCACCACCACCACCACCACCGCCACAGTTGCCATACCAATGCTTTTCGATGATGATATGTTTGTGAAATTTGCTGAATTTCGTGAATTGGATGCACGTGCAATTGAATTGCCCTACGAGCATGATGATGAGTTGTCAATGTTGATTGTGTTGCCAAATCGGAAAGATGGTTTGTCGGCGCTGGAAAGGCAATTGCAATCAATCGATTTGACAGCGCTGGCGGAACGTATGCAAATGGAGAGTGTGCAAGTGTTGTTGCCGAAATTTCAAATCGATTTTGAATGTAACCTGCGGCGTGTTTTGGAAGAGGTATCTAGAGTTGATGATTTCCTTTGTGCTTCAATGTATACAAGTTAATAACTGTGTTCCTTCCTTGTATTCTTTTCAGTTGGGAATTACGCAAATTTTCTCTAAAGCAGCCAATTTCAAAAATATGTTGCGTGATGGCAGCACAACACCGTTGGCATTTGCAGACATTTTGCATAAGGTTTGCATTGAGGTGAATGAGTCGGGCACGGATGGTGCCCATAGTGTTGGTAAGTGAGGGAATGCATTTATTGTCATACAAACTTAGTAACGGAATTGTCTAACACCCAGCGGGGGTAGTGGATTCTAAGCCCATACCCGAGTTAAGATAGGCTTTTCGTAAGGGGTGACTAAAATGCACGACCTAGAAGGTTTATAATGGGCAAAAAAGTCGTTCGCATGACAGTCGGTCTAATCTCAGAAGCGGCTAGTACCAGAGTGCACCGGACTCATCCGGAAAAGGACTGTCACTTTCCCTATACTCCCTAAAACCTTCGAAGAATGGCTGGGTGTTCTCTGGAGTAGTGACGGACGATTCCAAGATGTTTTATTCGATTGTCTACAATTCAAACATTCCCAATGCTCTCGATGATTTTCATTCGTATTTGAGTCCAGTTGTGGATGGCCGTCAATCGAAGCAATCGCTATTCTGAAGCAGTAAACTTCGTAGGAAATTGCATATATTGATTCATTCATACCATAAATGTTATGTTACTAAATTCTGTGGATGTCTATCGAACACAAATACATTTCTTGGAACACCATTTTAGTCTTGGTGTGAGGGAGGAGTTATAAATATAATAAAATAGCAGGATTTCGTTGCCCATGTCAAATACTTTTGATAGCTCAAGTGCTACAAGGACTGTCCTTTTACTACTCATCCTCACGTAAGCCACTTATAGGCATTGAAATCGGTTAAGACATCCCCACCCATGCGCTTTATTTATAACCCGGTTTGGTCTGACGTACAATGCCCAAGAGTGCATAGTCATAGCCCTTGTTTTTTTTTTTCGAAGTCCTAATCTAAGCCACCATTAAGGAATTTGGTTTTTATTACCTATTTAAATAGGGTTTCGGTCTACCCTCTATTAGTTCCAAAGCCTGCCTTTCCTGGCTAAATTCTTCAGAACTCTGCAGTGCGTCGCTAGTTATGTATTTGAGAGGGCATGAAACCACATAAAAGTACAGGGTCTGGTTCGTATAAATTTCTCGGCTATGGTATACACGAAATCACTCTGTAGTTCTATTCGGAAGAAACTTTATTTGCTTTCGAGTGCTTCGTAATCTGGAAGCTCTTTTCACAGGTTTTATCTATATAGAGTACGAATTTGCTTTCGAATGAAACAATCTCTCGAATCGAACAACAAAGTGAGGGCCCTGAACTGTTCGTATAATTGGCACGTAACCGTTTAGACGATTTTGGCTGAGTCCAATAAAGCGCTCCGGTCGTTTTTGTTTCGTGCTGCCTCAGTGCTGTATGAGCGGGCAAAAATAAAAAAAAAATTTGTCACGTATGTCAACGTGTTTGGTATCGTTGGAAAGGTAATTTATCCTAGATTAAGGATTTGGACTTAGTTTTTGTTTCTAACTCATAAGGTTCTCACAAAAATCTCTTAAAGTTGTGTGTTTTATATATACATTTTTTTTTATGAAAATGCCTTTAGCTGGAGTCTTTAAAAAAAAATCGCTAAAAATACAATTTATCACACTTTATCTTAAGATAAAATTTTTCAAATTAGAAAATGTGTAAGGAAACCACTCTATAGAGCTTTTTAAGAAATATTGAGTTTCCTGGCTGAGATCGCCTATTTGCTACACCCGAAAATTTGTTGCAGAAAATTTTAAAAATTCCTAAGTTTACAAAGAGATAAAAAAAAGTATGTAAAATTATGTTTTTTTTTTTATTCTTTTATTTTAAAGAAGGGGCATTTTTTCTTTGAAATAAAAAAAAAAGTCTGCAAACTCATTGCGCTTTTCGAAGAAAATCGTTTTTTTAAAGGTTATAAAATAAACTGTTGCAAAAAACAAATTTCACTGATTACAGTTACCACAGTATTTTCCATTACTTAAATGTCAAACCATTTTTTAAAAATAGTAAAGTTTATTACTGTGGACACACGCGGTAGTGTTCTGTGCTGTGTAGTGAAGCGTAAAATAGTGAAAAAACTAATCTTCTTCTTCTTATTTTATAAATGTGAAATGGAAATTGTGTTTAAACTTAATTGGTGAGAAAACCACTAAACGGATCCTTACGAAACTTTGCACGCCTATGTATTTTCACCCGGTAATTACTATAGGCATATTTTTAATCTGATTAAATGAAAATTTGTGTGAAGAAATAATACATAATTATATACTCAACAGATAAACAATCTAGGTGTTGGTAAAGCAGGGATGGGCACCTCCCATACAAACTGAGACTTTCACAGCGAAGATCTCTTTAAATGTTTATAGTAGGGTACTGAAAATTGGTGTATGAGATAATTACGTACTTTACGGAGAAAAACAAAATAAGGAAACTATCTTTGACGTCAAGAATGATATTTTTTCTATGTAGCTTTTTAGACTAGCTCAATATGCTAATAGTTTTAAAAGTACGTGGTGTGAAACCCGCGGGTAACCTCTAGTATTACTATGAATTCAATTATAAAAAATTAAATTTTAGCTGATATCTGGATTTCTATGCTATAAATTCCATTCACAAAGCAAGACTTGCCGATAACGAATGCTTTTTACAATCAATGTTTATCTTTAGTGTCAATTTTGCATACACCATGTGAAAAGAATTCTTTATCAAAAATCATAATATTCTCTGAGCATCCAAGAGGTCAAAAGCCCCCAGAAGACAATTCCTGCATACGGGCCTGCTTTTGAGTATTTAGTAACGTCTTGAATGAATCAAATTTTGTAAGCGTGTGACATCCACACCAAAAGATATAATCAATTTAAAAACCCTTTTGTAGTCAAAAAGGACCAAAATAAAAGTAGCTGCCATTCCTAGAGGGTTTCCGTAAGAGAGATATTGGGAATCTTATTTGCCATGGATTAAGCCATAGAATGAAGCCTTGAAGTCTTTAATATTATTAGGAAAACGCCCTGTATAAATAATAAAAGAACTACTCAGTATTGGAACTACTTCAGAATATTAAATTTTGCAGTTTCAATCTCAATTTCCATGAAAAATGTAAGAGTTAGATAAAAAAAAAATTGATTTTTGAAATCTCTGTACTCCAATCCACCTAGAAACGAATTTTTGCTCAAATCCGTCCATTATTCTATTTTTGCCCACTTTTTATATGGAGACACAGCACTGTGTGCCTGACTAATATTGGAAATACGAAAGGAGGACGAGTTTCTTATCACATAATCTTCCCAACGCAGTGGAAGTCTCCCTTTTCTGCTGCCTTTAGCGGGTTTCATCAGAAATTATTTACATTAATTTCATTACTTCTTCTTGTTCTCTGCATCACTAATCATTTTAATTTCTTTCTCTCATTTCAGTATATAAACCGATAGTGATCAGCAATTCAATGGATTCACGCAAGAAATTCTTTCGCGCCGATCATCCATTCTATTTTGCCATACGTTGTCGAGATGTTACATTATTTGTGGGTCACATAACAAAGTTTTAAGTAAATTAATTGTATAATGTTTTTTTTTATTTATTTATTTATTAATACATAGCTTGTACTATTTATGTATGTAAATACTCACCCATTATGTACTATGTATGTAGTATTGAAGTTTGTGTACCAAAATTTTTTTCGGCAGTTTCCGCGGAAATGTGAGATTTTATACACAGAGAAAAGCGAGTATGGAAAGTAATCAACCAGAGTTTTGGTAAATATTATAATGCTGATTTTTTTGTATTAAAACAAAATAAAAAAAAAATAACTATGTAATTTTTAATGTATTGTGGAACGAATTTCCGTCATCCCTTGCCAAGTTTGATTTGGTTATAAACCGGTTTCAGCTATATGCCATCTTCAGTATCTTGTTTCGTTTGGGATATTTAACAGAACTAACATTTACTCCAGTTCGTCCATAAGAACAAAGATTTAATTTTAAACAAAACTCTGATTGATTACACTTCAAATGTGACAATAGTACTATTTATTAACCAGTTTTTGGTTAATTTTTTTTTCTCAGTGCACATACATACATATACATATATGTATGATGTATTTGCACGAGAATGCGTTCTATATGTATATACAAAAAATATAGTCAACTCTCAACTGGTCGGTTATTCTATGTTGGCAATAAATAAAACTCGTGCTATTTTTTTTTTTTAGTTTATTTTTATATAACAAAGAGTTTTGAAAATCTTTTATAATTAAAGTACAGATATACAATTAAATTTTAAGTTTGTCTTTTTTTACTTAATTATTACTATCGAATGTATAATATATGCAGTTATTTATATTAATGATTTTTGATTTGTTTTCTTTTTCTCGTGTTATTTTTTTGTTAAGATTTTTGTTTTATGCAAAAGGTGATAAGCTTTTGGAGAATTGGCTAAGAGATGGGTTTTGAAATCTTTAGGGCCTTTTCACATTAGATACTCGGTACGACTTCGGATCGACATTTTTTTCTCGGTATTTTCATCTTACCGAAACGAGTCCGCGTTGCAGTATTTTTCACACTTGTGGGAATACTTTCGGCAGAAAATTGGAAAACAAATATCGAAATTAAAAATATAAAATTTTAGAATTCAACAAATCACTCAATAATAACAATAATAACAATAATGTCTTTCAGTGAAGACGAAGGCATTATAGCTTGCAAAATTTATAGCCGAAACGAGATTTTCACTGACTTTATTCTTCTTCTTTTCTTACGCCGCAAAAATGTATGCAGTAATTCCTCAAATTTTACTGACCGGTCTTACCGCGTTGCGGTATACCGAAATTAATCCGCTCCGATTTCATGTATGCAACACTAATGTGAAAGCGCCAATTGAAATACATGTGGTCGGTAAGGTTTCGGTATACTTTCGGTAAAAACCAAAAATGTCGATCCGATACCGCACCGAGTAATGTGAAAGCGCTCTTAGACTTCAAAATTTTTTTCTTTATGGAATTTTTCATTGGAAACTTCTGGCAACGCTTGATTAGCAATTAGAAATTGGGTTGCCATATGTTGCAGAAGAAGAAAACCACTTTGCTTGGAACTTCTAGAAATTTTTTAACGAAAATAAAGGTAAGAATGTAAGAACAATCTAACGACAAGATTCTTGTCACAAGAACAGTAATACTTCAGAGAAAAATGTCATATATCTAGGTACTTAGCCTTAAATCTAAAAAACCAAATCTCTAGTCTCAAAGAAAGATGCAAATCGACTGGTATATATTCTACTTTGTTAACGATAGTACCATTGCTAAGGCTACCAACGCTTGGAGAGTCTTGGTAGAGGCATTATCAACAGAACAACTACCTATTAACACTTTCTAGAGGAGACTGCAGACTGGCTGGTAGTCGGCATACTAACAGGGCACTGTCTCACATCATTTCATGCCTTTAAAATGGTACTGGTGTAGAGTAAAGCATGTAAAGAACCCGTTGCAGTCGGTACTCTGGAACATATTCTCTGTCAGTGTCCAGCTTTTGGCAGACACCGGCTTAGCTGCCTTGGTCTTGCACACACCTCTTGTCCCTAGAGGTCATTGCGGCTTAAGAAACACACAAGATATTAAAGCTTGCAAAGATTGGCATTTCAAAATTAATATAATGCCTTCAATAAGCTGTTGGTATTACTAAGCACCACTTGCAAAACCGCTCATCGAAAAATTGCATCGAAAACTGCCCATTCATCAAAACCCCAAATTTTACAGGAGAGCGAACAGTTGTACTGACTTTGCCACAGAGATGAGATAGTTGGTTTTTCATTAAACGTCATTTTAAAAACTTTTTGATGAAATAATGTTATTTTTTTACGATGTATATGTGTTCTCATCGATGTCTGGAGCTGAGAGTTTTCAAATCTCATTTCGGCCACAAATGTCAAATAGGCGGTTGTGCAAGTGTTCGATGGGTGGTTTGTACAAAGACATCGACGTCATGTGGTCTATGTGGGGGAGTACTGGATCTTATCCAACATAAGCTAACCTAAGCTATTAGATAATAACAGCCAACTTTTTTTTTTTAAATCGGAAAATCGAGTAATAACCCAGCAAAAATCTGGTCATCGCTATTACCTGTCAGGGATGACAGAAGGCTTTGCCATGGAACATCTGACGAGTTCATCACTTTTTTCACGCATTGCCAGTAATGCAGAGTGGAATGAGCTTCCATTACCCATTCCACGTAATGCAAAGTAGAATGGAGCGCGAAAAATGAACTGAAATAAATACCATTATTTTCAGTGGAAATTTCCATCATGACTTACATTTCTCGCCTTCTTTCTCTCCTTCCCTGTAAGGTATTCTTTATTTGATTCGCTAGAATCCTTGCGGCGTTGCGTGATTTATTCGTTCGACGGTAATGCAGTGGGCAACAAGTAAGGAAGCCTAAGTTCGAGTGGAATCGAACATTAGATACTCAGCTGTATGCGTTCATTGTTTGTTTGCGTTTGATGGAAACACGGTGTATTTATATAATTCGGGTGTCGCATAAAGTGGGCGTAGCCACGCCCATTTTCAAATTTTTATCAGTCATCCAACTAAGCATATGAATATTATTCTTTGTGCAAAATTTCATTCCTTTATGACTTCTAATTACAAAGATGTCACGGTACAAATTCCAAAAGGGTGTTCCAGAAATATCTTTGTTAAAAAGTAGGCGTGGTCATAAACCGATTTCAATAAATTTTTGCGTGTCTATTAGCCCAAGTTATAAAAGTGTATAAACCAAGTTTCGTCCTGCTTCTAAAAAGAGGCTATATTAGTGGCTGAGATACCAAATTTTCGATTTTTTCTATATAGGAAAAGTGGGCGTGGTCATGGTCCGATTTCGCCCATTTTCAATACCAACCGTCCCAGTCTCGATACCAACTTGAATTCCAAATTTCATCAAAATATCTAAATTTTTGCACGAGTTAGAGTGTTTACAGACGGACAGACGGACGGACGGACGGACATGGCTCAATCGATTTCTCTTTTCACCCTGATCATTTTGATATATATAAGTCCATATCTATCTCGATTATTTCATTCTGTTACAATCCACCGTTATGAAATCAAAACTATAATACTCTGTGTACTAGTACAGCTGAGTATAATGACAAGCCCATGCTAATGTCAGGCATTCTGTCAACGAATGTGGAAGCGATTGCCAAGATTTTTCTGGATTACCCTCTTAATTTCACGGTCATCGAGTTTTTTGATGGGAGCTTTACTAGCAACATGAAGTTCTTTTAATAGAAATAACCTTTAAGTACATCTATTGATCTCTCTCTTTTTCTCTATTTTTCTTCCTCTGTCTCTTTTTGCATATCTCTCTCCATCTTGTTCTCGCAATTACCACCTTTTCGTTCTCAATTACACTTTTTATATTATTACTTTTTTTCATAAAATTACATTTATCAGATTTTTGCTCTTATCCATTTTTCAACTAATTTATAGCATACCGTCTATTACACTTCTTCTCTCCATTTGCTTATTAATTTTTCTTTTTTTTAAGTGATTCAATTCTGAAATTTGTAGAAACATAACAATTACTAATCAATTTTATTACTAATCAAACAATTAAATGTTTTTATATTTATTACATATGTATGTACAAATTTATGTACAACCATTTGTATGCATGTATGTATGTATGTCTTTGCATAATTTCCAATGTAACGTCGCGTTATCTCAATTTAATAATTAAGTAGTCTAGCTCAATAATATTATTCTTGTTTTTTTTTATATTTTTCTTATTGCTAATAAGTTTTACAAATTGTTATAACTACTAACTAATTGCTAGTTATTCTTGTTTTCGTTTTAATTTTCTTGTTACATACTTGGAATTCATGTTTTAAATGCATAGCTCAAATGCTCTGTTTATTTAGTTTTGTCTTGTATTATTATTTTTTTATTTGTTGCTTTACATTCTCTTTTAACCCTTTGCTGACTAAAAATATGTATTTACAATATGAACAAGGTTTACTGTTACAATTATGCGCTAATCATTTGATATTAATGAAGTGAGAATGGAAGGAATACGAGAAAAAAATGATTAATACGAGTAAATTCTTTATTGTTTGTACCCAATAAACACAACGGATTTGCCTCGAATTCGAGACGAGTTCGCTTCTCTGATTATATTATCGCGGCGATAGTTCGCGACAATAGATCGGCGAATCCGAATTCCCAGGCGAGTCACCCCTCATTAGCGATTCGCGCATTTTTATATTCTCGGATCGTTGGCGATTCGAGATTTAGGCTCATTGGCGAATACATTCTAGAAAATCTTCTTCTGCGAATCCGCCTCGAATTCGCCACGATATCATCCGAGCTTTTCAGTCGCTTGAGTAGAGTTTTAAATGGTAAATTAAAGTCCAACTGGGAATTTCTTCGTGTAAAGCAAGATTTAATAAAATTAATAAATGCTAATGCGATAATTGATTTTTCTCGAGTCCATCTCGAACTCGATACAAGTCCGAAAAATTACATTCACCTCCGCGATTTCATCTCGAATTCGCCACGATATCATCCTCGCTTTTGTGTTTATTGGGTATGAGTTGTTTTGTATGAATCATATATACATATGTATGTATGTATGTATGTACATATTTAATTAGATTTCTAAAAAATATATATGTAGATTTATGTACATATTTTTATACATATTTACAGTGTTACTATGATGCCTACCTAATTTTGAATGAAAATGAAAACTACTTAATAACTACTCACTGTTAAACCTATTAGGTCGCCAACTCTATTTTCACTTTTTTCTATTTTTATATTTTTATCAAAATTTTTTGCTCATTTTTTATTATTAATATTCTTATATCCTCCATGAACATGAAATGCTATAGTAACTTTGGCCTAAAACACTGATAAGTATCTACCAGAAGGAGTATATGCTCCATAAGCCCATTTTCATTCTGATCTAATTTTTTATTTATTTACAATAAATTCGAATGCTCTCTTGCTTAAATAGTTTTTTTTTTTTTTTAATACAAATATGTATGTATGTAAATATACCAGTTCATAAATATTCTTATAAACAACTTACACCACTTATCTTAATTGCTATACCTATTAGATACATATTTAAGTTCTATACTTATTTGTAAATGTATAGTAAATACTCCAAAAAAAGTTTCACAGGAACGAAATACTTAGTTTTAAGTAACTAGCTTTAAGCTTAATACAGTAGCGACTCCATGACTGGGACACAAAGGAGAATTTCAATAACAACATCACTGAGGAAATCAAAATTTCAAACAAACAACTTTTCAAACAAAGCTAAGGTCTGCGAAAGCTCCGACCATTACAATTTTGCCTAAGGGCTTTTAGAGCTTTTATTTATTCTGCCTTCACCTTGGTTAAATATGGTAGTGGATTTAAAGATGAATTAAGAAGATCTCAAAAAAATCAGAAATTTTGGTATTAAAAATACTCTGAACTTTTATAGTAAGAAAAGCTTTTGCTGGGATAAGCGGCAAAAACATCGAAGCAACTTTTTACGGCGATAGTTGATGTGAATTTCTTCATTATCAGACTTCTTTACGCGAGCGGGGCTTGAGTCCATGCTTCAACCATCAGTATTGCAATACATACTGGTCGCATTTGTATGGAGAGTGGGACAAAAATCAATTTCTTGGAAACGGATGGACCTAACGAAACCAAATTTTGCACATTGGTGTCGCAATATACGAAAAATTAAAAGCATATATATTGTAATCCACGCTCACCACTAACACTAGTTTACAGCCAAAAAAATACCAAGAAAACCAGAAATGGGGGAGGATAGGAATTGACCTGCTGAGCTTGGAACTAGTTTTTTTTTTTTAATTTTTTTTATGGTTAGGTTTTTGAGATAACGGTAATTTTGTTGTTTTTTGTTATCACTTTATTCAAAAGTTATTTTCGCTGGAGTTACAAATACGATAAACGCAAGCAGTATCTCGTTCGAAAGGCAATTAAAATGCGATGACGTACAACTTGTATGTGGTTGAATAAAAACTCGCTGAGCGATAGCTCGTCAAATTCTAAATTTTGTGAATGTTTTTGCGATTTTTGAAAAAATTTTGATTTTCAAATTAAGTTTTTTATAAAAAGTTGTAAAAATCAGAAAAGTTTTATTCTTTTAAAAATTTGCCCATTTAATTGCACTTTAAGACTTTAATTGCACTTAAGACTTTAAGCGTAATAGGAGTATTAGAGAGATCCGATGAATACTTTATTTTTGGCGATTTTTTTCATGTGAAACAAAAAGGATATTTTGGACGAAAAACTTGGTTAGGTCACTTAACTAGGTGAAAACGACTTCATAGGTCAAATGGACATTAGAAGCAAATGTAGAGCTTCCAAAGACTAAACTAATGCCAAATTTTAAAAATCCGATGTCAAATAACATATTTAGTTACAATTAAAAAAAAAAAATATTTCCGCGATATTTCGCGGGATCAAAAAAGAAAATTGTATGGAGAGTGCGACAAAACTCAATTACTTAGATTTTAAAAATAAAATAAAAAAATAAAAATAATAAATAAAAATAAATTTTTGTTTGCATTTACTCTTCATTTTCTCTCCACCCGGATCCCAACTGCAAATATGTAGCCTCCGCTTGTTCTTCTCTTCTTCTCTCCTTCTTAGCATTCACTGGTTGCTATCTTTATTTCTTATTCTGCTTTTTCCTTTCACCTAAAAATAAATTTTTGTTTGCATTTTACTCTTCATCTTCTCTGCACCCGGTTCCCACCTGCAAATATGTAGCCTCCGCTTATTCTCTTCTTTTTCTCTCCTTCTTATCATTCACTGGTTAATATCTTTATTTCTTATTCTGCTTTTTCTTCTTTATTTATATTCTCCTCCAGATTCGAAACATGACATCAACCTGAAATTCCATCCAATCATCACATTCAACATTATATTGAATTTAAAACGTTCTTTTATACTTCCCCTTTCCCGAAAAAGCATCTATGAATTCTGTGGACATTTGGAAGAACAACCTAAGTCGACATAAGTGCATTTTCGGTTTTTTTTTATCATAAAGATACATTTTAAAATACGCTTCTTTCTGTCTAATCGGTGTTATGATATCATGTCGGGTTCAGGAGATATGATGAATCGAAAATCATCTTAAGTCCATATTTTTCACATATGCATTTGCCTAAGCCACTTAACTTAAGATAAGATAGACTGATAAGAAAAATTACAACTATTCCTCTTGAAAAAAGAACCTAATTTAATTTAGGTGGCATATTTTTTTTCAATATGCTTTTGAAAAACCAACCTAATTACCAACTTAAGTCGATTTTCTATAATATTTCAGTTTGCCAAATGAACTTAATTCCAATTAGGAGGCTAAAATTATGTAAAATTTTGATGGAAATCAATTTAAAAAAAGAACCTAAATTGAGATAAGTTTGTATTTTTTTCAAAAAACAATTTGGAAAAAGCACTTATTTTATTTGAAATCCATTTAAATAAAAACCGTTACGCCAAGAAAGAAAAATTCAATTTAAAATGAACAACAGAAGATTGTTTTATCATGCCACGCTCTTACTTCTATGAAATTATATGATGGAAAGACTTTGTGCACTTGCAAAACTGTTTTTTGCTCTCCTGTAAAATTGTGTTTTTAGACTTAGGTTGCTTTTCCAAATGTCCACAGAATTATGAGAATCATTGTAAAAACAAAATTTAAAAAAACTTGTACTCATTAGTTTTGTTAACAACGGAAACTGCTGGATCAAATACTTCTGCCTTTCAATCAACAATGGAGAAAATTTCCTGCTAAAAAACTTTTGTTTGGATTTTTCTCTTCATCTTCTCTCCATCTTGTATTCTGCTAAAAATTTCTTTTCTTTCGCTAAATCATGAAACATACTTTTTTCTTGCGTTTCCATAGTTATCCGCATTTTTTAGCACTCCAACTTGAAATATCGCAAAAATCATAATACACTTATTTACACAAACTTTTTCCATAAACTTTTTTTTTCACATTTGTTAACTTTAAATCAGCCAAAGTAACATTTAATGGTGTCTATTGCGTATAGAAGGAGCTTGCAAACAAGCTTTTAATGAGCTTTTTCCAAACTACATATATTACAAGTTAAGGATTTCGTGGCTGAAGCGGTAGTGTGTAAGATATTTAGAGCTTTATTTAATGGTTTGTTATTTGGCGAAAGCTCAGCTGAAGCTTTAAAAAGCTTTTGACAAGAAAATGTATGAAAATATTTAGTTTAAGAGCTAAAAATCCAGACTAGCCATGTTACAAAAGGTTTTCGAAACTTTAAAAAAGCAAGGAGAACTTTAAGTGAACTCTTTCAAACTCTATGATAAGCGATAAGGATTGTGAAGCTCCAAAGATGCGGGTTATATTTAAGAGATTTAAAGCTTTATTTGTTTGGGATTTCACCTGGTAAAAGCTTAGCGGAACTTTAAGAAGATTTAAAAGCAAGAAAGCTTTTATTGCGATACAATGGGCCGTATTAATAAAAACCAAGCAAATGCTCTTACTCAAGATTTAAAAAATTTGACAATAATTTCTATGAACCAAATTTCAAAATTTGAGTAAAAGTTCTGAAATCTTAAGCAGAAGCAAATGCTTGGGTTTATTAATAATACCCAAAGTCACTTTGAAAAGGTTTTCAATCTCTACAAAATAAAACTTTCATTATTACAGTCAGGTCATTTGGAATGGCATTCTCCCATTAGATGCAAGTCCCTCTTATCGCGTCGCTACTGTACTACATATACATATATATTTACACTTACACCACTAAATACATTTTCTCTGCACCTACAATTTCGTGCCGGCATCATGACTGTTGCCGCTCGAGTCCATAGATAACTCAACACTAGCCGCCGACATCCCTGTCGATGTCGCTCCAGCAGCCGCCATTAGTTCTACACCACCACTCGTCGGCGTATTAGGTGGTGGTGGCAGCTCATTGGTGCGATTCAGGAGAAAATCAAGATCATGTGTTATACGATCCAACATGCCAGTCATGGAATTATCATCCTCCGGTGAGGAGGAGCATGAATCGGTTGTAGTTGTAGTAGTAGTAGTGGCACCCGCATGCGGTGCTGTATCAACGATAACACTCTTCAGGTTGGCACTATTCGTTGTTGTTGTTGCTGCTATATTGTTGCTGGAAATTGTAATGATGGGCACTGGTGTTGCCGTCGTGCTCAAACGGTGATGATTATCTAATGCTGCTGATGATGCCCCTGATACACCAGAAACCGCCACCATTGTGGGCAAGAGTGGATCGAAAGTGTTGTGCGTTGTTGGCTCCATTATGGTGACACGCTTCTGGGCTTTCGGCGTTTGTGTTGCCGCTGTTGTGGTGCTAATGATGCTAGTTAATGTTACAGGTGGTGGTGGTGGTGGTGGTTGTGGTTGTTGTAACGGTATTGCCATATCAATACTACTTTTAGCATAATTGTTTGTAGTCTGTTGTTGTTGCGCTTGCGAAATATTACTCATCGTGGTATTTGCTGTTGTTGCTGACGGCATTATGCTGCTGCCCATAAAGGTTCCATGCCCTAATAATTTTTGTTGTTGTTGGTGGTGCTGACGCGGCAAGCTGTGATGTTGCATTTGTTGATATGGAATTCCTGCGGGTAAATTGCTGCTATAAATTCCAATAATGGTATCTGAAAATAATGAAAAAAAAAAAATAAAATAATTTAATTAAATAAATAAGTGAATGAAATGAGTTTTTTTTGCTTAATTAAAACTTAATTGATTGCGCGAATACCTGTGTGCATAATCAGTCACATGGAAATGTATTAATAAAATTCAATTGGTTGGAATTCAAGGGTTAAAGATTTTTTTTTAAATTTCAATTCAACTTCAATTTCGTTCTCAGTTTCAACTCCGCAATTTAAAATCCAATTTAGGTTTCAATATCAATATCAATATCAATATCAATATCAATATCAATATCAATATCAATATCAATATCAATATCAATATCAATATCAATATCAATATCAATATCAATATCAATATCAATATCAATATCAATATCAATATCAATATCAATATCAATATCAATATCAATATCAATATCAATATCAATATCAATATCAATATCAATATCAATATCAATATCAATATCAATATCAATATCAATATCAATATCAATATCAATATCAATATCAATATCAATATCAATATCAATATCAATATCAATATCAATATCAATATCAATATCAATATCAATATCAATATCAATATCAATATCAATATCAATATCAATATCAATATCAATATCAATATCAATATCAATATCAATATCAATATCAATATCAATATCAATATCAATATCAATATCAATATCAATATCAATATCAATATCAATATCAATATCAATATCAATATCAATATCAATATCAATATCAATATCAATATCAATATCAATATCAATATCAATATCAATATCAATTGCAATTTCAATTTCGAGTATAAATTTCAATTCCATTTTAAATTTCAATTTTACTTAATTTTCAATTTCATTTTCAATTTTAATTTTACTTCAATTTTAACTTAATTTTCAATTTCATTTTCAATTTCAACTTAAGTTTCAATTTCATTTTCAATTTCATTCAAATTCAATTTCGATATCAATCTTAATCTAAATTTTAATGTCACTTCCAACATCAACTTCAATTTCAATCCAAATTTCAATTCTCATAATCAATTTTATTCTCATTCTCAATCTCGATCTAACTCGCACTCGTACTCCCAATCTCAATCACTCTCAATCTCGATCTTCTCCTCACTTACCTCCCGTCGTTACACCCTGTAATATATCCAGCGTTCCCACGCCAACAAATTCCGTTGTTGCTGTGGCGCCTCCACCTCCACTTCCGCCTCCATGCATATGCCGCCTACCCAAGCTGCCCGTCATGTTGCCAAGTGCCATGCCAGCGCCGTAAGCATCATAGTAACCCATGCCACCGCTGGTCACCACAACTCCACCGCCCGTTGACGTCACTGCAGATGCACATTCGTGGCTGCCACTCCCACTCCCACTGCCTAGACCGCCACCAACACCACCCAAAATGTTACAACATCTGGTGGCTGGCGAGGTCATTGCCGCTGCGGTATTTGCGTTATCTGGCCGACAGGTGACATGCGATGGCAGCGGCAGCGGCAGTTTGCGATCCAAACTGGCCACGTTCAGGAATGTTTTTACGCCACCGCCCAGCGCCATCTGTGTCGCTGTTGTGGGCAGCAGTTGGCAATGCGCTTGCTGTTGTTGTTGTTGTGCGGTGGATATAATTGTGAGTGGCAGTTGCAGACCACTTGCGATTTCAAGCTGCTGTGCTGGTGGTGCGCTAAGCAGCGTTGTAACGGGTGCGCCGCTTTCGTTGTCGTTCTCCTTCTCTTGTGTGGAGTAAACTGTATAAGGCGGGAGAAGAATGGTAATATTTTTAAAATATTATATATTTATCTCTACTCACTTAAAAGAAACTGTTAAATATTTCAAAAGATTATATTATTTTCATTCAAAGTTTTACAACTCACAACTAAGCGGACTATTTATGGAATCCGTACAATAGTTGTCGTCCAAACTGGTCTTACTCGAGCTCAGGTGTCTCTGCTTCAACGCCCCAGTGCTATAGCTGCTGCTATTTGTTGGCGTCTTGGGACTGCTCTCTGCTTTTATAACAAAACAGAATAGGATAGAAAATCCCTGTAATGAAAGAGAGAGAGAGAGGATGGAAAAATTATTACTCAATCTTTCCGTCGAACGAAACGAGGCCTTACAGTTCTGATACAGTTAAAGGTAGATATGTATAACTAACAATATGTTCAAGCATGGTAATTTTTTCTGTAATACAAATGGACTCGTTTTCCCTTGAAATCACAGTTTTAGTGTCACTGAATCACAAAGTTAGTGTAACTGATTTTTCATCACAGTTTGAATGCCAGTGTAGTTGATATGACCTCGAAAACATCTTGTGTTTTAAGTAGCATGAGCTTAGTCGGTTCCAACCGCTAAAAATAGGATAAGTATGCGCCGTGAATGATTAACTAAGAAGATTGAAGAGTTTAGCTATTGAAGAGCTTAGGTATTTCTACATATTAAGCTCAACCACATAAACAATAATACCTTAGTGATTGGGAAGAACTTAAACACTGCAGTGCTTCTCCTTTGGGGTCCCTCGCGAGCTGGGGAATCTTTTTCTTATATATTCGATATGTTGATTGACCGTCGAGCCATATACTTAGTAGAGGACAGAAAAGAGTGGTATTGGAGAGCGGTAGAGAAAGGGGAAGGGAAGGAAAGGAAGGGAAGGGAAGGGGAGGGGAAGCGAAGGGAAGAGTAAACATGACGGGAAAAGGAAATGGAAACGGAAATTAAAGGGAAAAGAAAGGGAATAGTAGAGGGAAAGAGAGTGGGAGACTAGTACGAAAAAGGAAGAATAAGTACATGAAGAGAGACCAAATTTTGAAACGATAAATATTTGCCTTATTTTCTTTATAACTTATTTGACTTTAACTGAAGCCTCCAGCGCGAGTAAAGCTCGGTTATTCAAGTACTTCTATTTGTTTTAAAGTGTGCCGTTTTTCGCTTGCAATGCCTATGATAGGAATTGGGCCAAAGCAAAGCTTGGCCGGGTACTGCTAGTTAAGTATTAATAAATCCTACTAAGTAAATACTTATTCACAAGTATAGAGATATCTTTGTGTTATAAATTCCTAAACGTCTATTTCCATTCACTAAAATATCCATGTAATCAGAAATTAGTTTCTCCGTATAGACATACATATGTATGTAATTAATAAGAAGCTTTGTTGTATGCAATAAATACCATTGTGCAACGATTAGTATTAATTGGCGATTTAACGGGGTTTGTAGCAGGAAAATTAAGCTTAACACAATTATTGATTATTTTGAATATTAAAGCAGAAAGTAATCTACATGTATACACATTAGGGTGGGGCGATCGCTAACCTATACCGCGCCATCGAAATTCGGATTCCTCTCATTTTTCTGAGTAGAGAACTCCTCCACCACATTTGTCTAAAATTAATTTTGATGTTCCGGAATTTGCTTTTTATGGACCAAGACGGATTTTTAAAAATAAAAATTGGGCAAAAATCGGCAAAAAAAATAACCAGGCCAATGTGCACATCGAATTGAAGACAGATTTTATGCTGAATCCAGATGTGAAATCAGAATTAAAATCGAATGATCCTTTTTCGAGATATAGCCTGATATCGGGTTATGGAGGCTGAATGGCGAAAATCGCATATTTTCGCGATTATTTCTTGCTGTGTACAATATATCTTGAATTTTTTTGCAAATTTCTTAAAGATAGGCCAATACAATGTATAAGCAATATTTTAAAATATTAATTTATCTTCCGATATAGGAAAACTAGAATGCACTCTTTTTTCCTTAGCCCAAAATCGCGGTATGGGATCTCCGTATTATAGTCATCCGATATCGATCATTTTCGCTGACAGCGCGTTGTGCACAATAAATGCTCCAAATCCAAAATTTCAGAATTTTAACTGCAAAAAATGAAGAGTTATTCCCTAATAAGTAGACTTATGCTGCTTGAAAACTGTTTTTTGCTTCCAATAGTACACTATGGCGTATGAGTAACCTTGAGTTTTTTTTAGAGTTGAATAAAGCAAAAAAACTTTGGGACTTGTTACTTGTTTGCGTCTACGTTTTAGGGTATAACTCTTAAATTTGTGCAGCTAAAATTCTGAAATTTTGGATTTCGAGCATTTATTGTACAAGTTATCATAGGTTTCTTCCCACAGATGGCATTAACCAAATGTCACAGCTGCCTTCCTAGCCTTCGCCCAGGTCAATCACATCCAGCTAAATTACAACAGCATGCCACTTCATGCAACTAGCTAGATCAGCAGAAATGCGATCACACGGTATGATCGCATATCGTTGTTGACATACGTTGCTGTGTCAGCGAAACTATCGACTAGGGTCATTGCGCTATGACAACATCACAAGCGCCACAATTCTCTTCATCATATTTAACTGCATCAGCAAAAGCAGCTATTACAACATCATCAATAAACATCATCAGCGCGACGATTGTGTCAACGTCGCTAGCCGCCAGCAGAGCAGCAGCAGCGTTATCCAACGTCGTGGGCTAGGTGGACAGTTAGGGTAGCAATTAAGTTTCAGTTTGTAATGTAACTCAGAAAAGCACACACGTGCAATAAACTACAATTGGCGCCCCAAACGTTGGGCTGGAAAAACACTAATCATTTTGATCCTAAGGGACAAATAATAACCGCAAACAGCAGTTAGAAGGATTCGAAACAAACATCCTCGTGGCGAAGTCAATGATAATAATCGCAAGCAGTTAGAAGGAAGCAGACCGAAGAACAGCAAGCAACAACGGAAGAAGAAAATCAATAATTAACGTAGATAGATTAAGATACTACCTAAGTATGAAGGGGTAAGTGAAGTGCTCTAAAAAAATTAGTGAAAGTGAAAAACCGAAATTGGAAAAAATAAATAATTAATAAAGAATAGGTGCTAAATAAACCTATGTGTCCTTTGTGAAAATTTTTCAAGAAAATCTTTGAATGTTAGATGACCGAGGTATTGGAGGACCTCTTTAAGAATTTAAATTTAGCAGCAAACAGACAAAATACAATGAATACTGAACAAGTTAGCGAGATAGCAAAAGCAGAGGTCAGGAGAGCTTTAGCCGAACAGAAAACAGAGTTTGACAAGAAGCTTCTTGCTTTGCAGAATCAAGTAACAATAAACAAACCTAAGGTAGAGAAATATAGTAGGGTAACAATCAACCCCCTAACTACCTGCGATATTACGCTAGACGCGATAAAGACCCTTCCAGAATTTTTTGGCCACCAGGGCACGTACGTATCCTGGCGGGAAGCTGCACACAATGCTTACGAATTATTTAGGAGGTACGATGGCAGTGAACGCCACTACCAAGCTGTTACTATTATTAGAAACAAGGTGAGAGGTGCTGCCGACGCAGTACTTTCTTCTTTTAACACAGTGCTTAACTTTAGCGCTATAATCTCCAGACTCGACTTTACGTACGCGGACAAACGGCCGATATACTTAATCGAGCAGGAATTATCCACCTTGAGACAAGGATCAATGACATGCCTAGAATTCTACGATGAGGTAGAAAAGAAGTTAACTCTGTTGGCAAATAAGACAATAATGTCTTATGAGAGTGGTGTTGCAGACACTATAAATGAGAAATATAGGGCTGATGCACTCAGAGTGTTTATATCAGGCTTAAGGAAACCACTATGCGATATCTTGTTCGCATCCAGGCCATCTGACCTCCCATCCGCCCTGGCTTTGGCACAAGAGGTAGACGCCAACAATGAGCGTTACGCTTTCGCAATGAATTTCGCGAACAGATTTCAAGAAAAACCTGGCGGAAGTCAGAATCCGGCCAATCAAAAGGCACCTAACTACGATCACGGTGTGGGTCATAAAAACCCGCATTTTTCGGTAACTAAACAAAATAAACAGGCCAGTCGTCCACAAAATTATGGAAATACCCAAAAACCATTTACCAATAGTAATTATTCAAGCCAAAGGCGCATTGAACCTATGGAAGTGGATCCCTCCATATCCCAATTTAAAAACCAAGCAAGTAATCCTAGCCAGGAACAATATGGTAAGCTGCAAGGGAACGGGCAAAAACGTGTAGCGAACTCGGGACGGTACACAGGACCCAAAATACAGCGCGTAAACCATCTTACCGATGAGCGGGAGTCGCAAAATGAAGAAACATACAATAACGAAGCTGAGCAGGCAGCCGACAACATCGAATCCGATGAGGTTAATTTTTTAGGGCAAAGTCCCTCCTTCCTTGGATTTCAAGGTCAATAGGAGGGAAAGAAGTAAAGCTCCTTGTTGACACGGGGGCGTCAAGGAGCTATATCAGGCCCCTTCCAGGCCTGAAAGGAATAAAACCAGTAGAAAACTCATTTTTAGTAAAGTCTATTCATGGCGTTACCCCCATCAAACATAAATGCAAGGTTAAAATTTTTGGGACAATAACAGAATTTTTTTTATTACCCAATCTTACTTCATTTGACGGTGTAGTTGGCCTTGACTTATTGAACAAGGTGCATGCGTCTATTAATTTAAAAACAAACACAATAACACATGATTTTGGTAAGGAGATTATACTATTTGTATCTAGCGAGGATATTAGTCACTTGCGACTGCAGGCGGAAAACGTCCCACAAAATCTAGAAGAAGAATTCTCAAAAATGATTGGTAGCATAAATGGGGTTTTTGCAGACCCTAACGAAGCACTACCATACAACACAAACGTAGTAGCAACGATTCGCACTACGAATGAAGACCCCGTGTATTCAAGACTATACCCTTACCCATTGGGCGTCTCGGATTTCGTGAACAAGGAAATTCAAGAACTGCTAGCAAACGGCATCATTCGGCCATCCAGGTCACCATATAATAATCCCATATGGGTGGTAAAAAAGAAGGGCCTTGACGAAACTGGGCAAGAAAAAAAGCGGATGGTTATAGATTTTCGAAAGCTCAACGAAAAAACCATCAGTGATAAATATCCAATCCCGGATATCACAGGAATTTTATCAAATCTAGGTGGAAGTAAATTTTTTACTACCCTTGATTTGAAATCTGGTTTCCATCAGATCAACCTGCTGGAACGGGACAGAGAAAAAACAGCATTTTCCGTAAAGAATGGAAAGTACGAATTTTGTAGATTGCCGTTCGGTCTAAAGAATGCTCCCAGCATTTTCCAGAGGGCAATAGATGATGTGTTGAGAGAACACATAGGAAGCAAATGCTTTGTCTATATGGATGATGTCATTATATTTTCCCAAAACGAAGAACAACATTTAGATGATGTGGAAGTGATTTTGAGAAGTTTATTTGAAGCCAACATGAGAGTGTCGGCGGAAAAATCAAAATTTTTCAAAACCGAAGTAGAATTCCTGGGTTTTTTAGTTTCACAGGGCGGAATCAAGACGTGCCCGGATAAAGTGGATGCCATCAGGAATTTTCAGGAGCCCACTACTCTGAGGGGGCTAAGATCATTTTTGGGTTTAGCGGGGTACTACCGCTGTTTCATTAGGGATTTCGCTAAAATAGCGAAGCCACTTTCAAATATAATGAGGGGTGAATATGGCCGAGTTACTGCGTCGCAGTCGAAAAAAATCGAACTTGATTTGACTGAGGAACAGAAAAAAGCCTTCACTACCTTAAAGGAAATACTAGCATCAGAGGAGGTGACACTAACCTACCCTGATTTTAATAAATCGTTTGATTTAACCACGGATGCATCGTCGCACGCAATAGGTGCTGTCCTGTCACAGGAAGGGAAACCTATAACAATGATATCCCGTACTTTGACCAGTAGTGAGGAACACTTTGCCACAAACGAAAGAGAGCTGTTGGCCATCGTTTGGGCACTTAAAACCCTTAGAAACTACCTGTACGGCGTAACAGATATTAAGGTTCATACGGATCACCAACCGCTCACTTTTGCGGTTTCAGACAGAAACCCAAATTCAAAAATTAAAAGATGGAAAGCCTTCATAGATGAATGTAACGCAAAACTCATTTACAAACCTGGTAAGGAGAATGTAGTCGCAGATGCATTGTCTAGGCAACATATGAATGCCCTGGATAACATGAGTACCGAAACAATTCATAGCGAAGTTTCCTCAACTAACACGATTGAGAGAACTCATAAACCAGTGAACTGCTTTCGTAATCAGATACTAGTAGAAGAAGGCATAGAACAGGGAAAAAGAACGTTTATAATTTTTGGAAAAAAAACTAGGCATCTAATTTCGTTCAAGAGTAACGAGGATTTAATAAGCCTCCTACAGGAAGCGGTAAAAGTAGATGTTGTTAACGCAATATATTGCGACCTACATACACTAGCACAATTTCAGGACAAACTGGTTGAACTTTTCCCCACAGTCAAATTTAGACATACGGAAAAATTTGTCAATGACATAACAGACCCGAACGAGCAACAAGAAATTATCGCTGCCGAACATAATCGGGCACATCGGGCACCCCAAGAGAACGTAAAGCAAATATTGGAAGACTATTTTTTCCCCAAAATGGAGAGAAAGGCCAAGCAGTTTGCGTCTAACTGCCATACATGCTCTCAGGCGAAGTATGATCGCCATCCTAAAAAGCAACTTATTGCTCAGACTCCCATTCCAACATATTGTGGGGAGATCCTCCACATCGACATATTTTCAACAGGCTCCAAGTATTTCTTAACTTGCATTGACAAGTTTTCAAAGTTTGCTATAGTACAGTCCTTAAAGTCTAGGACAATAGTAGACGTAAAACCACAGCTTCTTCAGCTAATCAACATGTTTTCAGGTACAAAAACTATTTACTGTGACAATGAAAAATCACTGAATTCTAATAGTATCAAATCCATGCTGAAGAATCATTTTAATATTGACATCGTGAATGCCCCACCCCTTCACAGTACATCAAATGGCCAGGTGGAGCGATTCCATAGCACATTGATGGAAATATCGCGATGCCTCAAACTCGATACAAATATGGACGACATTGAAGAAATTATTCTTCTGGCCACAATCAAATACAATAGGTCCATTCATACAGTAACGAAAATGAAACCTATAACAATTTTTCAGTCAGGCAAAGAGGATGAATTGGTAACCTCTCGCCTGGAGAAAGCGCAGGATAAGGAGCTTGAAATACATAATAAGAATCGACAAGACAGGGAGTTTGCGGTGGGGGAGAAAGTTCTAGTTAAAAACAATAGAAGACTAGGAAATAAATTGACGCCTCTCTACACCGAAGAGGAGGTCGAAAAGGATCTCGGCACCACAGTGCTTATAAGAGGAAGGAGGGTCCATAAGGACAACCTTCGCACGAGCTAAGTAACCTATGTCGTTACTAATGGACAATTAAATATTTATTTTTTAGGGTATTCCTGGTATTTTCTACATTGCTATCGGCATCGTTGTTAAAGGGACGGATAATGGACTACACTAACGCAAGGTACATCCCAGTGGTGGACGGAGACATTATAATCTGGGAAAATTTTGGACACATCAAGCATATCACCAACTTAACTCTTTACGAACTACTACGAGACGAAACGTTTAACGCAACAGATCATTTCCCCCAATCGCACATGAAGAAAATATTGCATGCGGACATAGGCCAAATTGACAGACTTCTACAATTGATAAATACCCACCATAGGCAGGCGAGAAGTTTAAACGCCCTCGGCACATTATTAAAATATATTACTGGCACTCCTGACCACGATGACTTCGACAGACTGAGTAGCACAGAGGAACAATTAATCGACTCACAGGACAGGCAGTTCATTATTAATACGGAGGTACAAAAGGAAATTAATAGCCTTACTCTCACAGTGAATAAGATCCTAAAACAAGCAAAACAAAGAGAAATAGACACAGGTTACCTTTACGACATTCTTATGGCCAGAAATAGGGCAATGATAACAGAATTGGATAACTTGATCACTTCCATTACTTTCGCAAAAATTGGAACGCTCAATCCCATTCTTTTGGATAATGCGGAGATAAATTCAATAATCGAGATAAAGCACTTCACAAACCTCACGATAGCTGATATCATACCTTTAGTTAAGATTAAAATAGTTCAATACAATAATGTAATATACTTTTTAATGAAATATCCTATACCTAGATTTAGATGCAAGAGAATACGAATTTTTCCAGTAGCCCACGACCACCAAATTCTACACTTGCAAGAACCTACCTTAGCTACATGCGACAACCAAACTGTAGCGGTAAGAAATTCTGCCTAGCATCATCAGCAACATCATGCGCTCTACAGCTAATGACGCGCAACACGGCCAACTGTGGTACAACATACAACAATCTCGCACCTATTACATCGATAGGTGACGGTATGATTGTTATTAACGACCAAACGGCGGTCATAGAAGAGGACGACGAGGCTCCAATCACAGTGAATGGAACTTACCTGGTGGCCTTCGAAAAAATGGTAAAAGTTAACGGCACCCTATTTTATAACGAAAATTCCACGGCGCCCTTGAAACCCGAAGCGCCATGGTCCCCGGATATCAACTTGACACAGCACATAGAAATTCTGAGCGCACCTTACCTTCACCACGTAAATCAGCAAAACCTTCAACATATTAAACATCTGCAGCAAAGCGTTGAACGCAATAACCTGGCGAATTTCGCCGCTCTGGGAGCCCTACTCATTATAGGAATGCTCGCATACGCATTTCAGCGAGCAGCAGTGAAGAGAAAGAAAGCGTCCTTAGCCAAATCCATCAAAGCCGTTATTGAAAACGCCGCCACAAGGTCCGCGGACGTCCCTCACTTAGAAGGGGAAGAGTTATCATAGGTTTCTTCCCACAGATGGCATTAACCAAATGTCACAGCTGCCTTCCTAGCCTTCGCCCAGGTCAATCACATCCAGCTAAATTACAACAGCATGCCACTTCATGCAACTAGCTAGATCAGCAGAAATGCGATCATACGGTATGATCGCATATCGTTGTTGACATACGTTGCTGTGTCAGCGAAACTATCGACTAGGGTCATTGCGCTATGACAACATCACAAGCGCCACAATTCTCTTCATCATATTTAACTGCATCAGCAAAAGCAGCTATTACAACATCATCAATAAACATCATCAGCGCGACGATTGTGTCAACGTCGCTAGCCGCCAGCAGAGCAGCAGCAGCGTTATCCAACGTCGTGGGCTAGGTGGACAGTTAGGGTAGCAATTAAGTTTCAGTTTGTAATGTAACTCAGAAAAGCACACACGTGCAATAAACTACAATTTACACAAAGCGCTATCAGCGAAAATCATCGATATCGGATGACTATAATACGGAGATCCCATACCGCGATTTTGGGCTAAGGAAAAAAGAGTGCATTCTAGTTTTTCTATATCGGAAGATAAATTAATATTTTAAAATATTGCTCATATATTGTATTGGCCTATCTTTAAGAAATTTGCAAAAAAATTCAAGATATATTGTACACAGCAAGAAATAATCGCGAAAATATGCGATTTTCGCCATTCAGCCTCCATAACCCGATATCAGGTATATATCGAAAAAGGATCATTCCATTTTAATTCTGATTTCACATCTGGATTCAGCATAAAATCTGTCTTCAATTCGATGTGCACATTGGCCTGGTTATTTTTTTTTGCCGATTTTTGCCCAATTTTTATTTTTAAAAATCCGTCTTGGTCCATAAAAAGCAAATTCCGGAACATCAAAATTAATTTTAGACAAATGTGGTGGAGGAGTTTTCTACTCAGAAAAATGAGAGGAATCCGAATTTCGATGGTGCGGTATCGATTAATTTCCATCCATACAAATCGCCCCACCCTAATACACATGTAAATATTTGACCGTATTTATCTATATATAGTATGTATATGTGTGTGTGTGCATATATTTATAAGCTTCAATGTTCAATTCGCAGTAAATTTTGACCTTTAATGTGTTTTAATACTACGCAAAAGTTATGTGGAGATGTAATCAGAATACGAGATTAAACTATATTTAGACAATTTCGTGTGAACATAATACTAGCGTAGATAAGTAAATATACTTATATAAATATATACATATATTATATAGTTAGGCAAGCATATTAAAAGGAATTAGTGCATTTATTTATCTTAAATATTAATTTTTATTAGTATTAAGTAAATGCATGTACAAATCAATTAGCGATTTTCTTCGGTCTAACCTGCTACATCGGTAACAGCACCGGCAAAGATATCACATACATATCTATAAATTTTGGTCCGATCGGAGATGGTTAAGGGGTGTCGCAAAGGGGTCAGTATTTAGAACACGTTATGTAGAATCAATCCCGAGGTCCCTGAGAAAATTAAAAACAGATAACGTGCGCTCTTTAAACCACTTTGAAAAGCTCTGATAAAGCTTACCAGATCCATAGTATAGACATCTGCGAATTGATAAATGCTATACAGGAAAAGAGTCCCTAGGGATCGCTGTTTTTCTCTGTATGTTTTCCAATATGGCAGTGCTCAGGTTGTGCTCTTCCAAGTGAAAGGGAAAGCCGAACTAAAAACATTTTAGCATTTTCTGTGCTTATATTAGGCGAGTTCCCGTGGCAGTAATCCAGATCGGGATAAGAAGTTTGCATGCAAATGCAACAAGAATTTTGCGATCTTGGTGTTTATCTGTATCAATTTCGGATCTGTATAGATTTTAATCGATATTTTTGATCCAGATAAATACCAGGATCACAAAATTGTTGTTTCATTTGCTTGCAAAATTTGTATCCGGATCTGGATCACTGCCACGGGAACTCACCTATTGTTTAGTTTGAAGTCGAAAAAGGTGCTTTTATTACAAGGACTACGATGATCAAGATAATTCTAAACTATACGGGGATTTTCCGAGCAACGTGTTAACACAAAGTGACATTATGAGAGCTTAAGGGCCGGTTTCACCATCTCCGGTTAAGCACTTAACCAGGGGTTTTTGCCCGGTTAAGCAATTTATTTGACAGCTCGCCATACAATTTACGTCAAACTAACCAGCGGTTAAATTAACCGGAGATGGTGAAACCGGCCCTAAGTGTAGTAGTTAATGACTAATCACAGAATAAACCTGCCATTTGATTCACAACAATTTTACTCATATGCATTTAGTTCGGTGGCCACTGTGGAGCAGTGGGTAGAGTGTAGATACGCCTGCCATGCCAGCGGGTTTTTGAAAACAGCGGTCAGCTCTCGGAAGTGGCCGGCATATACTCCGAGTGTATTTCTGCCATGAAAGAGCTTCCTACAAAAAATGCATTGCCGTTCGGAGTCGGCATAAAACTATAGGTCACCCTGCTACATATATACATATCGTCGCTCCGGAAGAAGAAAGACGCATGTCAGTAATTTGTCGACGAAAAAATGCTCATTAAAAATATGTCGGGGAAGAAAGACGCTTTACAAAACATATCCACGAAGATAGACGCATTATAAAATATTTCGACGAAGAAAGACGCATTAGCATTATTAACTGCGAGAAAGACGCATTAGCATTAATATTGACAAAGAAAAATAAAAAATCGAATACGTCTTTCTTTCCTAAAAAATATTTAAATGAGTCTTTCTTTATAGTAAAAAAAAAAATAAAGAGTCTTTGTTTCGAAAAATATTTTTAATGTGTCTTTCTTTGAAAGAAACAAATTTTCTTTCTTCCTCAACAAAACAGTTTGCGTCTTTTTTCTTCTATAGCGACGATATGTAGTAGGAAACACAAAAATGAAGGAGCAAACCTACAATTCGGAGAAGAGCTCGGCGTCAATGTAATTCCTGGGGAGCAGAGCAAAATTGTTGTTACGTAGTCACACTTCAATTCAACTCAGTTAGTGCCTTTTAAATTGTTAACTGCAATATAACACTTTGAAATTTGTTTACTTCAGTAGAAAATAGATGTGCTTACAATACTTAGGTATATTTCCGTTGCTCATTTAGTTCCACTATTCCCTTTTAACCAACCAAGCCAACGGGCTGCACTACTTACGAAAACTTCCACATAGCTTTACTTTCTCTTATTTTTGCTACGACTTTTACTCTTGCTAAGCTCTAATAAATTTCCTAGAAGCTATTTATGCACATACACACAGCATAAGTTAGTATGTAATACTATGTATGCAAGTATAAGTATATAAGTGCATATGCAAAGTTATGAATAAATATATGCAAAGCTATGAGTACTTATGTATGTATGTATATATGCACATTAGGCCGGGGCGATTTATTAATCTATTAGACCTCTGCACAATACCATTTGCCTCTTCTACATTTGCGAATACTCTATGCATTGTACAATTAGTCACAGCACAATTTCAATGCAGATACGAATATAACCCATACTTTTCATTTGGAATACAAATACTATTTCTATTTGCTCTGTTGGAGCGATTAGTGTACACTATTCGCCACGATAGAATAGAACATAATAATAACCATGTTATGAAGTATTCGCAAAACCTTGTTGCTTCTTTGGTTTGTTTGTTTATTTAATGTGCATATGGCATTAAGGTGGACCAAAAAATAAAAGCCCAACAAACATATGTTCCATTTTTTAATGGTAAGAAATGTTTTTCTTGTACATTAAGGACTTTTAAAAAAATTATGTATCATCACTGATATAAAAGGAGAAAGAAATTTGGAGGCATTTGCACGACCTCTAAATTTTAATATATTAAGGAAAAATTTTAGGTATAGATTTCCGTATTATATTCGCATGAAAATCGGGTTCTTCCTCGAATGTCGGGAGAACTTTATTTCCTTCATAAAACCACCTTAATATGCCAAATAAATTTCCTAACTAATGCCGAAAAAATCGAAGAATCGAAATATTGGTTACCGAGTTATTTTAAAATATATAGAACAGTTGGAAATATGTAGATCGTAAAAAGCTCTGGTTCGAAATTTATTTTAGACATATGGTTTCTTGGGCAAAAAAGCTTGAAATTACCCAAATTTTTATAATTGCGATGTGTCCATATTAATTTTTTTTTGGCCCCTACCAATCGACCCGCCCTAGTGTGTATGCATATGCACATACACACACACTCACACTGGCAGCGTAATTTTGCTGAACACAACGTCTGGATGTGTATTTATGATAATATGTATGTACATACATACATATATTTCGATTATATTCGAAGTATTCGCAAGTAGTGTACACTATTTGCAGAACCTTTTTAAGGGCATGTAATTGTCGCTACGAATAAGTAATTGTATTGGTTCTGTTTATGGTTGTGCTCTACTTGCGTTTATTCTAAAACGACAGCAACAAGTAGGTACTGTAATTGGACGGCCGCGAATATTTTGTTGGCCGTTTCGAATCCATTCGTGCAGCCTTCTATAATCTATATCGTTTTTACTTTTTTCAATTCTACTAAGAAAACTCAAGGTTACTCATACGCCATGGGGTACTACTGGAAGCAAAATACTAATTTCAAGCAGCATAACTATACGTTTTAGGCAATAATTTTTTAATTTTTGCAGCTAAAATTCTGAAATTTTGGGTTTGGAGCATTTATTGTACACAAAGTGCTGTGAGCGTAAATCAGTCATAGGCTCGCCATACCACAATTGTACCTGCCTAGTCGATTCGCACGTACATGCGAACCAACCAATGTAATGCAATCGCTCCGCGCTCTCCGACAAAATCTTTCTCACGTTTTTGCCGATCATTAGCGTAAATCATCGTTATCGGATGGCTACAAAATAGAGATCCCATACCATGATTTTAGGCTAAAGAAGAAAGAGCGCATTCTAGTTCTTCTATAACGGAAGCTTAATTATAATTTTAAAATATTATTCCTACAATGACTTTACTTAACTTTGATTGCAAGAAAATTTAAGATATACATATTATGCACAGCAAGCGATAATTGCGAAAATATGCGATTTTGGGCATTAAGCCTACAAAACCGGAAATTAGGCTTAATTAATTTTGATTTCATATCTGGATTGAGCATAAATTTTGATTAAATTTTATATGCATATTGACCTGTTTTCTTGTCGATTTTTTTTGTCCGTTTTTCATTTTGAAAAATCCATTTTGGTCCACAAAAACCAAATTCCGGAACATCAAAATTAATTTTAGACAAATGTCGTGGAAGATTTTTCTACTCAGAAAAATAAGAGAAATCCGAATTTCGATGGCAGCGTATCGATTAATTTCCTTCCATACAAATCGCTCCGGCCTAATGTACATACTTATTGCCGCTGCTGCTGCTCGGGCTAACCAGAATAAGGGTCCGTACATATGCCTACATAGGTACATATGTACATACATATATACATATGTGAGTAAATATATGCACAACAACTTTATTATTTATGCATTAGCCAAGCGAAAAGCCTTTAAAGGCAACATAAATCTTTTGCAAAAAGCACTAAATACTCGATTAAGTACTTCAGAATGTAAGAGTGTATCTAACGAGCGGCTGTTGGCATACGGTGGGAAGAGTAGTTACTCTGAAAAAAAAACGTTGTAAATCTAAAGAATTTTGCTGTTAAATCAACTACTTTCTGCAGTTGAAATGTGCCCAACAACGCTCCGTTGTTGTTTCAAAGGTGCGAGCGGTGTTGATTTAAGTCAATAACGGAGATTGTTGGAAAAAATTTTCACCTAAAATAAATTTTTGTTTGCATTTTACTCTTCATCTTCTCTCCGCCCGGTTCCCAACTGCAAATATGTAGCCTCCGCTTGTTCTCCTATTCTTCTCCCCTTCTTATCATTCACTGGTTGCTATCTTTATTTCTTATTCTGATTTTTCTTCTTTATTTTATATTCTCCTCCGGATTCGAACCATGACATCAACCTGAAATTCTATCCAATCATCACATAGTGGAACATTCAACATTATATTGAATTGTAGTAACCTATTTATACTTCCATTTCCTAAAAAGGAATCCATGAATTATTTGAATCATTGTAAAAACAAAATTTAAAAAAAATTGTTCTCATTAGTTTTGTTTACAACAGAAACTGTTGGGTCAAATACTTTTGCCTTTAAATCAACAACGGGGAGAAAATTGTTGCTAAAAATAAACTTTTTTTTTTGGATTTTTCTCTTCATCTTCTCTCCATCATTATTTTTTTTGTTGGTTTTCTCACAAAAAAATATTTTCTCACAAACATTTTTTTAAAGGCAAGCAAGTTTTTGAATCAACAACGCCCGTTTTTGAATAAATTGTTGGATCAAAAACTTTGCTGTAAAAGCAAATACTTTTGCTGTTGAATCAAAGGCGGAGATTCAACAGCCGAAAGTTGTTGGTTTAACTACGGGTATTTTTTTCAGAGTACTTCTGCATACTCAGCTCGATTGGCGCAAGTATAGAAAAGGGATAGCTAAGAATTTGCAATGCATGTGTGACGGTCTTGTTTTTAAAAATCGATTGATTGGGAGGCATTTTATTTTATTTTTATTTTTTTTATTTTATTTTATTTTATTTTATTTTATTTTATTTTATTTTTATTTTGTTTTCTTTTATTTTATTTTATTTTATTTTATTTTATTTTATTTTATTTTATTTTTTTATTTTTTTTATTTTATTTTATTTTATTTTATTATATTTTATTTTTATTTTGTTTTCTTTTATTTTATTTTATTATATTTTATTTTTATTTTGTTTTCTTTTATTTTATTTTATTTGATTTTATTTTTTATTTTTTATTTTATTTTATTTTATTTTATTTTATTTTATTTTATTTTATTTTGTTTTATTTTATTTTATTTTATTTTATTTTATTTTATTTTATTTTATTTTATTTTATTTAATTTTATTTCATTTTCGAATACATTAAAGCTAAGAAAATCTACTATCTATCACACTTACACCTGCAAGACTTTTCCGAAAAAAGTTTTCCACAAATTAATGTGTTAATAGCAATTTCTTATATGCACAGCCAGACATAAAAGTTAAATACAAAGCGCGTTAAAATATCAAACATTAGTTGAGCATCGTTTAAGTACAAGCTTGAGCAGAATATTTTTATACAGACAGACACAACAAACTTGCGCTTCTTTAATGATCAATTAACACGAATGGCGCTTTCCGGCGAAGCCGCTAATTACATATTTACAACACATGTTACTTATGTACATGGTAGATTTTAGCAAAGAAGCTAAGTGTAAGTACCTATTATATGTATATTTAAAACAACAACAAAAAAACCAACCACAACAATAATTACATAAGCAAGCAAAGTTTTAATGGAAATTTAATCTGTAAGCAACATTGCAAGTGCATTAATTTATTCTTTGCATACTTTTAGGCGATGTAGCTACATAAGTGAGTGAGCGTAAAGCGGCAAATTTATGCACGAACACGTGGTTCTTGCGTTTATGTATTGTGGCTTAAGATATTTTGCAATGAAACACTATAATTTTTAGCCGTCAGTGCTGCTTTAACATATGTTTGTATGTAAACATGTTTGTACTACTCGTATGCATAGCGCATGGCATTAAGTTTAACCAGACCTGTTAAATAATGATTATTAATTGTAATAATTACCGGTTGGATTGATTGTTTTTTCAAGTATCAATTTAATAATTTATTACCCATTGTTTTCAAATTTTAATGATTATTTTGCAATTAAAAAATCAAAAAAAAAATTTAAAATAATCATAAAAAAATCAAAAATAATCATAAAAAAATCAAAAATAATCAAAAATAATCAAAGAAAAAATATTTTGATTAATTTTGATTTTTATTTATTTTTTTTATTTTTTATTTATTTATTTTTTTTTGATTTTTTTTTAATGGTGATGGATTTTTGGATGCATTATTTAATGATTGATTACTCATTGTTTTGAAATTTTAATGATTATTTTGCAATTATGTACCATTAAAAAAAATCTAAAAAATCAAAAAAAAAAATTAAAAATAATCATAAAATATATTTTGATTATTTTGATTATTTTTTATTTTTTTGATTTTTTTGATTTTTTTAAATTTTTTTTTGATTTTTTTAATTTTTTTTTAAATTTTTTTTTTTGATTTTTTTTAATGATAATCAATTAAAATTACTTTTTTTCTGCAAAACAATTAAAATAATGATTACCAATTAAAAAACAAAACATTTTAATTGATTACTAATACTAATCGGAATTTAACAGGTCTGAGTTTAACCAATATTTAAGAGCTTTTCTTTGTAGAAATTTTTCGAAAATCTGATAATTAATTTAGCAAAAACTATGAGCTGCTCACATAAAATGCAATCTGAGTCAACATCGAACTGTAGGTCCATTCAATGGGTAATGAGTGATCATCTTTGCAAGATCACCATCGAGTCAAAAGTGGACACGCTCCTCGGCTAAATACATAGACCATCGAGATGTATTTGCGATTGTTCCGAGTCGGAGATTGATTCAACTAGTAATGGGTGAGAATGAGAATTTTTGGGACATTTTAACCCTCTATTTAGCGCCCTGCCAAAATGCTCTCTTAGTCAGACTCCCCAAAAAAAAAGAGTCAAAATACCCATTCGTGCACAAAAAGAAAAAAGTAATAGATAAACAATTGAAGTGATATAAGAAAACACGAAACACAAATTAAAATACATAAAGTGCATTCCTTCGTCGTTGAATGTTTATATGCATATGTATGTATATTCCTTGTATGCCAAACAATTTCCGTTGACAATTTCGTGGTTACCCGCGGATGTGAAAAAAAAAACAAAGTAAAAGAAGAAAATAAAAAAAAGCGCAAAAAAACATAAAAAAGAACAAAAAAGGAAAAAAAAAAAGAACAATTTAAACTCCTTTCTAAAGAACTGGAGTACATTTCCGCATTTCCTTCCTTTGACAGCTATTAAGGTTTGACACGTTTTGCAATCTGCAAGGGTCTCGTATTGCGGGAACATGTATTTTATGCTCGTGCTTGTACTCAGTTGTATGCAATTTTGTTATTTAATTGAATTAAACAAAAAATATGCAGAGCTTGTTGAAAATAGAAAAGAATAAAGCAGACAGGAATGATTCAGGCAAATCAAAGGGCATAATAAAATAAAATAAAATAAAATAAAATAAAATAAAATAAAATAAAATAAAAAAAATAAAATAAAAGAAAATAAAATAACCGCAAAGTTGAATGACATTTTGCCCTTAGACTAAATATGCAATGCACTGCCAGCGCTATTTGAAGATTCATGCATGGTTGCACCTGAATTGCGAATGCTTATAATTATGTATATACAGTGGTGGCAAGAAAATTATACGTCTTTGAAGGATGAAAACTAATGTTAGTGACGGCAGCGTGCGCATTGTTTAATTGTTCAAACATCTCAAATGCTTGCGATGATTTTGATTTGTAATCGACTCCAGTCGCTTATAGTTAGTCGTCAATCGAGGTAATAGCGAAAACATCTCGGACTCGCCAACGATGCCTTTCGCTTTCAAAGCAACACTAAAATCGAACACATGCCCCTCACTAATAGGTATGTTCGATAAACGTACTAGAGTACTAGTGCACTAGAGAAAAAGGCGTTCGATGAACATTTTTTTGCACTAAACTGTTCAGAACTCAGTTTTTTGAGTTAGCACCAACTTACACTTTACTGCACTAAACTACACCACCTTCATGGCTAGTGTAAGTTAGTGCAGCATATGAAAACAGCTGTTTTTAATAGTTAAGGCGACAAAATAATAGAAAACCAAAAGTAAATTTAAAAAATATGGGGTTTTCTTCTCCGTATGGCAGATTATATTCATTGCGTGGTCAAAGCCAAATGGGTAGGCAACCAAACGAAATTGCTCATAAATTTTTTGAAGGAGCACAAACCGCAATTGGCAAAAAGTTTACGAGTGAAAACAAAGCAAAGAATTTGGCAAGTTATCCGATCAAAAATGGACAATTTGTGTAAATTTAATAGCTATAAATTTGATCAATGAGAATTGTTTGTTTACATAAATCAGCTGGTTTGTACTAAATCACCATTTTCGTTAATTTTCGTTCGTTGAAGCCTTTGCACTAAATTGCTCTGACAACTGTCAGATGTTGTTCAGCCCTACACTGTTCTACACTTTCAGTGCACTCACCGAACAGACCTAATTATAATCGAAACAACCTCTGACACGGAACAAACGCAAAAACATCTCGATTATGTAGTCGGGCAGCAGGTAAACTTTTCACTTCATTGTGAATTTGCAAGATACTCTCGATTGTGTAAACATGTCGGACTAGGACTGTGGTCTTTTAGGGTCTTTGTACAAATATTTTCTCTCAGAAGACCTTCAGTGAAATTTTATAGCGAATAATTTTCTAAAACATCTTAACCCCCGAACACTTCCATGAAAGGATTATTTTGATCCCTTTTTTATAATATCAGGAAAAAAAAGTATTTTTAAGCTCGATGGAAGGTTAAAATGTTCTAGAAAATTATTCGACGTAAAATTTCACTGGGGCACAGTGGGATGAAATTGGTCGGTAGTGGACATAGAGACATGAAATAAAAGCTAGTTAATTATAAAAAAACTAATTATGGAGCTCGATTCTAAACCTTATTACATGAGTTTTTTGTATCTGAATAACTTTTCATAAAGTCTTTAATTTAAAAGTTATAGCAAATTAAAAAAAAATGTATGGAAAAATTCAGAATTTTACCCTTAACTCAATTTCCTCACATTTCCTCAAAATTAATTTCATATATTTATATATAAGGTCTAATTTACTATATATTTTACTAGTCCTCGTGGTTCGGAAAAGCTCGGAAAAGTTTACAATTTCAGTCATAGTTCCATTAATGACTAGGTCTTATGGCAATATTATTATTTACGCTGAAGAGAGAAATGCGACAACACCAAGCAGTACCTCGTTCGGTTGATGATTAAAATACGCTTCTAACGACATACAACTTGTAGTGATTGAACCAACCCTGGTTGAGTGACAGCTGGTCAAAGTTAAAATTTTTTCATCTTTTTCGATTTTTTGTTTGCCGTTAACTCAGATTCCTCACGTTTTCCCATAATTAATTTTATTTATTTATACATAAGGTCTATTTTACTAATTTTCGTGGTTCGTAAAATTTCGGTTTTTTTGCAATTTCAATAAGAATTCCATTACTAACTGGGTCATATGCCAGTATTGCGCATCAGTTTTCGTTGCTGGGTATAATGTGGAAACCAAAAATATTTTAGGACTTCAGTGTTAAGTCATTTTGCCGTGTCAACCGTGTCGCCATATGCATATAAGCCTAAAATTAGAGTCAAATGTCGCTGCTATTCTTTAAAATATTCTGGTATGCCTTATTATACCCCACTTTGCTTCATTTAAACTTCAAGAGCTCATCCAAATATTGTTAGATTTTTAATCTGAATGTATTTTTGAAACCTGCATTAAATTACACAGCCCCATGTGTAATTGAATTTAAAAAAATTTTCAGCTATCAGGAAGAATATAGGACATGAAGTTGAAGATTCGTGAGAAAGAAAACAAAATGTTCACTTTAGGCCGCGATATTACCTTCCCTGAGTAGTGTACCAAAAAACTGAATACGCCATTCGTTTAACCCTTCTGTTACATTCAAAAAAACTTACGCATGTGACATTAAGGTCACGGAATGACCTTACCTGTGTTTTTCATATATATCGATATGGAAGTATAATTTCAATGGAAATTTTCAAAATGTATTAGTTCAATTGATTATTTATCGGTTTATACACTTATTTCAATGCATATACTTAATATATTTTTAATTTTTATGTTCAAGACCAAAGATTGTGGAAACGGTAACTCTGTACGATTTTGTCCATACATTGGTTTGTCTTTTGTATGCATATGTTTCAACAAGTTGGCCAGTTGTATGCACTTCTGATTTTGTAGAATTATAGAAGCTGTTTCGGTAAATTATATTTTCTATTGTGGTCTTACCACTATTCTGCCTAATCGGCTACGTTGACCACTCAATATTTCTATCACGGGAGTGGGTACTACCTTCATTTTCCAATACAAGGTCAATTAATTCGTCGTTATCACTTCCTGCATATTCGTAAGAAGAACCATCGGGCTCAAACTAATCGACTATATTGTCTTCGCCCTCAACTTCACTACACTCATCAACATCCACATGATTATCAATGATATACTCTATTTGGCTTTGTGTCAGGCGATTTGGCTCTAAACCATACATATATTAATCTGCAAATATATCACAAATAATAAAATATTGGAGTTAAAATACTTACCGAAGCTTTCACTCTTTCATTTTTATACGAATTTAATAAAAATCAGCTTTTACGCACAAAATAACACTGACGGTCACTGAATGACCTGAAGGGGCACACACGTAACTCTTGATGTTACCACTTGTTTGATAATGCAAAATCCTTCTTTTTATGCTTTTGCGAAAGGATTTTCCTCAATACAGAAATACATTGAGGGAAATTCTAAAATTTTGTTCATATTAGCATTTATGAGAAAATTAAGCAAAAAAAGGTCATCAAATGACCTAAATGTAACAGAAGGGTTAAACGGTTAATTTTACGTACGACTAGATAACAATTTTTTATATTGTGCAAAATCTCAACTTATTTCATACATAAAACTAAACATACCTTGAAATTCTTGAAAATTGCGCGGTTTTTGGTGTAGCTCCATCTAGTTTTTAGAAAAGTGATTTTGTTTTTTCTGGTTTAAACAATGGCATACAAATAAACGCATCTAATGTAAATCTATTACTAAAAGCCTGATAACTTCTTAAAACAAGGTTTTACGAAAAAAAGTTGTATAACTAAAAATTATGGCAAAATATCATAGAATACGAAAATATGCAATTGAAGTCCTATGTCCCTACTTGCAAATTTCAGCCCACTGTGTGGGGGTCCCCTCAGCAAAAATCTTTGTTAAATGGACCTAACAGAACACAAGAAACGAAAAGCATATATTCCTCGAAACATTCAATGTGTTTTATTTCAGGTTATACTGAAGCCATCGAAATACTTCTTTTGCAAGAGATTAATGATTTTTGGCGATTTTTAACTTCATTTTTGGCGATTTTTAACTTGGGAGTAGTGAGTCCAATGGCGCACATAAGGTTAATACGACTATATAGTCTAAACCTTCCGCTCAGCCCGAAGACATTGGTATAGTGAACTTAGGCACCGGATCATGAATGCCGAAGATATGAAAAAATAAATTTTAGCAACATCTAGCGGCGTATAAAAAAATATAAAAAAAAAATTTTTACGGAAATGTTTTCGGGAATATTTTCCGAAAAGACATCATATGAGGGGCGACTATACGCTTTTTTTTGATCCATATAAGGCGAGACGACCTAATGAAGTAAAACGGTTTGCTGGTTTTACTCTATGGGCAGTGGTGTTTCATTCTGTGTGGGAATGATCGCGCGCCAAAAATGCTCTTGCACAGTGTTATAAGCTTATTCTCAGTTCGATATTAATATTCAAATTTCTCTCCTATTGCTGCTTACAATTTTCGCCACCACTGTACACTTTAACATCAAGTTTAAATATGAAGCTGTCATATGCAAAACATATAATTACTCCACACACATACATACATGGATACATACACAGAAATATTGCAAAAAAGCAAGAAAAGTCAGCAAACGCCCTACGCTACGCGCGTCTCATTTGCAGCTTCCACAAGTGTTTGTTGTTAACGCCTTCAGTGTGGCGGCACCTGCTTGCTTGCTTGCTTGAGTTAATTTATTCGCGGCGCTGCCACCGCAAAAGTCATTTGGCACCCTTTGAAATTCTAAGAACAGAAGCTGCTTATATTGCGCGCCAAAATGCACCAAGGCAAATGAAAGGGCAGAGACTAAATGAAAATGCGAATGCGTTGCAGACGATGGATGACGTCGAAATTGGGTTTGCTTGCTGCAAATGTCAAACGGAATGTCAAGCAGTGCGCCTTTTCACAATGCAAAGTGCTGTTGCTGCTGTCAGCGATCAACGCATATAGCTACGAGTTAAATATGATTTTTAATTGATAAAGAGAAATGTAGAGGTTGAGTGTGCAGTGACCCGGTAGTGAAACGGTGCGGTTTTTGGCTGTCATTAGATAAAGTACCCGGATGACCGAGCTTATCTCAGGTTGCCATTTTTGTGCAGTTAAAAATAATCAATTTGTGGAAAAATGAAAGTTTTCAGAAACTTTCCCCACCGAGACCCCTTGTATACTAAGTTTCATTAAAGTTGTTGAAGTCGTTTTTGAGATCCAGAATCCATCTCGCCTCGCCGGCATAATTCTACCCCTTCTTTTTTCTTAGTCCTAGATACTCCCTCTCCGCTCCCTTTCCCTCTAATTTTCTTTTTCCTTTCTCTTTCATCTCCGTTTCATTTTCGTAATTTTCCTATCGCCCTCCCTTACCCTTCTTTTCTCTAACTGTCCTATTCGTCCACCCTTTTCCTCTCCCAATCTCTCTCTCCCCTTCCCTCTCCCATTCTATTTTCGTTTCCTTTCCCCTCTCCCTCACCCTTTCCCCCTTCCCCTCTCCCTTTCCCATTCCCATTCCATTCGACTTTATTTTTCCCTTTCATCTTCTTTTTACCCAAGGAACCAGATTGAGCATTAAATCGAAGAGATCTCTGTATTGAAGCTATGATTACCACTTTTCGCGGTCATCCACGTCCACATTTTGACCCATATCTCTTCATTGGAACACATCAAATTACCATTTCGAGATCATGACCACTTTTTAGTTTTAGCTTTAGAACACAGGTTGCTGTCCGGTGTTCACTCTGTAGCTCTATTGCCAATACACATACTACTTGGAACCTGCTTTCCTAGCCAATTTTGGAAACTCACTATTTCGTATACATTAGTCCCTTTACATTCTTACTCATTAACTATGATAGACCGGTAAGAACTATGCCTTTCCCAAGCATTTAGGCATATTTGTCCATTGTACTTAAGGCCCTTAGAACGGATCAGAATGTAGGGAAAAGCGTGGGATATTGGAATCAGGATTCCTCTGTAAACTTCCCAGACCCTTTAATAAATGTGAGAAGTTTGTGGAGTTATAGAGAATGTGCATCCGCCATTCTCAATACAACTGACTCCATAATGCGCAACTTCAGTCTAGCGAAGGCCGGACAGATGCAAAGGAAATGCTCTGTGCAGTTGTCGTCCTTCTCCAGACAGGATAGCCATCATGAGCTCTCGATGATGCATATTTATGGTGGTCATGTGCTGTCTCCATGGATAGTGTGCTGTAATTAATCCCACAAGGGCTCGAAGCTCCCCCCTTCTCTGCTTGAGGAGGAAGTTTGCTAACTCCATGTTAGGGTTTTTCAGAAAGCACTTTGTAATTTTACAGCAATCTATAGAGTTCCAGCGTCTGTCGTGATTTTTCCGTCGTGGAGTCCCTAATGTACTACACAGTGCCCGCTATACTGGGGTTATGATTGGCTACGGTTTGGTTGGTTAGTTAAGCCATTGAATATGACACTTAAGAAGTTTCAGCGACATCATCATGATATTATAAATGGACCATTTGTTAATTTTTGCTACTGGGTTACTTCTGTTTGCTAAGTGTACATACACAAACAACAAAAGAGCAAAAGAAAACATAAGTGAAAATACAAAAAGTGCGCAACTAAGCAGCGAAACCTCGCGCTTCGCTCACTCTCTATCACACTTAATAGCATATAAATTTTACATTACGCGGAAGAAAAATGTAACAAAAATTTGTAGAAAAAGTGGTGAAACGAAAAGTGAGAAATGTTATAAAGGAAAAGCAAATATCAAACAATGGGAAAACGGAAATGACAATCGAACAAAGGAAGCCAAGCTACAGCCAAAGTAATAACAGACCAGACCTGGGCACCCTCAATTACATTTTGTAATTGATTACACCTTCAATTACAATTACATGTAATTGTAATTGCCATTTTTCAATTACCAATTACATATAATTGGTAATTGAAATTCTACAATTACAAATACATGTAATTGTAATTGAGATTTTTCATTACATTTAATTGGTAACTGAAAATTGGCAATTAAAATTACATGTAATTGTAATTGAAAAATTTCAATTACAATTACTTGTAAATGTAATTGAAAATTTCCAATTACAAGTAATTGTAATGGAATGGCATCAATTACATTTTTCTGGGTTTGAGAAAATTTAGTTATACAATTTGATTTTATTTCTATTCTTGTTTTTTGTTATTGTTATTGTTTTTGCTGTTGTATTGTTTTTGTTTTTGCTTTTGGTTTTGTTTTTGCTTTTGTTTTTGGTTTTGTTTTCGCTTTTGTTTTTTTTTGTTTTTGTTTTGGTTTTATTTTATTTTTGCTTTTGTTTTTGTTTTTGCTTTTGTTTTTATTTTTGTTTTTGCTTTTGTTTTTGTTTTTGCTTTCGTTTTTTTTTTGCTTTTGTTTTTGCTTTTGTTTTTGCTTTTGCTTTTGCTTTGTGTTGGTTTTTGCTTTTGTCTTTTTTTCCTCACACAAAAACAAAAGCAACAACAAAAACAAAACGAAAACAAAAACAAAAGCACAAAAAAAAACAAAAACAAAAAAAAAAACAACCAAAACCAAAAACACAAGCAAAAACAAAAACAATAACAAAAAGAACAAGAATAGAAACAAAAACAAATTGTATAACAAAATTTTCTCAAACCGAAGAAAAATGTAATTGGTGTGATTCCATTACAATTACTTGTATTTGGAGATTTTCAATTACATTTGCAAGTAATTGTAATTGAAAATTTTCAATTAAAATTACATGTAATTGTAATCGAAAAATATCAATTACCAATTGCATGTATTTGTAATTGAAAACCCTCAATTACAATTACAAGTAATTTTAATTGAAAATTTTCAATTACCAATTAATGTAATTGTAATTGAAAAAAAATGTAATTGAGGATGCCCAGGTCTGTAACAGACTGTTTGAGGATATCGTGCAGGAGAAGAAGAGGGAAAGAGCAGGAGAGTAGAAAGCGTGAAAGACGGGCGAGAAAAGCTAGGGGGTAGGGTATGAAAAATGCAAATTGCAATTTTTACTACGCCAACTGCAACAACAAAAATTTGTCGCAAATTTATTATTGCCCTGCGTTTCTGCTATTTTTCTCACATTGCCATGTTGCTTTGCATCTTCTTCCTCTTCAGCTACAAGCAAGTACCTATGTATGCCAATTTCAATTGAAATTATTTTTGCAGACAATTCGAGACGTATTTTACAAATTTTTATATCTGCATATAGAAATGAATGTCTGCATATACACACAGACATACGTAGATATGTATGATTAGCCAATAAAATACATTTCTATATTTGCGAAAAAACTAAAAGGAACATTCATGAGAATTTCTTATTCTTTATACATACATACATACATACATTTTCTATGCTTTTATGTGCGCTTAAGTGTTGGCAAGTGTATACACACTATGTACATATACGTATATGTGTCGCTGTCTTTGCGCAAGCATAATTGTAAGTGAAGCTTTTTTGCAAATTTTTTGCCTGTAAAAAAAAAAAAAGAATTCCAAAAATTTGCTAATTAAAAACCCGTAAGGCAGTTACGCTAACCAAGCAGCCAATTTACGATGTAAGTAAGTGAATACTTTTATAAATTAATGTGCCCTTTTTAGAAAAGTAATTGAAATGCGTTAAAGGAAAAATATGTGTGCGGATGTAGATAAGAAATGCAGTGTTGCAGGGAAAGAAATTATGTGCAATAAAGCAGCAATAAGGTTGTGCAGCAAATTTAATTAATTTTTATTTAAATTTAATATCTATATATATAAAAGGAAGTGGCGTTAGTACAAACGCCTATAACTCAAGAACGCCTGCACCGATTTGGATGATTGACACCAATTCAGATTGTTCTCTGGCCAGAATAGGAGAATATCCAATAAAATTCCCGAAAAATGCAAAAAAAAAAATATTTTCCAATACATTTTGTATATCTATATATATAAAAGGAAGTGGCGTTATTACAAACGCCTATAACTCAAGAACGCCTGCACCGATTTGGATGATTGACACCAATTCAGATTGTTCTCTGGCCAGAATAGGAGAATATCTAATAAAATTCCCAAAAAATGCAAAAAAAAAAATTATTTTCCAATACATTTTGTATATCTATATATATAAAAGGAAGTGGCGTTAGTACAAAGGCCTATAACTCAAGAACGCCTGTACCGATTTGGATGATTGACACCAATTCAGATTGTTCTCTGGCCAGAATAGGAGAATATCCAATAAAATTCCCAAAAAATGCAAAAAAAAAAATTATTTTCCAATACATTTTGTATATCTATATATATAAAAGGAAGTGGCGTTAGTACAAACGCCTATAACTCAAGAACGCCTGCACCGATTTGGATGATTGACACCAATTCAGATTGTTCTATGACCATAATAGGAGAATATCCAATAAAATTCCCGAAAAATGCAAAAAAAAAAATTATTTTCCAATACATTTTGAGATAGGGATAGAAATAGGGATAGGGATAGAGATATAGATATTGATATAGATATAGATATAGATATAGATATAGATATAGATATAGATATAGATATAGATATAGATATAGATATAGATATAGATATAGATATAGATATAGATATAGATATAGATATAGATATAGATATAGATATAGATATAGATATAGATATAGATATAGATATAGATATAGATAGGGATAGAGATAAAGATAGAGATAGTGATAGAGACAGAGATAGAGATAGAGACAGAGATAGGGATAGGAGAAATTAGGTTTGTCGCGGTGAATATATGTATATCTGTTTTGTTCAGAGAATTGACAGTTTTATAGCTTTATAGGAATAAATTTTAGGCAGAACAACGTCTGCCGGGCCAGCTAGTAATTTATATTTAAGATAACGTTATATACTAAAGTTAATTTTATTTCAACAAGAAAGGTCTTTACTTCAACTACTTCGACAGTCTAACGATCACAGGAACTAATAACACTGTGCAACAGCACTTTTGGAGGCGGAATAATTTCCACAAAAAGCGAAGGACCACTATCCACATCATAAAACCCACCAAACCGGAAACAGGGCTTAAGATACATATCGTATAGAAATATGTTGTTAGAAAACATATGTACATATAGTAAAACTGCATGAGCATTAATTTCGTAGAATACTTGAACCCTCTAACACCCACATGAAGGGGTAGTTTTGACCCCTAATTCGAAAAGTGCGGAGAAATAGTATTTTGAAGGTTGATAGATGGCTAAAATGTTTTATAAAATTATGCACGATGAAATTTCAGTAGGGGTTTTCTCACACAAAATCTTTGTACAAAGAATCTAAAAGATCATAAAATATAATATTCACAATACGCCTTGAAATATGCAACAACTTTTATTTGTACTCGTATGCACATTCAAGATAGCATTAGTTTGTTTTTGATTATTCCGAGGAACATACATATGTTTTTTTTTTTCTGAAAGAAACAGCCTTAGTAATCATTCGTATATGTATCTTCTTCTTTCATAGATGTGTAGTCATCCGTAGTCCCAACTCAAGACTAGTACTCGATAGATTAGACCTCAGTAAACTGCGCAATAAGTCTTTAAAATTAAAATCATTTGAAATTCTTTTTTTTATGCAAAAAAAAAAAAAAAAAAAATTAAATCAAACAGCTGAGCTTTGTAAACTTCAGCAAAAAAGGTGGATGTTTTGTGCTCCCCTCAGCAGCAAACATCAGCTATGAAGAGTTAAGGGCTTAAAGACTTAATAGAAACTACAGTCAAGTGAATGGCTAAAAAAGTAGTAGTGCACGCGAGTCAGGATCATGCATTTTATTTGGCTAACTAAGCAAATACAATAACTAGCAGAAGAAAATGCATTGGGGTTGAGCTGCGAAGGCAACTTACAACAACATAATTGTTGAAATGGGAACAACTTCAAAAAAGGGGGAAAACTTTTGAATATAAAAAAAAATATGCGTAACGGTACGCATCATGGTATAAGTATACCAGGTAAAACAAACGTCAAGTTTTCGTCGCCATATTAACCACCTGACAATTAAGCAGATTATGACATTTCGTGCTGCCATACTCATTGATTATATTTTTAATCCAAATATCATTTTGGCGAAAAACAGTTAAATGTGCAGTTATTGGCTTACTTATGTATTTATAAGCGGTTTTGCGTCTTTTATTTTGTTCAATAGTGACGTATAGGCGGTTTTGCAGGCGTACGTAAAAACTTTTCTTCAATAAAGCAAAGTTATAATCCATTTCGTGTTTATGAAAGTATAATCAACTTTAGTACATTACAGTACAGTTATAAAGCAATAACACCTATTATTCGCGGTATTGGTTCGAAAAATTTCCTTAAAAAAAGCGGTTTTGAAACTGTGTTATTATTTGGAATTGCGTTGTGTGAATCTCAAAATGGATGGGGACGGACGCCAGGAATGTATTTTTGATGAAATCTCATTTTTGGCAAAAATGTCACGCGGTTTTGCACTTTAAACGACGATATGTATGTACACCACCATACCAAGTGAGCATTTCAGTCTATATATGTATGTAGGTTAGGTTAGGTTGAGGTGGCTGTCTCCGCAATTCATGAAAGCGGGGACACACTTAGGCCGAGGTGGCCCATTGTGATACCACACGGGAGCCCTAGCTTCCTTATCCCTGTTTACAAACCTTTCCGGAAAAATTAGATTCAAAAGTATGATAAGATTAGATGCCCGTGAAGCTAAACCAGCGCGTTTGTTTCATGAAGCGCAGAAAATCTAGTGTCCTTGCATTTTCCATCTCCGCCAGGCACTCGAAAAAGTGTTTATGGAGGAAGCGGTACCTGGATAGCGACAGTGCGGGGCAGTGGCATAGATAGTGCTCAACACTCTCTATTTCCTCCACGTCCCTACAGCTGCGGCAGAAGTCGTTTTTATATAGGCCCATGCGAGAGGCGTGAGTGCCCATAAGACAATGGCCTGTTAGAAGTCCCACCAGCGGACCTATAGAGAGCCGATTCAGATGCAGCACCGATACAGACCTAGCCTCATCCAGTCTAGGCCAGATTTGCCTAGAAATCACACAAGTTGACTCCTTGGCCCATCTAGCGTTAGCCTGTTATGTACATATGTCCAATCCAATTACAAAAAAATATGTACCCTAGATTTTAACAATATGAGTTGCTTATTTCCGCGGTGCAATAATACCAAATATGGCTGCAAAGACGGTGATATAAAATTTTTCCAATTTCCGACGATACCCTTTATTCGCGGAAAGTGGATGAAGATTTGTGGAGTGAGCGAAGAGGAGCTACCGGAAGTTCCATAAATTTGCTCACTAGTGCCCTTTCTCTTTCTGTCCTTTGATTCCTGAAATACCCAAACTTTCAAACAAAAATCTACGCATTCAAAAAATAAAAGTCTGGCATCGCTATACTCCAAAACTGACATAAGATCAAACTTCAAAAATCTGCTTTTTAATCAAAAAGACAGCGTCAAAATGACAATGCACATACCTGTATTTTTTATACCATGGGTACGCATTTGATTTGGAAATAAAAAATTGTTCGGCAAAAGTGTGCTTTTAGTATGGACCAAGTAGCTATATCGGGCACTGTGAAGTACATCAGGGAACCCCACGAGAGAAACACACATGAGACGCTGGAACTCTACAAAGTGCTTTCTGAAAAAGCCCAACAGGGGGGTAGCAAACTTTCTCCTCAAATAAAGAATGCAGTTCTAATAAGTTCTAAAAAATATAAGGAGAACTCGTTACAGTTGTGTATATCCGCTTCAGTATGTTCTTTCTGTCATTTCTATCTCTTACTGTTCAGTAAAATTGAGTTAAGTCTTGATAAGAATTGGTTACATTGTGGAAATAATATAATAACTAGTCAATGGCTTTTACCGAGGTGCCAGTGTCCCGTGAGTACTCCAACGAGGTCAGATATATCTCTTCCTCTGAGGGAGCATAGCTGAGGAGATCTCTTGTGTTCCAAGTTCGACCACGTTTGCTTTGATATCCTACAAACTGGGTTTATATAAACGGCATACCTATGCGTCGTTTGTCAGGAAGAGCTTGCTCGGTAGTGCTTTGTCTTGCTGGTTCATCTGCCTTACAATTACAATCGATATCCCTGTGTCCCGGGACCTACACGAGGTGCAAACAGTTCTGTTTTAACAGCTTCCATTATAGCTGAGACTTGAGCTTGGTAAACGCTGCAGTGATCTGCTAGCTGAAAAGATAGCTCTAGATTCAAGTTTTGTGAGAACTCTTGTCATACCCCCCACATGTTTGCATACATACATGGAACTCACGCTTTTTAGATATCAACAGTTGGTAAAATAATACAAAGTACTATTGATAAATGCTGCTTTACCCCACATGTTTTTGTGAAATTTTTATGCAAATCATAGAAAAGCTTAGAAAAAGTTATAAATTAAATTTCTAAACTAAGCTTAAATTTAATTTTTTCTTTGCTATAAGTGTATGTACGAGTACATATCTACATATGGTAGATCACCCCAGTTCAGGAAAGCTTTCTCAAATGCACCAGCTCAAGAAACTGTTAGAAAAAATTTCAAAGTTAATATCTTCAACAACGCCCCAGTTCACAGAAATCTATATGAATTTTCTTTCCCCGCTTTTCAAAAGAAAACGGTAAGGCAAACCGCTATAAGAAAGAAACAAATTCTTTCAGATATCTTGTCTTATATCATTTGGTTTACCCTTATGCAGTACTATCAAAATATGTACATACATATGTATGTATATTCATTTTGGAAAAAATTACTGCGTGCGTCTGGTAAACAATGCGATAAATGAAATAGAAAAGCTCCAAAAAAAAAGAAAGAAATTGCACATTTAGTACATGTGTGCACATGTCGCGTCGAAAATGGTTTCTTTGGAAGTTCTTATACATGTAATTTCAATCACATACTTACATACATACGTATAAATAAATATACATACATACTTACAAAGAGATAAGCATAAAACATGTATCAAGTTATCAAAGTTGTTTACTTTGAATTATGCTGAGCTCGATAGAAAAGTAGAACAATGATTTGGTAAGTAAATAAAATATGAATAAAAATAAATATTTATAAAAATCAATACACGAATGAAACGAGTATGGTATCGTAGTGTATTTCAATGCCACTAGCTAGCAGCGAGTGGTGTGTATGTATATATCGTTGTAACATATGTGCTGTGTAAGATGAAATTCTTTATAAGAAATTTTGAAAATGCTAGTTTTCGTATGGTACAACGATATGTGAATACATATGCCCTCCAAAAAGTTTATGATTTATTTGAAGTTTGTTTTAGTGAATCATAAGGCTTAAAATTAAGTTGTATGAACAAAGCCTTTTAATAAGGCTTACTTTCCTGTGTAGATGCCATCAGGCCATAAGTAACTCGCTCTTTCTATGAGAGTAAACCTTATACCTAACGCTTATTCGCCATGGGAAATAAGGCTTAGATAATTTCTTATAAAAAGGGATTATATGGAGCTTAATTACCGTATAATAAGGCTTATATAAGTTATTAGAAAAAGGCGTTTTTTTTAGCTGCATAATTAACACTTTTGTGCAAAAAAAAAATGTATTCCCATACGAGCTGCACATCAAATGGCATTAAATTTTTTGTTATAACTGTGAGCTTTCTCCATTTCTTTGGGTTACTAGCCATATTGGAATATTGAGAATATTGTATTACTGTAACTATTTGCAATTTTTTAAACAGATGGCAACTCTCATACAAGTATTATCAGTATTTCCGACATTCTTAGTTATCTTCAACTCCACTAATTTGTTGGAATTTAAATTTCTTACTAAGTGGCAACGCTGCAATTTTCTATACTAAATGTAATCTCTCTCTCAAATCTTAACTTTACAGTCATATTGTAATATAGTCATATTGTAGTTTTCATGGCGTTGCCACCTGTTTATGTGAAATATAATTACGCATACATACTATGTATATTTTACCGCTTTTTGTGTGAAAATTGATTTTCTCCATCATTTTAACTCCAATTTAAGTTTTTTATTAAAAATGTGGGAAATTTTAAGTGTTACCACTTCGTCAAATTATTTTTATAACTATTTACTTAAGCTAAAGCTGTAGTAATTTATTGAAAAGCACTAGTTCAATAAATCAAATGTGAAGAAAAAAAAACATAGTTACAAAATAATATGTATTTGAGCAGAATGATTAAAAGAAATACGAGAAGTTTGTATAGAGTTGCCACTTTTTGAAATATTTTTGTTAAAATTTTTACTAACATTAAAATTTTTGGTGCCATAGCAACAAGATTGAGCTAAAAATTAAAGGAAATATTGCTGAGCGATAAAAGGTGTTTAAAGGGTTGCCAATATGGGCCAAAGTCGCGCTTGAAATGTTTGCTAAGGCTAAAATTTTCGATGAAATAAAATGAGTTAAAATTTAGTTAAAAATTATATAAAAAAAAATATAAATTTTTCACACCACAATTTTTCTTTAAAAAAATTTTTTACTAACTAATAGCTCAAAAATGAAGTAAAATAATTGCTGTAAGCCATTTGATATGGCCAATTAGTTAGAAATTCGAATAAAAATAGTTAACAGGAATAGCTAAGGAAAACGTCAACAACTTTTGAATTATTGGCGAAGTAAGTGGAGTTAATTTTGTTAGTTAGGTGGCAACCTTGCTCTAATTTGTTACGACTGTAAATACATTTTTTTCTGATTCTTGACTCACTTATTGTTAAATTTTTTTAAATTGAAACAGGTGGTAACCCTACGGCATTCTTATGCACCGTCGGCGAACAGCATTTATTTTTACCTTCTTGAATTGTTTCTTTATAATTTTTCCATTTTTTTTATACTCCACCTTCGCTTATCTCTTAAACCAACTGACAAACTGACAACCTTTTTGTGTGCGACAATTATACATAAAATGCGGCAAAAGTGAACAAAAAAGGTGAACAAGAAAAAAGGCACAGTCGACATGCTGAACTGAATTAAATAAAAAATGCCACAGCAACAAATTAAAAACCGCGAACAGCAAAAGACGGAGACTTCTATGGGCAAAGCATTTTGTTTTGACATTTAAGTGAGCGTGTATTATATAATTATGCAGTAAAAGTAATTAAAAACAGAGCGGTGCACTGCAGGACGACACAACCTAAACGGTTTGTAGAAATACACAAAATTGTAAAAATAATTAGAAAAAAACCGGCAAAAAATAAATAAATTAAAAGGCAGAAAAGGACAGATAGTAATGAAACAAACAAAACAAAAATTTAATTGCAAACGCTAAAAGGAGCACAGAAAAATCTGAAATGTACATAAATGAAAGGAAAGTGGGTGAAAAGCAACGCACACACAAAGTATGTGAAGAGGAAGTGAAAAATTTGCAAAAAGTCACGTGTGAAAAAGTGCGCAAAGAAAAAAAATAGAAAACATAAATGCGCATTATATAATTACAGACGGCGTTTATTTTAGACGACAGTGCGTATACGTAACCAACGAGGCACAACACTAGTAGGTAGCAGATACATATGTGCAGGAGACAAAGAGTAGGGTGAACAAGCGAAAAATTAATATGAGAGAAGAGCAAAAACAAAAATAAAAATAAAATATAAGAAATTTAGAATACATACATACATTTGTCTACACACATACACACATAGCACTGCAATGCTGGCTGAATTTAAAAAAAAAATAAAATAAGATAAAAATGAAAGAAAAAATAAAAAATGAAGCAAAAATGAAAAAAAAAATAATAAAAGAAATAAAATAAAATAACATAAAAAAATAAAAAAAAATAAAAAAATAAATAAAAAGTAAATAAATAAAAATAACATTATTAATAAACAAAAATTAAAAAAAATAATAATAAATACAATAAAATAAAAGAAAATAAAAGAAATTAAAATTAAACAAAATAAAGAAAATAAATGAAAATAAAATAAATTAAAATAAAATAAAATAACATAGCATGAAAGAAAAAAATAAAAATAAAAAAATGGAAAAAATATGAACATGAAGAAATAAAGTAAAAAATAAAAAAACTTAAAATAATAAAAAAAATAAGATAAAAGATCACAAAAAAAAAGAAAAATTAAATAAATAAAAAATAACACGAAAGAAAAAAACATAAAAATAAAACCATGAAAAAATAAGAACATGAAAAAATAAAGTAAAAAATAAAAAAAAAATAAGTAATTTAAAAGATTACAAAAAAAAAAATAAATATAGTAATAAATTAAATAAACAAAAAATATCTGAATTAAATAAAAGGAAACGAAAATTAAAAAAAAAGTCAAATAAATAAAATAAATTACAATAAAAGAACAAGATACAAAAAAAAAATACAAATAAAAAAATTAAGTTAAATAAATTCACAAATTAAAAAAAAAATCAAAAGAAAATGAAAAATAAATAAAATTAAATTATAAATAAATAAATAATTGAAGTAAAATATGCGAGCAAGTTAAAAAAACATATAAATAAAATAAAATAACATAAAATAAAATAACATTACAAAATAAATAAAATGAAATCCAATAAACAAAAATTAAAAAAAAACCCGAAATAAAAAAACTAAAAAGAGAAATGAAAAAAATTAAATTAAATTAAATAAAAGAAAATAAAATAAAAAACAAATTATAATCAAATAAAATAAAATAAAAAATGAAAGTAAAAGTAAAAATTAAATAGAATAAAATGGTAAAAATTAAATAAAAAAATATTCAAAAAAAGCAAAAAAAAAAACAGAAAGTAATATAAATGAAAAAAAATTAAGTAAAATATGAGAACAAGTTAAAAAAAATAAAAAATAAAAAAATATAATGAAATATAATAAAATAAAATAATATAAAATAAAAATAATAATAAAATTAAACAAAAAATAAAATAAAATAAATTAAAATAAAATGAAATCCAATAAAAAAAAACGAATTAAAAAAACTAAAAAGAGAAAATAAAATAAAATAAAATAAAAGAAAATAAAAAAACATAAAATGAAATGAACAAAATAAGAAATGAAAGTAGAGGTGAAAATAAAAATTAAATAGAATAAAATGGAAAAAACTATAAAAAACTAAGTAAGCAAATATTAAAAAAAGAAATAAAAAAATTAAGTAAAGTATGAGAACAAGCTAAAAAAAATAAAAATTAAAAAATAAGAAAATAAGAATATATAATGAAATATAATAATAAAATAATATAAAATAAGAACATATAAAACAAAAATAAAATAAAATAAAATAAAATAAAATAAAATAAAATAAAACGAAAGAAATAAAAATGAAAATATAAAAATATAAATAAAAATAAGTAAAAATAAATAAAAATTATATAGAACAAAAAAGTAAAAAAAAAACAAACTAAATAATAACATGAAATAAAAACAAAACGAATTAAATTAAATAAAAAGGTAAAAAAAAAAAAAAAAATAAATAATTGAACAAGTTATGCCCCAAAGTTATGCCCCAAAATGTCTAAAGCTATCTGAAACGTGGGCTGCCTGGGAGCTATTGGTCGAGTCTGAAAAAGGCAGCTAGATACATACATAATTTCAATCAGATATCTCAAAGGCAGTACTACGGATCTGTGTCATAATCTTTTGCACAATTTTAATAACCATTTGTGTCAGCTGCAGTAATAACACGCACGAAACAAACAGCGCCTAAGGCTTTTTGGCTTTTCTTGTTAAGCGGTTGTAAAATTAAAACTCCTGTCCGCATGTGGTAGCATTACTATAGGAATATATTAAGAATGCAGCAATACAAGTCTCTAACTACATGCTCATTATATTTTTACTAGCTGACCCGGCAGACGTTGTTCTGCTAAAACTTATTCCTATGAAGCCTAAAGAAAAGTCTTTGATTACGGTATTGCTAACCATTAGCTTAGAGTCCATCTAAATGACTGCGAATAACAAAAAATTGTCTATTCTCTGAATAAAAGTTATAGTTATATTCGCCGCGACAAACCTACTGCCCCCGATCCCTATCACTATCTCAATCCCTATCCCTATCCCTATTCCTATCCCTATCCCTATCCCTATCCCTATCCCTATCCCTATCCCTATCCCTATCCCTATCCCTATCCCTATTCCTATCCCCATCCCTATCCCTATCCCTATCCCTATCCCTATCCCTATCCCTATCCCTATCCCTATCCCTATTCCTATCCCCATCCCTATCCCTATCCCTATCCCTATCCCTATCCCTATCCCTATCCCTATCCCTATCCCTATCCCTATGCCTATGCCTATCCCTATCCCCATCCCTATCTCTATCCCTATCCCTATGCCTATGCCTATCCCCATCCCTATCCCTATCCCTATCCCTATCCCTATCCCTATCCCTATCCCTATCCCTATCCCTATCCCCATCCCCATCCCCATCCCTATCCCTATCCCTATCCCTATGCCTATGCCTATGCCTATCCCTATCCCCATCCCTATGCCTATGCCTATCCCTATGCCTATGCCTATGCCTATGCCTATGCCTATGCCTATGCCTATGCCTATGCCTATGCCTATGCCTATGCCTATGCCTATGCCTATGCCTATGCCTATGCCTATGCCTATGCCTATGCCTATGCCTATGCCTATGCCTATGCCTATGCCTATGCCTATGCCTATGCCTATGCCTATGCCTATGCCTATGCCTATGCCTATGCCTATGCCTATGCCTATGCCTATGCCTATGCCTATGCCTATGCCTATGCCTATGCCTATGCTTATGCTTATGCCTATGCCTATGCCTATGCCTATGCCTATGCCTATGCCTATGCCTATGCCTATGCCTATGCCTATGCCTATGCCTATGCCTATGCCTATGCCTATGCCTATGCCTATGCCTATGCCTAAGCCTATGCCTATGCCTATGCCTATGCCTATGCCTATGCCTATGCCTATGCCTATTGTAGCATTACATAAACACATCGCCCTTTTACTTTAATTGTCATGTGCACACAAATAATGTATAAACAAACATGAATGTACACAAACAACATTCTACCCAAATTAGTTACATTGAACTCAGCGGGAGTTTATACAAAGACTGCACACGCCGCACATAGTGAGGATCTTGTTACACTTATGCGGACGGTCAAAGACACCGCCAAAGACAGTCGCAATGCCCAACTGATCCACAACGTCAGTTTGTCAATGCGACTAACATATTTTATATTTATTGCAACCATATGTTGACTCAGCATATATTTTAGAATTACACATTATTGTTTGTATGTATTTACGTAGATATACATTTTAGTCTGTAAATAATTTGTAAGTATTAGTGTAAGAATTTAGTATAAAAGAAAGCAAATTCAATAAAGAAATTCAATTGCTAATCGAACCTTGGAGTAACCTCATTCATTATTTATTTGTGGCTATATGGCGATCCCGCCAGGCTTTTAAATAAATAAAATAGTACTTAACTCGATTGTACTAAGCAGTATCGCCAGCCATAGTTAAATAACTTATATGGCTCATAGAAATACCGACACCGCTAGAGGATCCCGCAAATGACAATCAGGTATAGAATCGGTATTTCATCGTATCCTTCCAAAGAGACCAGTTGGCGAAAACGCGTCAAATAGATTTATAAAGGTTTCCGTGCCACATTATCCTTGCCCAGATGCATTTGGCGTTGAACCGTATTGTGAAGCGTACCCGGCACCATATACTATCAGACAACGACGGCGCAGTGGAATACTAGCATATTGGAATGGCAGCAAAAGAGTAAATAAGCGCGCAAAAGAAGTGGAATACTATCAGACAACGACGGCGCAGTGGAATACTAGCATATTGGAATGGCAGCGAAAGAGTAAATAAGCGCGCAAAAGAAGTGGAATACTATCAGACAACGACGGCGCAGCGGCATACTAGCATATTGGAATGGCAGCGTAAGCATAAGATAGAACACAAAGGAAGCGAAAGGACTGGCAGCAAAAACAAAAAAAAAAAAGAGGCAGCGTAAGGTAGATTTAAGTAATCGAAAAAAAAAAAAAAACAATTCTTTTTCTTACTTAGAAAACTTTGGCACACCTTATGGTCGCCATCCAAATAGCAGTAATTTGCTTAGGGGTAAAATTTAAATAACAAGCGAATTTTTATATAATGAGTAAGATTCCGACTCAAGAGGAATCTGATAAAAAATTCAAAGAAGAAGTTGACAAACTTTTTCAAAAGTGCATAGACACATTTCTTAAAGCTACAAATCAGATCCTCGAGAGTCGTGAATCCGAAAAAGTTGGACCTAGACCGATTACCATCGAAGAGTATCGGAAAAGGAACAGAGTAAATAGGGTAAATAAAACGGAAGAAATTCCACAAATTCCCGTCACACAAATTGTAAATAAAAGAAAAAGAGCAGGAAGAAAAGTAAAAAGACGAGTAGAATTAGCAAAGTTACACCAACAACTTAACTTTGCTAATAACTCGGAGAAAAGGTTAAAAATACAGGAAAAAATTGAAATATTAAGACGTCAAAAATAAAAATAATGATTGAGTAAATTCGACTTGCGTAAATATGACTTTAAATAATTTTTTTTGTCATGGATAATGCATTACCCGATGACCTTGATTACGAAAAAATAAATTATACCATTGACAATTTAGAGCGTGAAAACGCATTTGAAATACGTAGGTCAAGGTCTCGTGAAAATGGCAGCGATAGGAGATATTTAAATTGGTTAAGACAGCTTTGGCAGATTATAGGAATGGGTAGAGAACCCACCATGAGAGACGCGCTATACCCTACCACGATAGAGGAAGAAATAATAAAAATGCTTAATTTTGTATCCCCAAATAGGCATTAAACAAATAATGTAAAATCGAAATACAATTTTTTATAAATAAATGCAAAAATACATAAACTAAAAGAAAAAATTGTTTTAAAATGGCATGGTGGAAAACCGCATTGAACGGTATTTTAGTAGCTATAGCAGGATATGAGGTAGGAAAAGAAACCTCTGAAGATAAAATTAATGAGAACAAAATAGCCAAATTCGAACCCCATCCAATTCTAGAGGATAAATCAGAAATCTCTGATAAATGGTTAGTAATTTTTATATGCGTAAGTACATTTTTAATTGTTGCGATTACAATTTTAATAAAAAATTATATAAAGAACAAACTGAGACAATTTAATAATGCACAACAACGTGTTTAAGCAACAATTTGAGATAGCAAGACATGAGTCAATGGAAGGATATCTACGACACATTAAATGAAGAGAAATTAAAAGCTAGCAAATCGTATAAATGCATAAATAAAAATATCCCTATTACAACAGAAACAATATTAAAACACTTAAATACCATTTTGGAAGCCCTAAATAACATAATACAAGTAATTAAATCAGTAAAACTTACCATAGAACATCAAAAAGAAGCTTATTTAATTTTCGCTACCGTACGAGATAAATTAGTAGCTTCTTTAGCTAGATATAATATAGAAATAACAATACCAACCACCATAGAGGAGGAAATTCAAATAGATTTTTCATCACTTCTATCTGATCGTGTTCCTAGCCGAACCCCCTCACCTTCATTAAGTCAAGCCACATCGGTGGAAGAAACTAAAATAGACATCCGAGAAATAAACGTCACAATGCCACAGACCGTAGTAGAATTTATCAAAACTGCTTCGTCAGTACTACCAGAGTTTGATGGTAAACCAGAAAATCTACACAGTTTCCTAGATGCACTCGATATACTTGAGCAAATCAAGGATACACACGAGGCATTGGCCATTACCATGATAAAAACAAAGCTGAAAGGTACAGCAAGGAATTTCATTAGTAATGAGACCACAATCGAACAAATTAAAAACAAATTAAAAATTGCAATAAAGGGTGAATCAGTAGAAGTTTTAACCGCTAAACTCCTGAACATTCAACAACGTAGCAAAACTGCCAATCAATATACCGCAGAAATAGAAAAAAACACCAGGTCATTAGTAGGAGCGTACATCTCGGATGGGCTAGACCCGGACTTAGCAACGAGATATGCAACACAGGCAGCAGTCAAAGCCATGTGTAAAAACTGCTCTAATGACAAGGTCAAAATGATCATGCAAGCAGGAACGTTCACAACAATGAGTGAAGCAATTTCTAAATTTACCAACAGCTGTACCGAAATAACGGACAGCTCAAACACAATTTTGAACGTACAACAGCAGAGTCAGTACCAGAGTAATTTCTGTGGAGATTACCAAAATGGAAGATACATACCACAGCCAAGTCACAACGACAATTCTAGGTCTTACAATGAAGCTCAAGTTGAGACACCGACCGAGTGGCGTAATTTCAGCGGAGTGAACCCGTTGCCGAACGAGCTGGTACGAGCCATAAAGGTACGACTGGGCCAGAGTGGCAAGACGAGACAGACCTTCCGCCACATGACAGCAGCAACATGGTTCAAGGTGCGAGTCACAAGAGCCGGAGTGGTTACTATCACAATTCTAGAGAGAAATAAGAGGGGGATATGAAGACGCCCACGCTTGAAGTTTAGGGCCCTCATAAATTGACCATACGTAAATAAATCGAATTGAATACGGCTGACGTGCAAACGCTGCCTAGAGAGAAAAATAGGAATAAGGCTGATGTGCAAACACTGCCAATAGAGAAAACAGGTATACGGCTGATGTGAAAACACTGCCAAGGCTGATGTGAAAACACTGCCAATAGAGAAACAGGTATACGGCTGATGTGAAAACACTGCCAAGGCTGATGTGAAAACACTGCCAATAGAAAGAAATAGGAATATGGCTGATGTGAAAACACTGCCAATAGAGAAGAAATAGGAATACGGCTGATGTGAAAACACTGCCAAGGCTGATGTGAAAACACTGCCAATAGAGAAACAGGTATACGGCTGATGTGAAAACACTGCCAAGGCTGATGTGAAAACACTGCCAATAGAGAAACAGGTATACGGCTGATGTGAAAACACTGCCAAGGCTGATGTGAAAACACTGCCAATAGAAAGAAATAGGAATATGGTTGATGTGAAAACACTGCCAATAGAGAAACAGGTATACGGCTGATGTGAGAACACTGCCAAGGCTGATGTGAAAACACTGCCAAGAGAGAAAGGTAGAAACTAAAGACCAATTACGACAAAAATAATTACAGTAAGGAAATTAGGAGATTTAATTTTAGTTAGAGAAGAGGCCTCCCATAAGTTAGAAAATAGATATACAGGACACTATAAAGTTAAAACTATTGATAAGAACAACAACTATACTTTAATTCCACATAGCATAGGAGATAGCAATAAAAACAAAAAGGAAATCGTAATTCATAAAAATAGGCTTAAACCAATTTAAACCCTTTAAAAATAAGCATAGCACTTTATCCATTATAATTTATTAATACAAAAAAAAACAAGCACTCCAATTTACTCAATCTTATATACGGCACCAGCCAAAAGAAAACAAAATCAAATGTCAGACAAATATACAAATAAACAAAAGAAATATGAAAAGAAAAAAAAAACAAAAGAAAAACATGTAACAAAATAATGGTAACAAGATCCTAAAACAATTAAAATTTTGTCAACCCAAACAAATATCAAGCGGTTCATCAAATCAGTCAAATAGATATATATAGTTGACTACAAATATATATATCTATTTTTTTTTAAGAGGGAAGGTGTAGCATTACATAAACACATCGCCCTTTTACTTTAATTGTCATGTGCACACAAATAATGTATAAACAAACATGAATGTACACAAACAACATTCTACCCAAATTAGTTACATTGAACTCAGCGGGAGTTTATACAAAGACTGCACACGCCGCACATAGTGAGGATCTTGTTACACTTATGCGGACGGTCAAAGACACCGCCAAAGACAGTCGCAATGCCCAACTGATCCACAACGTCAGTTTGTCAATGCGACTAACATATTTTATATTTATTGCAACCATATGTTGACTCAGCATATATTTTAGAATTACACATTATTGTTTGTATGTATTTACGTAGATATACATTTTAGTCTGTAAATAATTTGTAAGTATTAGTGTAAGAATTTAGTATAAAAGAAAGCAAATTCAATAAAGAAATTCAATTGCTAATCGAACCTTGGAGTAACCTCATTCATTATTTATTTGTGGCTATACTATGCCTATGCCTATGCCTATGCCTATGCCTATGCCTATGCCTATGCCTATGCCTATGCCTATGCCTATGCCTATGCCTATGCCTATGCCTATGCCTATGCCTATGCCTATGCCTATGCCTATGCCAATGCCTATGCCTATGCCTATGCCAATGCCTATGCCTATGCCTATGCCTATGCCTATGCCTATGCCTATGCCTATGCCTATGCCTATGCCTATGCCTATGCCTATGCCTATGCCTATGCCTATGCCTATGCCTATGCCTATGCCTATGCCTATGCCTATGCCTATGCCTATGCCTATGCCTATGCCTATGCCTATGCCTATGCCTATGCCTATGCCTATGCCTATGCCTATGCCTATGCCTATGCCTATGCCTATGCCTATGCCTATGCCTATGCCTATGCCTATGCCTATGCCTATGCCTATGCCTATGCCTATGCCTATGCCTATGCCTATGCCTATGCCTATGCCTATGCCTATGCCTATGCCTATGCCTATGCCTATGCCTATGCCTATGCCTATGCCTATGCCTATGCCTATGCCTATGCCTATGCCTATGCCTATGCCTATGCCTATGCCTATGCCTATGCCTATGCCTATGCCTATGCCTATGCCTATGCCTATGCCTATGCCTATGCCTATGCCTATGCCTATGCCTATGCCTATGCCTATGCCTATGCCTATGCCTATGCCTATGCATATGCCTATGCCTATGCCTATGCCTATGCCTATGCCTATGCCTATGCCTATGCCTATGCCTATGCCTATGCCTATGCCTATGCCTATGCCTATGCCTATGCCTATGCCGATGCCTATGCCTATGCCTATGCCTATGCCTATGCCTATGCCTATGCCTATGCCGATGCCTATGCCTATGCCTATGCCTATGCCTATGCCTATGCCTATGCCTATGCCTATGCCTATGCCTATGCCTATGCCTATGCCTATGCCTATGCCTATGCCTATGCCTATGCCTATGCCTATGCCTATGCCTATGCCTATGCCTATGCCTATGCCTATGCCTATGCCTATGCCTATGCCTATGCCTATGCCTATGCCTATGCCTATGCCTATGCCTATGCCTATGCCTATGCCTATGCCTATGCCTATGCCTATGCCTATGCCTATGCCTTTGCCTATGCCTATGCCTATGCCTATGCCTATGCCTATGCCTATGCCTATGCCTATGCCTAAGCCTATGCCTATGCCTATGCCTATGCCTATGCCTATGCCTATGCCTATGCCTATGCCTATGCCTATGCCTATGCCTATGCCTATGCCTATGCCTATGCCTATGCCTATGCCTATGCCTATGCCTATGCCTATGCCTATGCCTATGCCTATGCCTATGCCTATGCCTATGCCTATGCCTATGCCTATGCCTATGCCTATGCCTATGCCTATGCCTATGCCTATGCCTATGCCTATGCCTATGCCTATGCCTATGCCTATGCCTATGACTATGCCTATGCCTATGCCTATGACTATGCCTATGCCTATGCCTATGCCTATGCCTATGCCTATGCCTATGCCTATGACTATACCTATGCCTATGCCTATGCCTATGCCTATGCCTATGCCTATGCCTATGCCTATGCCTATGCCTATGCCTATGCCTATGCCTATGCCTATGCCTATGCCTATGCCTATGCCTATGCCTATGCCTATGCCTATGCCTATGCCTATGCCTATGCCTATGCCTATGCCTATGCCTATGCCTATGCCTATGCCTATGCCTATGCCTATGCCTATGCCTATGCCTATGCCTATGCCTATGCCTATGCCTATGCCTATGCCTATGCCTATGCCTATGCCTATGCCTATGCCTATGCCTATGCCTATGCCTATGCCTATGCCTATGCCTATGCCTATGCCTATATGCCTATGCCTATGCCTATGCCTATCCCTATCCCTATCCCTATCCCTATCCCTATCCCTATCCCTATCCCTATCCCTATCCCTATCCCAATTCCTATCCCTATCCCTATCCCTACCCCTATCTCTATAGCTACCTACCTTTACCTTACCGGGACCGTCCATCACCATCCGGGCCCACTACTTTAGCCATCTCTGGGAAACAGCCTTAGAAATCACAATGAAAATAGCTGCATGTGGAAGCCTGCTCAACGCTTTTCATTTTCTACCAATATCGCTCGAAAACATTCAGGGGTTATCCGGGTCCACGCTTTGACCCAAATCTTGGAACCCGGCCTAGGCATCACTATTTAAAAAGCTCTTTGCTGAAGTCCTCCTTAACAGCTTTCATTTGATACCAATATCGCTCAGAAACTTTCCAGGGTCACTCGGTCCCACGTTTTAACCCATATCTGGGAACCCGGCCTAGGTATCGCAATAAAAATAACTTTATGTTGAAGGCCTGTTAAACACCTTTCATTTGATACCAATATTGCTCGAAGGCTTGGTGTATCGATCTGGGTCCTCATTTAGGCCTGTATTCCGGGAAGCTCCCAATTTTTCGAAATTCTATATACCCTACTATGTGCACTAATACCACATGGATCTACTGTGAAAATTTCATAAAGAACGGTTGGTTACTTTGGGTATTTATAGAGGACACACATCCACAGATGCACGCATACGCACATACACACCGATTTTTCCAATTTTCGGACTTTTCCGGAGGGATTTTCCAAAATTTTCTTCCGTACGAACCATCTCCTCGAGAATACGAATAATTGACAAAAAGTTTTACAGAAATCGGCCCAGCCGTTCTCATCTGATGAGGTTAGTAACATTTTTTACACCATTTTTATATATATAGATTTTGCGGCAGAATACTTATCTACTTCCTACTCATGCTCATACATATCAAAATTTAGCTATTTAATAACTTCATATATGTTTTCGCGCTTCAAAGTATTTCAAAGCAGACATTCCTTACATAAATGAAACATTTACGCCTCCCTATTTCGTATTAATTTGCTTCAATATCGTAAGCACAAAAAAAAAAACTTAATTAAGCAAAGCATTTTACAATAATAAGTTTTATTTTTAGCACAGCACGTTTCACTTAAGCAAGCACAGAAAATATATTTTTTTATGTACATACATGCATACGTTAATACTACATCATGCAGATCGTTTTGTCTGCATACGTACGAATTTTTTGTATTTATTTAGGTATTTTTATTATTTTATACATGCGTGTGCAGTTACATACTATTTCTGTTTATTTTTTTATTTCGGTAGGATTTCCTTTTTACTTTCAATTTTGTTGTTGGTGCGCATGTATACATGTTACGTATTCGTTGAGAATTGATTTAATTTGCATACCAAAATTCCATTGATACTGGAAAGTAATTTGATATGTGCATGCACATGAAAACGAGAGGTGCCTCCCTGGGCGTATACGTAACATTGTCCCGTATGATAACTCGGTATGCATGAATGTATGTATGTACTATGATTAACAGTGTTTATTTTCAAGGTAAAAATGGTTAAAAAATCTTTTCTTGGCGTTGCCAGCTGTTTACATTTTAACTCAGTTTTAAGCAGAGTTGTAATTATTATAAGAGAAAAAATAAAAATCAAAAAATAATTATTATTGAAAGAAACATATTTTAAAAGTCTTTCCATAATAGTTATTTCTGAGATATTTTTTTAAGTCGTTTTGTAATTATTATAAATGAGAAATTTTGTTTTATATCTTCAAAGACTTTTATATTGAGCCAAATTTGAAAAAAGTCTTTGAGTTATTATTATCCATAACAAATTGTTTTTTAAGACTTTTTCATTGAGACGAATTTCAAAAATATCTTCAAGTAATTATTTTGAGTAACAAATTTATTTTTTATATCTTCGATAAAAATCTTTCATACAATTTCAAATTGGAAATTTGCTTGAATTTTGAAGTAATTATATGAAAGTTATTTTTATTTTATACTTATATAAAAGTTATTGAAAATTTTCTGAGACTTTTTTGAACTTTGTCTCAATGAAAAAGTCTTTGAAGATATAAAAAACAATTTGTTACTGATAATAATTACGCAAAGACTTTTTTCAAATTTGTCTCAATATAAAAGTCTTTGAAGACTTAAAAAATATATATTTGACATAACTATTATGGAAAGATTTTTAAAATATAAGTTTCTGAATAATAATTATAGAAGATTTTTATCATTTTGATCAGGAAAAAAATATTATCAAAAGACTTTTATGATCCTGAAGAAAATTTGTAAGACTTTTTTATAATTTCAAAATGAAATAATAATTATTCTACATCTCTGGTTTTAAGTGTAAAAATATGCTTAATGAAATTTTTGAAAATTTTTAAAGTGTTGCCACCTGGTCGCATTATTTTGGTAACTATTTATTTAGTAAAAGAAATAGTATTGTAAAAAGGTAGTAAAAAACGATTTTTAAGCAGAATGATTAATGAAAATATGAAAATTTTTGTATAGAGTTGCCACTTTTTGAATTTGAATTTTTTTTTAATGGTTTACTGAGATTAAAATTTTTGCTGCGATATATCCACAACTGTCACAGAAGTTTAAGAAAATGCCATTGAGCAGCAGAAAATTTGTACAGGGTTGCCATATGGTTAAGTAATTCATATAAACTCTTTGATAAAGTTAAATATTTGGTAATTTATTTAAATACGCAAAATAAAATAAGCAAAATGTATGCAATAAAATACACAAAAAATTTCTAATAGGGTTGCCACCTGAAAGAAGTTTTCGTTAAAAATGGTACCATAAAAATTTTTTTTATATGTCTTCTGTTATTAATTCTCTTGCGCAGTAAAACTTAAGTAAATTTTCGTTGAGCAGCCAAATGTTTATTTAGGGTTGCCACCTGGTATATTAATTGCTGAAAAGCTGTCTGTTTGACTACTTACTTTTAATTTCAATTAGAGTGGATAAAAAATTGAAATTGACAAGACTGATTAAAGAAAACATAGGTAAGCAACTTTTGAATAGGGTTGCCATCTGAAAAAATATTTCACCAAATTTTTTTTTATACAATTATTTTTAATATTAATTTTTTGCAAAGTAAATGCACAATTGGCGTCAAGAAAATGAATAATGTTTTAATTTGTGGCAAAATAATTGTACTGAGTTGCCACCTGAAGTAAAAATGCATCTAAACTTATGTATCTAAATGTGCAAGTAAGTGTTTCACGTTAATTTCTGTGAAACTGGCTGAAAAGTAAATTTTTAAAGAGAGTTGCCATATGAAAAATAATTTCGCAAAAAATATTTAGTTAAATTTTTTTGTTTATAATTTATTTTTTTGCAAAATAAATATAAAATGGAGGTAAGGAAAATAAATATCTTTTTTATTTTGTAGCAAAATATTTGTGGAGAGTTGCCATCTTCAACAAAATTCCATACAAGAATGTGAGTTTTATAGTACTTCATTTAAAATTGGCCGCTCGTTGCCTTCGATTTATAAGTAAAATTTTATATAAGGTTGCCACATGTTTAGAATAGTCAAGTCTATGCCACTTTGCAAAATAGCACACTGTGTCCAGTTAAAATAAAATTTTCCAAATATTTACCTATCATTTTGTGTGTGTGCATTCGTACATATGTGAATAAATACTAAACAATGATATTTCTTATTGTTCTTGTTTTTGTTTAATATTGTTGCTTTTGTTTTTTCCACTTACCAACAATATGCAAGATATGCCAAAGGGATAACATAACCAGGAATGTTGTGTCGAATTTACATATGCTATGAATAATGCATCCGTTGATAATTTTATTAACAGCAAACAGCCGGTGCGATAAATTATGCCAATGCTGTAATGAAGAGGGGAGAAGAAAGTGAGAGGATAAAGAAGGTCAAAAATGTGTTTATACATATATGTATATTTTCATTTTTTACATACATACATACATACATATGAACAAAGCATTTGCAACATTATTGTGGCCAAAATTAAGCTCTGTCGTTGGCCATTGTTGTGTTTACTAACTTTATTAATTAATTTAGATATGTTGTAATATATAAAGTTAGTTTTTACTTAGTTGTTTGCATACCACACAACTGATTAAATGAGTTGTGGCATATTTAATAAAAAGGATGTGGAAATAAAATTTGTTAATGCTTACAAAGTAATTACTTAAATATCTATTGACATGACATGCCTTATGGCATTGAGTTTGAATATGAATATGATTTTTAATATTAAAGTGATTTACACAAGAATTTTAATGTCTTATATAGTTTTAAGAGATTTGCAATTTATATCGGCATTTATATCGGCATATTCTCGGTTAAGACTTATGTGTATATGCTGATAAGTATTAAAAATAATATGCTTTTACACCCAGCTTCGCAGATATAGTAGGCTAAAAAAAAGCTTATTCTGGTTTTGTCTGGAATGTGAAGGTGGGCTCTGTTGCAATGCTGATGAATTCTGTTTGAATTATATTCATATGCTTCAATTCAAACGTTTTAAATTCCCACTAAGATTAGTTATGACTTTTTTTTTACTATTTTAATTTAAATTATTATTTCAATTAATTTATATATATTAACCTAGCAATTAATAACACTGCTCTACAGCCAAAAAAAACTCTGAACGCGACCATCCTATCTATATGTAAAATCGGTCGCTGATTCCGAAAATCTGGTTCATTTTTAATTCTATGGGAAGGTTTTTGAGATATCGGCAATTTACCGTTATTTGGCCAATGGCTCCACTTAATCCTGAATGTCCGTTTAACGCAGTGAGCTATCTTCCTTGAAGTAACACCAAACGAAAGAAAATTAAATTTTCTTTTCATGGCTCCTATAACATTTTTCTCTAACTCTTATAGTTTCTGAAATATTGACGATTAAAATTGAATTTTTTCGATTTTTTACGATTTTTTGAAGAAAAAATTGATTTTGTCAGGCAATATCCTTAAAACCAATATTTTCACCTTCGGTTTTACTCCTTTGTGTGAAGCTCCGTTGCATTACCAAAAAAATAAGCTATAAACGAAGAAAATCCATGGTAAAATGGAAAAGTTATAGGCGATCAAGTAAATACAGCCAAGTCGCGCAATGCCTCTGGACGGGTATATTCTATGCATGTTGTACCAATACCTAGTAGGTATTACCTACACATCTCCAGTAGCAGCACGTTGGCAGCGCAGTAGATACAAGCCCATTTACGGGTATAACATGCATAGAATATACCCGTGCAGAGGCATTGCGCGACGTGCCTGTATTTACTTGATCGCCTATAACTTTTCCATTTTAGCATGGATTTTCTTCGTTGATAGCTTATTTTTTTCCCAATAGAATGGAGCTTCACGTAAAGGAGTAAAACCGAAGGTGAAAACATTGGTTTTAAAGATATTGTCTGACAAAGTCAATTTTTTCTTCAAAAAATCGTAAAAAATCGAAAAAATTCAAATTTAATCGTCAATATTTCAGAAACTATAAGAGTTAGAGAAAAATGTTATAGGAGCCATGAAAAGGAAATTTAATTTTCTTTCGTTTGGTGTTACCTCACGGAAGATAGCTCACTCCGTTAAAGAGACAGTCAGGATTAAGTGGAGCCATTGGCCAAATAACGGTAAATTGCCGATATCTCAAAAACCTTCCCATAGAATTAAAAATGAAGCAGATTTTCAGATTCAGCGACCGATTTTACATATATATAGGGTAGTCACGTCCAAAGTACAGACAACAAATTTCATTTTGTGATCCAGTGTAATTAGTTTATTAATTAGTAATCAATTAAATAAAAAAAATTAATAATCACCATGATTAATAGCCATTAAAAATAACTAGAAATAATCGTATATTCAAAATTAATCAATATATTTTTGTTATGGTATTAATATTCACATTAAACTTAGTTATGATTAATTTTTTTGGATTTTTTTCTTTAATTTTATGATTATTTTAATTCTTTTACATAAACTTAGCAATTAATAATCAATTAGATTAAAAAATATAAATAATCAACATGATTAAGAGCCATGAAAAATAATTAGAAATTATCATGTAATCAAAATTAATAAAATAACTTTTTGTATTACATTACTATTCAAATTAAGATTATTTGTAATAAATTTTTTGTTTTTTTTTTTTAATTTTAATGATTACTTCAATTACCTTAAATTAACCTAGTAATTAGTAATCAATTAAATTAAAAATTTATAAATAGTTACCATGATTAGTAACATTAAAAACTAATCACAAATAATCATATAATCAAAATTATAAAAAAAATAATAATCACATAATTAAACATTATAAAAAATGTATTAATCATGCAATTAAAAAAGTTGAAAATATTTAATAATCATGCAATTAAATATAACAAGGATGCTCAACAAACTATCAAAATATTTTTCCGTTTGTTAACATGCTATGTTAACGCAATTAAAATGCAAGCGTTAACGTTTTAAACGAAACAAAATCAACAAAAAGGAAATCGGTTTCGTTGAATCGAAAATTAACGTTGAAATTATCATTGAAATGAGCGTTTTTTCGGTTCTCACAATAAGTTGAGTGTGCTTAGTAGTAGCGTAGAGCAACAATGCTCTCAATGATAAACATAGAGTGCTTTGATGGTTCGTTGGGGTGAAAATTCTCTCAGTAATATAAAGCGCTCAACTTTTCAACGTTTCAGCGTTAACGCTTGAGTTTCGTTGACGTTGATAACGAAACAGAAATTATTTTGATAATTTTTATAACGTAGAAAAACTGAGCCGTTTCAACAGAAACGACTTTAACATTTCGGTTATCGTAAATATTAACGTTGCGGTGCATCCTTGAAATATAATCATGCAATTAAAAAGAAAAAATCGCATAATTAAAAATAATAAAATAATTTTATTAATCATGCAATTAAAAAAAAAAGAGAAATAGTTAAAAAATTTAAAAGTTGAAAAATAATAAAAAAAAAAATCAGTATTATCAAGTAGTTAAAAAAACCAATTAATTCTTACTAATCATGCAATTGAAAGAAAAGTTAAATAATTTAAAATAAGCAATACAATTTAAAGAAAAGTCAAATAATTGAAAATAAGCAATGTAATCACACAATTAAAAAAATAATAATCTCATAATGGAGAATAATAAAATATTTTAGTAATCATGCAATTAAAGAAATTGAATAATAATAAGAAAAATGAAAAATTGAAAAATAATTGAAAAAAAATTAATATAACTAAAAATTATTTATTAATCACGCAATTAATAAAAAGGTTAACAATAATCGAAAAAAGAAAACAGTACAATCATGCAATTAAAACGAAATAAGCGCATAATTGAAAATCATCAAACATCAAAAATTAAAATAATTGAATCAAATTAATATATCATGCAATTAAAATTAACTGTGATCTCATAACAAAGCTGTAAAGGCATAAAATCATTTGCGATTTGAAAACAGTGAATTGTTGATATGCAATCAGCAATGAATATTTGCAATCATTGAATGGAAATCATGGAATGTTGTGTAAAATTTTTTTGGCACTGAATGATCATTCAGAAGATTAAAATGGGAATGATTGTAATGCTTTCACATCATCTACTGAATGATTTCCCCCCTCATTCAGAAAAAAAAAACGCAATGTTTTTTTGATTGGAAATTAACAATCAATTTGAAAACTGAAAGCACACTTATTGAAAAGAATTATGAATGAATTAAATCAACATTAATTAAATCTTTTTACTTTGGTATAAGCGGAAAAAATCCAAGTGATCATACAGCGATGGTAGAAGTGATAGCCATTTCGAAGTAAACCACTTTCTTCTCATCAGACTTTTAATTTAATGTTTAATTTGCTGTTGCAAACAAAAAGTCAAGTTTTAGAGTTTTCAAGGGCGGTTTTTCCGTTTTACTTAATTGCTTTTTCTTTTGCTGAAATCAACTTTTTCTTCCTTTTCAGAAAAAATCGATTGATTCTTTTCGTATTGCAAATTCTTTTGATGAGTCAACAAACTAAAAAATAGTTAATTTATACGCAATCAATCAATTGTACACAAAAAAAAGGAAAAGAAGAAGAAAAAAGGAGAAAATAAGAAGAAAAAAAGAGAAAACAAAACAAAAGAAAGAACTCTAGCGAAAAATATTACTTATGTTTCGAGGAGTAAATTATATGTACATTAGGTTGGTCCTTAAATTGTGATGAAAATTTTATTTCAATCTCACTCCCTAAATCGGTTAAGGTACGGTCAAAATTAATACATAAATTTTGGTACTGTTCGGGGATGAATAAAGCGTGTCGCAGAGGGGTCACAGCTCAGATTACCATATGCATGCTCCTGTGCGATACACTTTAACTGCTCGGGACCAAAATTCATACATATGTGATATCTTTGAGTGGAGCACACTTAATTTTGAGCATTATAAAAAAAAAGTACCACAGAACTAATTAATACTTTTAATTTATTTGTTACTGTCGCTCAAATATGCTTTTAATGTTTTAAAGTAATGCTGCTAACTTGAAATTAAATAAAAACTTATGTAAACTCGCAAATTCACAAAAGGGATTAAAAAAACGGGGGTTTATGTGAAAAATCTAAGTAAGCATGATTAATTTTCTTACCAAAATACGCCAAGATCAGTTATCAAATCCATAAGGGGAAATGTTAAAAATGTAAAATTATATATATGAAAAAATATTATGGAATTTTTAGGTTTTTATATGTTAATCTGAGCTTTAACCCTTCACGACACCACGTAAACGTCTTCGATCCGGAGTAAAAATGTATATGTTAAATCTTCGATTATACTAAATAACATCGACCTAGGGGGTAAGATTGAGGAAATATGATATACAATCTGTCTATGTATATTAATTTTGGGAACTCCCTAATATACATACATCAAAAAAATAAAAAAATAAAAAAAAAAAAACTCACTTACCGTCTACGCATAGCCACATTGTATTTATCGAACGGATGCGAATTGTGAATATTACGATTCTTATGCCACAGCCATAAAAGTTTTTTGATTAAAATTACGAAGAGCGCACAAAAGAGCAATACGAAAAGTATATCGATGCAAATAAATATAGTGAAATTGAAAGATGGCGCCAACAGAGCAGCATCAGTATCTCCATTGCCACCAGCGCCATCTTCAGTGATATGCGACTCTATGTCGTGCGATAAAAATGCACTGTTGCGATAGGCAGCCGCAAGGGGAACAGTGCCGGCAGCCGTAGTATTTGAGCCACTGGTAGCGGAAGCGAGGCTATTGGCGGCGGAGGCGGCGGCTGATTTCTGGAAATTGTTATGCCAATCGGCAACAGAGAAGCTTGTTGTCTTCGCTGGGGATGAGTAAGAGGACGAAGCTGCTGTTGAGGTTGAGATGATTGAAGAGGTTGCTGAAGTAGAAGCAGCACCCCAGGCGTAAGCTAAGGCGGAAGCTGAGAAGGCAGAAGCGGCCTCAGCAGAAGGCTCAGATGCACCAGCAGAGTGCAAGCTCGTTGTGCTTGTTGTTGTAAATGTTTCGTCAATACCATCAGCAGCAGCAGCAGCCGCCGCTCTAACAGCTGTCATCATCAAATCTGCGTCTAATAATAAACTTGCCGCTGTTGTTGTTGCTGCTGTAGAATGTTCAATGCTTCCAACCGTCGCATAATTATTCGCTTCAATGCGTAAACTCAATGAAGGAGAATGAGGCGGCGGCGGCGGCGGCGGTGGGTAATCACTTCCGCCACCAGCCAACAGCACCGTCAAACCACCGCCATGCTGCGGCGCTTGAGACTCCTCAGCAAAATATGCGGCTGCTTGAGTTATTAGATGACTTCCGGCACCAGCCTCATACTGTGTTGTTGTTGCATTACTCATGACTTGCAGCCACCAGTGGCGTGGCCATTTACCCATTATGCTACAGATCAGCGGCACTGCAATCGCATAGAGCAACGGCAATAGCCAACTAATGCCGATGACAGCGCGCACACTCACCGGAAAGTAGAGTTCTTGCATGCGAGTAACGGAACGCGGCACCGGAACGCGGCCGCTCATGCGTCGGCGTGTAACACCAACACCGCCACCATCACCAATGCCACCACCACCACTCACGCCACCTTCTTCACTACCATCACTGCTTCCACTTCCACTACTGATTTGTGTTATATTTGTGCTTGTTGCAGCACTCAAACTTGTTGCATCGATTGTTGTTGCGGAAACGGAAATTGAAGTAGTGGCGGAGGCAGTGGCTGCGATTTGCGCCGCAGCTGTTATGTGCTTTCTTTTTTGTTCTTTGTCATTGTCACTTGCAGCAGCATTATATCGCTTATTTACCACGTGTTGCTTTTTTTTATTTGTTTGTTGTTGTTGTTTAGTTTGCTGCCTTTTCACTGGCGCACTTGTCGCTGACGATGGCATTTTATTATTGCTATGCAACATCTTTTGCGGCACCAATTCCGAGTTAATCACCAAAGCAATGGCAATTGTTGTTGTGACGCCGAGCAGAAGCAGTGAGGCGAGTGATGAGTTGATGACAGCTTGCCAGTTCTGGAATGAGAGAGAGAGAGAGGGGGAGAAAAAAAAAATAGGAGAAAAGTTTGCAAAAATGCTTATTTATAGTGAATTAAGTGTGAGTGTAGAATAATTAAAAGTAAGATTGCTTTTTTAAGATTTAAGGCCACAAAATGGCTGACAACTCTTGAATCAAGGCAAATTCATTTATATGGTAATGGTAAGTGAACAGCTGACTTCTTCTTCTTCCCGTTTTTAACTCGCCGTGTACAGAAGAATACGGAAGAATGTCAAACAAAGAAAAATTTTACTTTGAGTTTGACATTCTGATGGAAAAAAACTTAAAGCGAATCTAGGCGAATATTGCCGAATTCGCCCTGCCATTACCATAATGAATTTGCCTTGTCTTGAATGAAATGACCATAGAATTTCAGCTTCGAAACAACAACAAAAATATTATACACCTAATTTAATTTATAACAATGTATAACAGCACTTTTATAATTGGCGCTATTATAACTCTGACGAGTTTTTATGGCCGAGCTTCTCTCCCAATTCGAGGTGTGCTCCTTTTTGTTTTTCCTACTAATTGGGTGGACCTACACAGTTTTTATGCCGGCTCCGAACGGCGAATGCATTTTTTATGAGAAGCTTTTTCATGGCAGAAATACACTCGGAAGGTATGCCGCCCACTGCCGAGAGGTGACCGCTGCTCTTAAAAAACCCAATAATTGGATTTTTACTAATTAGAAAATTTGTTTAGTGTTTGCTCGGACTGGGGTTTGAACCCGAGACCTCTGGCATAGCAGGCGAACACTCTACCCACACCTGCACCACAGCGGCCAGCACTTTTGGTGGCGGAATAATTCCCACTTAGAACGAAAGACCACACAATCCATTTGTAACTAGACCCCGGCCTTCCGGTCCATAGCCAGGTTAGGCTAAGCCGAAGCGGTCCTCTTACGCCACAACAATGAAAGATCTTTTGTTCGTTTACATTAATTCATTACCATTCCACTTTCGCCTTAATCTAGCTTAACTTTCTTAGCCTCCAGTTATCCTCACTCTGCGGCCTCTGATTCCATCCGCCTTACCCTTATTTCTCGCCTTGGGAGTTTGCTCTACCCGTGCCTCTATCCTACGATCCTGGCTTCCCTTCCTTGTCCTCCGTCACTGGCCTTGGGAATTTTATCTACCTGTTTCTCTACGCTACGCCTCGGCCCGTGGTTCTACGCTTCAGTCCTATTTTTTTCATATAAAACAAGTTATTACAATTTCAACTTCCAACCTCGAAAACTATTGAAGCGAAACTTTCCTACTTAAATCCATCTAAATTTGACTCTATTCACTTTTCTAAGAAAGTACATGCTATGTACATTGTTTCAATTTCAAGTTAATCACTAATAAATGGGCATAATGAGTCGCAAACGGGCTGCACTTAATAACTTGTAGGCAATTACGTGCTAACAAAAGGACAATACAAAAGAAGACTTATTAAATATGTATGTATGTATGTATTTATACACATAAATCAAAAAATGTACAGAATTACTTAGTCGCGTACTGGTATTGTGTGAGAATCTGACAAAAAAGTGATTACATCGGTCATTTGTAAAGAAAAGCAAACAAACGAAAGGAAGAGAGTGGAACAACACTTGAAATATAAAACAAATTAAATACGAAGCACTTTACGACATTGACTTCGTTTCAACTAATTAAATATGCTGAAAATGTTTGACAAAAAAAGGTGGCAACACCAAAAATTTGTCAAAATTATGTAGACGTGCAAAGGTTTTCTTTTGTGCTGTCTGTGCGACATGCTTCAATTAGCATAACAATTTAAACTTACTAGAATTTTATTATCGTTGAGTAACAGCAGGCGCAAAGCTTCAAAATTTACATACCTACACAAATTTTTTTGACAAACGGAATATGTAGGGATTTTTCATGAGGATTGCTGTTTTTCAACTGCTTTATAGAGATTTTGTAATTTAATGAAATGAATAGGTACACAAGTGTAACTTATAATAATACAATGGCGCTATTATAACTCTGACGAGTTTTATGGCCGAGCTTCTCTCCCAATTCGAGGTGTGCTCCTTTTTTGTTTTTCCTACTAATTGGGTGGACCTACAGTTTTATGCCGGCTCCGAACGGCGAATGCATTTTTTGTGAGAAGCTTTTTCATGGCAGAAATACTCTCGGAGGGTATGCCGCCCACTGCCGAGAGGTGACCGCTGCTCTTAAAAAAACCCAATAATTGGAATTTTACTAATTAGAAAAACTTTTTTTGTGTTTGCTCGGACTGGGGTTTGAACCCGAGACCTCTGGTATAGCAGGCGAGCACTCTACCCACTGCACCACAGCGGCCACAAGTGTAACTTACTTATTTAAAATAGGCAAGAATTGCGCTTAAAACTCAGTGGCTCTCAAAGTGTTGCAGTTTTTGTACGAGATTAAGTGCTCAACACATAAATCGAGCACATGAGACAGAGCTGTAACGATTTTGGGTCATATTTTCTGTCACGATCTTACGAAGGTTTTTTTTTGAGTAGGTTGGCATATTTTTAAATCATTTCATTAATTTACAATTTTCTATGTAGATTTCAGAAACAATATTTTTAAGCGTGTTTATTAAAAACTAGTTTGTAGATACGAGTATTTGAGTAGAATTTTTTTTCAAAAAAAGTGGCAACTCTATGCAGAAAATGTAAATAATAGCACGAAATTTTTCAAACGATTTGTGTGAAATTTTGCCTTAAAAATTACTTTCATGTTATTACAAAGTGAACCCATACAATGTTGACACTTATTTTGAAACAAGTAAAGGTCTCTGAGATAATATCAGTTTTTAAAAAATTATTGTTATAGAAATGCGTTATTTATACTTTTGCAAAATGGCAAAACCTTTTTTTACTGAAAATTTGCTTTAAAAATAATTTTTTTGTTATCACTGAGAAAACTTATACAGTGTTGCCACTTGTTTTAAGAAAAAAAGGTCGTTCAAGCATAACAACTTTTTGAAATAATTTACTTATTTATAGAAATGCAATGTTTTTACTCTTGCAAATTACTATAATTTTTTCTCTTTACTAACTAGGTGGCAACGCTATTCAATTATTTCAAGCTGTTAGTAAAAACATTAATGCTAGCTTAAGCAATAGACTACGTAAGCTTTGAAAAAGAAATTAAATAAGAAAAATAGATTTTAAATTAGCTGGCAACTCCATGTACTTTAAATAAACTTTTGACAATGACACAGTTTTTAAACAAAACACTTTTTCTAGGGATTACTTACATACAAATTTTGTAGTAAAATATTGTATTTATAATTTGAAAATAGGTGGCAACACCACTTTTAAAATAAGTGTGAATTGCGTCTAAATATAAAAATACATATATCTGTATGCCTGAAGATAAAAATAAAAAAAATAAAATAAAAATGTGGTGCTGCCATTTAAATAATTATGTAGTAAGAAAGAGTTGCCATCTTTTTTGAAAATATGTTAACGAAGAATTTTTATGACTTTATTTTATAATTCTATGGTAATTTATTAATTTTATTATTATTATTTTATTTAATAGGTTTTTTTTATTAAATTTATTGTTTGAAAATAGGTGGCAACACGGTTTTAAAAATAATTTTGTATTGCACTAAATTATATAAATACACATATCTGTAAGCCTGAAGAAAACAATAATAATGAAGAGCTGCTATTTAATTAGTAAGCAAGAGTTGCCACCTTTTTTTTTTAATTGTTATCCATAAAATTTTTTAGAACTTTCCATTATATAGTTCTGCAGTAATTTATTAATAGAAATATAATGTTTTTGAATTAAATTTTTAGTTTGAAAATTCTAGTTTAAAAATTAGGTGGCAACACTATTTTAAAATTAAATCTAATAACTTAAAAAAAATATACGAATTTATATGTATAATTGAAGTGGATATCATTCTAAGGTGAATGTTAGATGTGAAGCTCTGTTGCAAAGGTTGCCAACTGTTTTAAAATAGCGTTACTCTCGAATTAAAAAAAAAAAATGTCTGCCTCTTACTCTTCACATGGTCTTGTTTTTGTTGCTTTTTGCATTTTTTATTTGGCAAAACATCGAAGCTAAAAGCCTCCATTTCTGTAATCCGCTAAAATAATTAATTCCCAAATTAATGCAAAGAACGGCCAAATGCCCAAAAAAAAAGAAGCAGGTAAAAAAGCAAAGCTCCGAAAAAGCACAAAATTAACATGCAGAAAATTGCTTTTTGGGTAATCCCAAAGCATTGCATTCATTTAAGTAATTTCCATATTCGCTGGCAAGCATTCATTCAATATTCAGACAAAACGCCCAGCGGAAGACAGCGTAGACAGACAGAGAAACAGACATGAGACATGAGAAATGCGAGAGCATATGCTCTGCGATGAATGTAAGTGACGCTCAGCTGCCTCAGCGCTGTTAACTAGTTGGCTTCATCAAGCATATTTTTGCATACTTCAAACTTTGCGTTTTTGTTTCAATTAAATTTGGCTATCCCTGCTAGAATTGTGTGACCGAATTACTAACCCTATTACAAAAATATAATATTACCAACACATTTGCACTCGTATGTTTTCTAGCCAAGTTCAAAACCAATGAGATAGATAAGGATAGAATGGAATTTGAAAATACACATACGGGAACGTGATGAATGAAACGGTCACAAAAGTTACCGATGCCCTTAAGAATGTGATAGGAAATATCCCAAAACTTTTGGTCATGCCTGCTGGTCATATGACCGGTCAAATGACCTGCACAGTTCTTGCAGGGATGCTACGTACTGTGGCTGTGTCTAATATTTTGGCAAAATATGACTTTTATCTTTGTTACTACACTCAAAAAAAAATTTCTCTCGATCAAAGACATAATTTTCCTTATTTTGAACACGCGTCCCAATACAAAATTTTCTTTGTTTTGTGTAAATTTTCTCAAAAATATGGAAAAAACATAAAAAAACTTTCAAACAAATTCGTTGCCATGGGGATTTGTATGGGAATTTAATTTCTCAAAATTAAAGAAATCAAGTCTTCAAAACAAGGAAAGTTGGGAATGGAATGGCGCTTAAAGAATTTTTCATTATTTTAATGTATGAATTTTTTCAAAACAAGTATATGAAACCATGGTAACGCATGTAACAACAATATTTTATAAACCTTTTAACATGTTTTAAGGAAAATTGACTCAAAACAAAGAAAGTAGTGTTCAAAATAGGTAAACAATTTCTTTGACCCCTCCATATATTTTTTTTCTCTCAGTGTATGTATATATGTATGTACATATGCATTTGCTTAGTCACATGTCCTCCATGCCGCTCTTTCTTCAATTTTCGTCGTTCAGCTTTTTTTTTTGCTTACTTAGCTTGTTAAGCTAAACAACTTTTTAGAAATTTATGCGTTGAATAAACTTTTTAAATCCTTCTAACTTTTGCAGCTTGAACTTATGATAAAAATATTTACATACAAAGTAAAGCTTAAAATGTTAAAAGTAACAGTTTTTCTTTGTTTTGTTTTTTTCTTGCTTGGCTTAGAACTTCAAGAGCAAATATTAAAATTGTAAGTGTCGCTGGTAAAATAACAAAAACTTTGTTATTAAGTGATGAAGGTGATGGAGTTTGTGAGTAATTTTTTGGGGGTTTAAAAGATTAACATGCTTAGAAAAATATTTTGAGTTAGTTGATTTAGAAAGTAATACTTCACATATGAAACAAAAGGGATTTGGTAATAAAAATAGACAAGCTGATATATTAATAAAGGTTTTTGCATGGAATTTATCGGAAGCCGGTTGCTGTTGGCACTTAAAAATGCGGAATTGTAAAGACAAACATTTAATTAGTGTAGTGAGGGACAGGTTGCTTATCTATTCCACTCGTAGGCTAACTAGGACGGCCTTCAAATGAAGATCCTTAAAGAATAGGCATAACTTGTAAAAGAAACCTTTGTGGAAGAAAATGCCTCAGAAGTGGGCTATAATGTATTATTTAACGATGACAGTAGAGGAAGAAGAAGAGGATAAAAACACACAACTGTATTGAAGTTTAAGTTTAACTCAGTCAAAATGGCAAAATTCATACGATTCTACAATTTACTAAAATTTCCTAAAAAAGGATAATAGGTAGTAATTCATTTACTGCAATTTTATAAATTACTAAAATTTCCCAATGCGGGTAATTATTTAAAAATAGAATAAAATGATTTGCCTTAATCTGCAATGAGTCAAAATTATTATTTTGGTAATTAAAAAAATTTCCCAAAAAGGGAAATTTTTTAAAAATGTAATAAAATGGTTTACGTAAAATTCTAATGAGTCAAAATGATTAATTTAATGCAATTTTACAAATTATAAAAATTTCCCAAAAAGGGAAATTTTTCAAAAATGTAACAAAATGGTTTTCCTGGAACTTCAATGGGTCAAAATGGTTAATTTAAATCAATATTACTATTTACCAAAATTTCCCAAAAAGGGAAATTTTAGAAAATATAATGATTATTTTCCTGATTAATTTAATGAAATTTTACCAATTACCAAAACTTCTTAAAAAGGGAAATTTTTTAGAAGTGTAATAAAATGGGTTTCCCGAAGCTTTAATGGGTCACAACCTATAATTTAATGCAATTTTACTAATTACCAAAATTTCCCAAAAAGGGAAGTTTAAAAAAATTTAATAAAATGATTGGCCTTAGAAGTCAGTGAGTCTAATGGTCAATTTAATGCAATTTTATAAATTATCAAAATTTCCCAAAAAGGAAAATTCTTTAGAAATGTAATAAAATGGTTTTACTGGAACTTCAATGGGTCAAAATGGTCAATTTAATGCAATCTTACTATTTGCCAAACTTTCCCAAAAAGGGAAATTTTTGAAAAATGCAATAAAATGGTTTTCACAAAACTTCAATGGGTCATAAGGGTTAATTTGATGCAATTTTATTAATTACAAAAATTTCCCAAAAAGGGATTTTTTTTTAAAAAGTGTAGTAAAATGGTTTTCATGGTTAATTTAATGCAATTTTACTAATTACCAAATCTTTTTTTTTTTTCAGAGTTATAATAGCTCCAAATTCATCTAATCTTTTATTTCCACATCTGGTACTTTTTTGCCTTTACTTTTGCTTTACAAACATTACTACTAGCTAATATTAACTAACCAGTGTTGCTTTATCCTTAAGCACAAAAAATACTCTGTCTTCTAAAATAAATATTTAAATGCAAAACACAGCAAAAAACAACTTAACAAATTAAATGCACAATGTGAGACGTTAAAATAATTGCGCAAATATAAATATGTATATATGTAGCAATGTATGAAATGTTTTTTTTGCCTGGCAATATTTATGTGATGCTAATCAGACACGGTAGGCAGGAAGCGACGATAGGTTGCATGAAAATGTCGAGAAAAAAGGAAAGTGGGGTTGTGTTATGTGATGTTTATAGATGAAACATCCGTTGAAATTAAAATCCGAGCTGCTCCTTTTTCAAGGATATCCACATTTTTTGTTTTTTTTGAAAGGATCAAATATTGAGGAAATCGAATATTCGCCACCGTCCAAATTTTTCCGATTTCAATACATTATTTGGTCGCTAAGGGATACAAAAAAAGGTATTAAAAAGAAAACAGGACACCTGTAGTGGAAAAATCCAATGTGAACAGGACCTAAAGGATAACCACTAAAATATAAAATAACACAAAAAGTACCCACTTTAATTTGCGTATAACTCCTAAAATGTTAACTCTACGTGAAAATTTCTTATTATATGTTGCATTCAGAATAAATAAAGAAATATTTCTTTAATATACAATTTTGATGTACCTGCAGTGCTTAATGTACTTTTGTGCATCTAAAGTGAAAATTTCAAAAAAAGTACGTTTTTTTATGGTGCTATTTTAAGTTCAAATATTTTTCTAGTTTATGTAAATATTTTAATCTAATGATCCAACTCTCATTCCTACATATCTCTACGTTAATACTAAAAAAGAGTTAGAGCTGAGATACGCGCTAGCTGTGCACGGTGGGCGGGAAGCAACAATAGGTTGCATGGGAATATCGTAAAAACGATGGCCCAACGAATATGTGCCTAGCTGTGTGCTGGTACTAATTTTCGTTTAAAAAAAATGTTGGAGATTTTATTCACGCTTGCTGTGTGTTTATGAAGTATATTAGAATATCATTTTACGTAAGTGTTTAGCCGGCGATCGTTTTTTCGATATTTTCATGCAACCTATTGTTGCTTACCGCCCACCGTGCACAGCTAGCGCGTATTTCAGCTCTAATTCTTTTTAATATTAACGTATAGATATGTAAGAATGAGAATTGGATCATTAGATTAAAATATTTACATAAACTAGAAAAATATTTGAACTTAAAATAGCACCATAAAAAAAACGTACCTTTTTTGAAATTTTCAATTTAGATGGACCAAAGTGCATTAACCACTGCAGGTACATCAAAATTGTATATCAAAGAAATATTCCTTTATTTATTCTGAATGAAATATATTATAAGGAATTTTCACGTAGAGTTAACATGTTAGGAGTTATACGCAAATTAAAGTGGGTACTTTTTGTGTTATTTTAAATTTCAGTGGTTATCCTTTAGGTCCTGTTCACATTGGATTTTTCCACTACAGGTGTCCATTTTTCTTTTTAATACCTTTTTTTGTATCCCTTAGCGACCAAATCATGTATTGAAATCGGAAAAATTTGGACGGTGGCGAATTTTCGATTTTCTCAATATTTGATCCTTTCAAAAAAAACAAAAAATGTGGATATCCTTGAAAAAGGAGCAGCTCGGATTTTAATTTCAACGGATGTTCCATCTATAAACATCACATAACACAACCCCACTTTCCTTTTTTCTCGACATTTTCATGCAACCTATCGTCGCTTCCTGCCTACCGTGCAGAAGATTAAGTTGGCTGGAGCACCGCTGGAGAGTGGAACTGGACGCACGAGTTGAATTTCAAATTAATAACAAATGACAACAAAACACAAATGAAAAGCAAATAAATGTCGTATACACAGCAAAAACAACAACAAGTTATGGTGGAGTGCATATTTGATGGTGAAATGAGAGCGAAAAAGATTTCAAAATGGAGTTGGATGCCATGGTTGCTGACTGGCTGTGGTATTAAAACAAGCAGAAAATTAAAAAGGAATAAAGAAAAGAGCAAAAAAAAACGAAAAAAAGAAATAAAGAGTAAAAAACTTAAAAAGAAAAAAGGAATTAATAAACATTTTTGGCAAATCAACAATGCTGATAAAACTGCAAAAAGCAGATGGCTCACTGGCTGACTGGCTGGCTGGCAAGTTCGCTGGCATGAATTGCTTACGGATTGCTTTGGTTGCGTTTTGTTGAATTTAGCGAAGCAGCTTTTATATAATTGAATATGCATATGAATAATAGATTAATGTATGGCTGTTCGTTTGTATGTACGTATGTATAATGTGTATATATGTATGTGTGTATATCTATATTTTCATAAATCCTCATACCCACAGCGACGAGAGCAACGCATGGTTGCTCATGAGCTTTTGCATGGATAATGCGAAATAGCAGAAGTAAGCAACCGAGTAGCAGCAGGAGCACCAAAAGAAAAACCAACGCCCGCCACCAACACATACACCGAAAAAATTATATGTAAATAAAGCACAAGCAAAAAAAAAGTTTTTGAAACGAAAGAGTAAACAACTCAATTTAAATAAGCAAAGATTTGTTGGAACTTTGTGAGCGTTTTGTTTGCATTTAAATGAGGACGAAAGTTGTTGCTGCGTAAAGCGATAATGTCAAGCTGTTTTTTTTGGCACTTTTTTAATGCATTTTGTAAACAAAAATTGTATGAGGTATTTGCTTTGGGCGCACAAAAGTAGGCAAAGTGAAGCAGTGACGTGAGTGGAAGTTATGAATGTGCGGTTTAGCGGGAAGAATTAAAAAGGAGCATTAAGAGTGAATTAAAAATTGAATAAATATTCATTTTGAAAAGTGTGTAGAATGGCAAAGAAAATCTCGTAAATAAATAATTAGTAAAATCACAAAAAAAGGCAATGAGAAGTTAGCGATTGTGATTAAAAAAAGAGCAAAAAAGAAAAGAAAAGAAACAGTGGACTTTTTTTTTGGTCGGCCCATATGAGGCGAGACGCCCTAATGTACATAGAATGGCTATGTATAATCTATAATTTGTGTATCCCCTCGGCTTTATTCATTGCATTAAACTGAAATTGACTTTTTTTTTAACCAATGTACATATAAATTTTTAACTGCATTTCATTTGCATATTTATCCACAACACAATTAATTTAATTTTCATTTATGCTTTTATTTTTCAATTAAACTGTGCTGTATATATGTATATAATTTGCATGTCAAAAAGCAACAAGTTGTTAGGAGCTCAATTTAAATTGCCTGCATACTTAACTTTATATGTATATGTACCTACATATATGCATCTACTTATAAAGATATGTGTATGCATTTATGTATGTTTGTAAGCGAAATTTGCATAAAAATTTTCCAAAAAGTTAATAAAATATTTATATACATAATTAATGCAAATTTAATATGCTAAAAAAAATTTTTTTCCAAACATATTTTTCTATTTAAGTATTTGATGAGAGTGTTACTATTTTTTTCTCTTTACATTAGGGCACAGCCAGACGACGCACAATGGGTGATAAAAAAGCTTATATAAAAATTTTTGAGTCTCTTTTCGTTTAGCCGTACAGGGTGCCCAAAGTTGAGCAAAAAATAGGTTCTTTTATTTCTCAATAAACACACCTCATACAAAATGCTCTATCTCATTTAATTCTTAACATAGGAACTCGAGTAATACATCATTACCTAGATAATGATTTTCTCAGGAATTATAACGTAGTTGTAAATACCGTTCACTATTGAATTTATATGAATTTTCAAATATTGACAAAAAATGTCGATAAGAAAAAAATTTTGCTCGACTGAATAAAAAAATTAAAAAAACAAAAAATATTTTTTTTTATGCTTTGAAATAATATATTCTTAATCAAACTACATTTTAATTTTGAAAATCCACTTGCTCCATTTGCTTTTATAATTTTTTTCCCATTGGCCTAAAACTGCGTTTTTGTAAACGCATTAATTATGTTAGTTTTAACATTATGAAAAACGTTTATATTTAGGCGAATAATCGAATATTTCTTTATCGTCTTGCAGTAAATGGTGCATACTTTCAAATCATGAGGTAATCTTTTTTATCAGCGTTAATTCATATCTTTGGCATCTTTTTTATTTTAGAATATAAAAAAAAAAATTTTAAAGTTTTAAAATGAAATTAAAAAAAAAAACAAAAAATATTACCTCCTCAATTTTTTAATATTTGATGCTCCTGAATGTCTTTTATAAACTGGCGAAAAAATTGTAAAAATTCGTTTGCTCCATTTTGTTTTATGAACATTTTTATGGAAGGTGTTTTTTGAGTTTTGGTACATTTTTCCCATACAAAATGCCCAGAAGTATGCTTCAAAAAGTTTAAATTTTTTTGTATGGGGAATATTTGTCAAAATGGTGAAACTTAAATATCGATATTTCCAATTCTAATTAAGATATTCGAAGAAACTAAACGCTGTTGTCAAGGGTAGTGATTGTGCTTTCAACTGGTTTAATCGAATTTGAGTGGAAAGTAATTACATAAAAGATATTAAGCAGGGAATAGATCCAAAAAACGTGTTTTTTTTTGCCTATTTGGGCATGAATATCTCAGAAACTGGAAACAATTTGGAAAATCTGACTCCAGATTCAGGTTTAGCACACTGAAATCCTTTAGAAAAGTGTAATTTCATTTCTGGTATAAAATTTTTTTGAAATGCGATTTTTTTGTATGAAAGTTTTATGATAAATGCTTATAACATACTTAAAAGTGCATATATTTTTAATTTAAAAACGGTGAAGTGCTTTACCCCTTTTCCAAAATGATTACCGCATTTGATTTATATTTCAAAAATGTATACACTAATCAAAATGGAGCATTTTAGCTATAATAGTTAGGAAAATGCTGAAATTTCAAAAATACCGTTATATGGGAGGTGGGCGTATTTGTGGGTGGATTTTGTTCAAATTTTCACAGTTTACTAATTTCAACCAAAAAGCTTAAGTTCCGAGTTTCAGATTCTAGCTTAATTATTACTATTTTTGGCCACGTTTGTATGGAGGCTCCCCCACTGTGCGACGCAAGGAAGTGCTTTCAGAAAGTGAATAATTCAAATTTGAATTTTTCACTTTCTGAAAGTACTTTCTTGCATCGTCTGGCTGTACCCTTATGTTTTATAGAAAATATTGGAAATATTTGAAAACTTTGATTTGAGCTTATTTGGCAATTTTAGTGTTTAAATGAAATTCATCTGACTAAAGGCTGATTATATGCTGTGAGCAGAAGTTGTGCAATAATCATCGGTTGTGATTAGTTCGAAATTACATTTCGCATGCGATAAATTTAATATAAAAACTACTATCAAACTCATACATCACATCTCATCTTTTGTACTGAATTCGTAGGTTTTCACTTTCAGCAACAAACCTTCATTTTATGTAGCAGCCATGGCGTATACGTAATTTTTTCCCTTTTCGGGTGTCGCTGCTGTGTTGCCAATTTTCCGAATTCTTTTGTAATATATATGTAACATACTTGGCATTGCTGGGCTGTGTCTTTTAGCAACTTAGAATTTCTTTAGAAGCTATGCAGTTAAAAATTTGCGCTGTAAATTCAATGCCATGTTGCTAATTTTCATTTTTTTTTTTCAGAATATCCATATTTACTAAAGAAGAAAATTGTGACAGTTCAGTGCCTTCGATTTTTTGTTGCAGTCAAGATTTATACACAAATGCGTGCTTTGGAGTAGCAATGCTTTGTTGTCGATTTTCACAAAAAAAAAAAAAAACAAATGGGAATATCTACACTTTATTTAAAAAAAAAAGCAAACTGTCATTTCAGGCTTTTGATTTGATGCACATAATACGGCTTAAACTTGAAATTTGTCCTTTAATGAACTAATGCTTTGTTGAGAATTTTCAAAGAAGTTTTGCCAAGATTTTAGCATGAATATTTATTGAGTAGAAAGTATCAAAGTATCAATTGAGTAGAAAGTATCAATTGCGTAATTGAGTGGTACTGTATCATTTAAATCTTTTCGTATTTCTGTGCAAGCTCTCGGTATTAATAAACGAAATATGTATGTATGTGCACTGCGTATTCAATGCTATGTTGTCAAATTTCAATATAGTTATTTTTAGCAAATATTACACTCTTTAGTGAAGAGGAAAGGAGAGAGCAGCATAGGTTCAGACATTAGATTTGTATGTAGAATCAATGGAAGGCAACTTCGTAATATTTGTTCCCTGAAAATTTAGTGCTTTGTTGTCAATTTTCAGCATTCTCTTTACAAGTGTCATATGTCAAAAGTGTCAGTTCAGCTTCTAAAATTTTGTTTAAAAACCATGGCGTATATGTACGTATGTAAAATTAGTTATCTGTATGTTTAATGCTATGTTGCCAATTTTCAAACTTTTTTTCAAAAGATATGTAAATATATATCTCATAGAAAAGAGAAGTAGGTATCAGTTAAGTATTTTCTTTTTTGTGTGGAATCCAATGCAGCTGTTTAAAGAATGTTAACTGAAAATTTTATGCTACGTTGTCAGTTTTCACAATTTTTTTTTTTTGCAAACATTATATTAGATTATCCACTCTTTTTTGAAACATTTGTATATGTTTATCTTTTCACTACCAAATATATTAACTCATATAAAATCCAAACCACTAAAATTTGTCTGACAATTATTTCGCTGTCACGCCAGTTACACACATACATATGTACGCCTTTTGTTTCATGCGCTGCCATTTGCCACCAGCGCGCAGCCATTTATGTACATAGCCCAAAACAACTGCTTATTATCAGATGTTATTTTGCAAAATACAGAATATTTGAGTGCCATAACAAGTTTATTAAAATTTATATTATACTTATTTTGATAAATTCACTCTCCACCGCGTGCTACAGCTCGTCATATAAAATGTGGCTTGTGCGGTTTTGTGCAAAATTTGAATACGCTAAATTAGTCAGTAAATTTGCGAGAAATTTATTGTGTGTAGCGTATTTTACTACACATTTTTAGCGGAATAAATAGCGGGTAATTTGTGTACATTAAAAGTATGGGAGGCCAGTTGTCCGGCTGTGCATAAATTCAGCAGTTGATTGACGATAATTAAAATTCTAAGCATAATTGGTTATTTGATTTGATGTGATGTTTTGGTGTATAAAAATGATTTTGGATTTTGTACATTGATTGTTGATTAATTGAAATACTTATTATATAAGGAGTGATTTGTGAACGAAGAATTTAGACCTTGACTTCACTCAAAATACTTTCCTCAGAACAAAATTGTAATGAGGAGCAAATTGAACTCCTTGCAAATTCCAAATTAATTTGCAAAATTCATGTGATTTTTGATAATTAAAAAAAAATGTTTACTTTAGTTTGTTTGTATGTACGTATATATATACAAGTATATAGTTAAGTACATATTTCTAAACACAAATCTGTGCATGCTTGAAAAACAAGCAAATATCTAAAAATTCTAAAACATTTTTATTGCATGCATGAGTAGGTAGATGCATAAAAACATATACAGTACATATTCCCTTTACACACAAATGCTTCCCAAAACAAAAAAACTTAAATATTTGCATATTTACATTTCCAACATTATTATCGGCTTTATACAAGCAACTGTAAATAAATTAAACATTTATTAACTTTCATTTTTTTCCTGCTCTGCCAAATCATCATCGAGAATGTACAACCAAGTAAAGTAATTTTAAAGCCATCAAATCGTGTATATTTCTAAATTATTACATACTGTTTGTTTGTTTGCACTTGAGCGGAATTTGCATAAAATATTTTGTTAAGTAAATAATAAATTGAAATAACTCAGTGTATGAGTGATGAATATGTATGTAGGTATGTCCATTGTAATGCAATCAAATATGTAAATTTAATGTAAATAGAGTAAAATGTAAAAAAAATTCGATTCTAAATAGGAGCCATGGCGTATACGTGATTTTTGAGCTATGAAAATTTAATGCTATGTTGTCAGTTTTAATATATTTTTTGACTACCAATAGAGAGATGAAATTTTTCATTAAAAATGAAAAGCGACAAGAGGAATTTTAAATTTTTTTGCAGTAACTACACTGCATTAAAACTGTTGTATGACGGTGCCATGTTGCCAATTTTCACATATTTTTGTATATACGTGACTCGATACTTCATAATAAAAGGCAGAGCAGTATCAGCTCAACATTATCCATTTTTGCGTACTTCAACGCTATGGAAGGTATGTGAAATTTATTATGTGAAGCCTTAACGCTTTGTTGACAGTTTTCAGATAATTTTTCTAAAGCCTCAACATTTTGTTGATTTTTTTGATTTTTGAAAACTTTAAGATATAAAAAAAATATTTTAAGATATTAAAAAAATGATAAGATAAAAAAGGAGAAAAAAATCAATTCGTCGCTTTAGTGTAAAATAGAATCCATGCCATGTTGTCAATTTTCGCAAAATGTCAAATGACGACAATTTAATTATAAAAAAAGTAAAAGCAGGCGCTGTATCAGTTCAGCTTTTAGATTTTGTGCATCCGGTCGTAGATATGCAATTTAGTTCTATGAGGATTCAATGCCTTGTTGCCAATTTTCTGAACATTTTATAAAACGTTATTTGAGTCTGCTTTAAAAATATGATATCGATCTGCAAGGGTTAAGCTATGATTTAATTTTACTATTATGGATACAAGCAAACTGATTACTGAAGATGTAGTGCTTTGTTGCCAATTTTCTAAACAATTTATAAAATGATATCTTAGTCTTTTTTAAAAATATAAGAGTGAACTTTGTGAGTTAAGCAAATTCGATTTAATTTAACTATTATAGATACAAGAAATTTAATTTCTGAAGATTTAGTGCCTTGTTGCCAATTTTCAAATTATTTTAACGACCAATATACATATAAGATTTAAGCAGAAGAAAATAGTACTGTATTAGTAAATTGGATTATTTTGAATTGCCATTATGTTTAGCTGAATTTAGTTTCTGTAGATTTAAGACAATTTTGCCAATTTTCACAGTTTTTTGTATAAAGTAATGTTGCAGACTATATGCTTAAGGAACAATGAGAAGCTGTTTAAGTTCATTGCTTGCGATTTGTATACGCCTTTCTTACTAGGTGCTATAAGAGTTTTGAGTAATAAATGCTTTGGTGCCAATTTTCAAAGTTTTTCTCATCAAATGGTACATAAGACAACACCAGCATTTTTTTGTATTCTCACTCACCTCAGGCGCAAAGTAACTTCAAATAATTTCTAATTTAATACAAAAGTAATACTCATACTCACCGCTGGCAACATTTTCAGGAAACCCAATATAAAAATTATCATTATGCTCGATGTTGAAACACAAAATTGCATTTTCAAAAACGTTATGGCACATTTGCGGTTATACCAAATTGGCAGTAGAATAATAAAAGCCGAACAGGATTGCAGTAAACCGCAAATGCAGCTGATGATGACGAAAAGCGGGCGTTGCGTTGGTGATGTGTGTTGAGACTGAAATGAAAGAGGGAGAGAGAGAGAGAGAGAGAGAGAGAGAGAGAGAGAGAAAAGAGAAATTAATTAACCTTTTTTTTTTATTTTTAGCGTTTTTCTGCAAATGCGGCAACATTGTTTACTTTCATTATACTCAAAAAAGCAAAAAATTGGTGAGAGTTGGTTTTAATAGTTTTGTTTCTTAATCTCATCCATCATTTTTCACCTTGCTTAAGCTCATATCTTACGCTACTGTCACATTCAATTTCGAAAAAAAAAGATTGTTTTTTTTTAACTTATTCTATTTTCTCTTTTCTTATTAATAAGCATATCCGAGTTATTCCCCATTGCAATGGAAAAAGCTCAGCTGCTCACTTGTTATATCAATTTCTGTTTTTGATTCGCAAACAAATAACAAAAATAACGTAAAAGAATAATCAAAGCAAAATCATGGTTTATCGCTTTGTTTTTTTTTTTTTTGCTTCGGCGCTCAGTTACTCAGTTTATAACTTTTCAATGTTTCTTGTTTTCGTTTTTCACTTATTATATGTTTTTGTCTTCACTTTTAAACTAAAAAAAACATACATTTGAAAGTAATATGAGTACCTATGAGCGTTAAAATTTAGGGAAGCGGAAAAAGGCATTAAAATTTATGAGCTTAGTTTCTTCCGGTTAATGCCAAGGCTAAAAAGTGAAAGTTAAATTATATACATATATGTGTATTCATATAAGTATGTATGTGCGAAGGCCACACAACCAACGGCCGTCTAAAGCACGGACAGCAGCTGACTTTTAGCGTTTGTATTTCACCCAGTTGAACGGAAGTGAGCTGTGGTTGTGAAAACAGTGTGCGTTGAAATTAGGTGTACACTATTTCCTGCCTCATTGAAAATTTTCAATATTGCATATGCTAGGAGAAATTTCGAAATTTAATGTCTGTAGTCTGAAGGTAGGTCCGGTTGCAATACTGATGAATTATATTAATATCTTTCAATTCATACGTTTTAAATTGCTATTGAGATTAATAGGCATTAAAAAATAATCAGAAATAATCATATAACCCAAATGAATATTTTTTTATTGTATGATTATTTTTAATCAGACGAGTTGGAATTAAAAATAATTTCCTGTTGATGATGAATTTTTTTTTGGGAATTTTTTTGTTTTAATGATTATTTTGACTGACTTGCATTAATCTGGTAATTAATTAATTTGATAAAAAAAAAATTGTAAGAAAAGTCATGATTAATAGCCTTTTAAAAAATTATTAGAATTAGTCATATAATCAAAATTAATCAAATAATAAAATAAAAGTCAACTTATTTGCATAAAAAAACACCCGTCTACACTTTCTACAAGTTAATAATTAAATTATCTTTTTTAATTGTATGATTATCTTGAATCAGATTTGCTAAAAAAAATTATCTCTCGGCGATTTTTTTTGGATTTTTTGATTTTAGTGATTATTTTAGTTGTTACATTTTGGTTACTTGCGTCTCCTACAGGGTAGCAATATAATGTGTCGTGGAACTAAAAAACAAATTTGACAAGGGATGACGGAAAATCATTCCACAATAGATCACATTTTACTTGTCTTGCATTAATCTGGTAACATCAATTTAATTAATTTAATTAAAAAATCATAAAGAAATCATGATTAATGGCCTTTAAAAAAATAATCAGAATTAGTCATTTAAAGAAAATTAATTAATTTTTAGTGGTAAGATTACTTTTAGTTGCTTAATTTCTTATAATTGTCCTGCTATTTTTAATTGTATAATTGTTTTTCTTTATTTGATTGCTTGACTAATTGCTTGATTAATTGCTGACTTAATTAATCATAAAATTAGGAAAATCAAAAGTAATTGAAATAGTCGAATAACTTTATTATGCGTGCAATTAAAAAAAATTGTAAAATAAATAAAAAAAAAAACAAAATAAGCCTGCAATTAAAGTCAATTAATCGATTAATTGTTGTATTTTTTAGCTTAGTTAGCTATTAATCACTAACAAGTTCAAAGTAATCGTGTTTCTCTTTCGTGCTGCTTGGCGCCAATTGAAACCACCAAGACAGGCTGAGTCCTTCTTCAATTGATCTTCCCAAACGTAGTGTAGGTCTCCCTTGTTTGTTGCTTTAGCGGGCTCCGGCGGAAGTACTCTCATTTCATTGCTCAGGGAAGGTATGGATGTATAATAAAAATGGTTATGCACGCTTAATTTTTTCACACACTGTATACTGTATGAGCGTAGCCTAGCTCGTATTAATGCGAATAAGCTGTAATCGTTGTTGAGTAAATAATTGTTGTTGTTATGGTTTTTTGTTGTTGTTGTTATGGGTTTTTATTGTTGTTGTTAGTCTTTTTTTGTTGTTGTTAATATGGTTTTTTGTTGTTCTTGTTTGCCTTTAACTAAAAGTGCGACTAAATAGAGCACTCTCACTCTAAAAGGCATTTGTGTTGTGCACAGGAAGTGTGTGTAGTGGCAAATTTGTGTTGCTTGTTGCTTGCTTAAAGCACTTTTGGTTATTATGCAGTTGGTTAAATGTAAGCAAATATTATATATACGTACATACTTAGTATATGTGTATGTGTTTTTGTTGCATTTATGTATATAAAATTAAAATTCCGCTAATGCATTAGCGGCCGCGCTGCCGCAACAGCAGCGGCTGACATTAATTTTTTGTTGTCGTGCTGAACTTTTTGTTTTTTGTATTTTCTTTGTTCATTTTTTTTTATTTTTTGTTTTACATATTTGCCTTTTCCTTTTTGCTTTTTGTTGTGTTTTTGTTATTGCAAAATTTATTTTTACTCCAGTGCCCTTGATATATATTGCACCACACCACTTTTTTTGTTTGCTTCTTGATGCAGAATGTCTATCTAAATAATAAATAAATTTTTAAAACATCCTCTATCCAGGCATGCCATGTATATATGCATGTTTGTGTGTATGTTTAGTTGTGTGCATAAATCATAAATTTTTTAGCAAGCAGTGAAAGAATTTTAAGTCTTTTTTTTTTCATTTTATTTCCTTTCAAAAATAAGTGCTTTGCGCATTCTACATGCACTTGGTCGAAATTTTAGAGAGAAGGACCTCTTCTCTTTCTCTTTTTTTTCCAGGTTGTAGTTAAATGTGTGTTATATAGTAGATATCCCTTATTTCATACATATGTGCATGCATTCTCCATCCTTCCATTCATTCAAAGCACTCATTAAATGTAGTCATTAAATTTCTGGCTAACCGTTTCGTCCTTGACATAACCTCAAAAAAACAAGTAAGGAAGCCTAAGTTCGAGTGGAATCGAACATTAGATACTCAGCTGTATGTTTTCATTGTTTTTTTTATCAGTCATCCAACTAAGCATATGAATATTATTCTTTGTGCAAAATTTCATTCCTTTATGACTTCCAGTTACAAAGATGTCACGTTGCAAATTTCCAAAGCGTGTTCCAGAAATATCTTTGCTAAAAAGTAGGCGTGGTCATAAAGCGATTTCAATAAATTTTTGCGTGTCTATTAATAAAAGTTATAAAAGTGTATAAACCAAGTTTCATCATAATATCTCAATTATTTGTCGAGCTATGGGCTCCGAAATCTCGTAGATTCCTTTGTCTAAAAGGAGGCGGTGCCACGCCCATTTTCCAAAATTTTTCTATTTTTTGTTTCCGGTCAATTGTAGAAATCATACCACAAAATTACAATGAATTATGTTTACATTTGACAAAGATATCGCTTAAAATGTTTTTATTAGGCCACTTTATAACACACATATATAAAAGTGGGCGTGGCCGTCAACCGGTTTCTCTAAAATTTTGAACATGTATTACCACAAGTAATAAAAGTGCACAAACCAAGTTTCGTCATTATATATAAATTATTTGTCGAGTTATAGGCTAAGAAATCTCGTATATTCCTGCTTCTAAAAAGAGGCGGAGACGGTTTTTGTCTTATGTTCGTAGTTAGACTCCTGCCATAAAATTTCAATGATATATCTTTATATTTGACAAAGATATCGCTTAAAATGTTTTTATTAGGTCCCTTTATAGTTCCCATATATAAAAGTGGGCGTGGTCGTCAACTGATTTTGGAAATTTTTCGTCCAAGCATTTGCCTGAGTAATTATATCACGCGTACTAAATTTCATTGATATATCTTCAATGGTTTCTGAGTCATGACTGATAAAACTTTCAATATTTTCCCCTTAATAAGTGGGCGTGGCACCGCCCATTTTCCAAAATTTTTGTGTTTTTTATCTTATGTCCATAGTTGGACTCATGCAACAAAATTTCAGTGATAGATCTTTATATTTGACAGAGATATCGCTTAAAATGTTTTTATTAGGCCCCTTTATAGTTCCCATATATAAAAGTGGGCGTGGCCGTCACCCGATTTTGACAATTTTCCGTCAAAACATTTGCTTAGGTAAGTAAATCACGCATACCAAATTTTATCGATATATCTTCAACGGTTTCTGAGTTATGACATATAAAACTTTCAATGTTTGACCCTTAATAAGTGGGCGTGGCACAGCCCATTTTCCAAAATTTCATCATTTTTCTTCCTAGGGGCCTGAGCTCAACACGTGGGTAAAACTTCATCGCTCCAGCTATATTAGTGACTGAGATACCAAATTTCCGATTTTTTCTATATAGGAAAAGTGGGCGTGGTCATGGTCCGATTTCGCCCATTTTCAATACCAACCGTCCCAGTGTCGATACCAACTTGCATTTCAAATTTCATCAAAATATCTCAATTTTTGAGCGAGTTAGAGTGTTTACAGACGGACGGACAGACGGACGGACAGACGGACGGACGGACGGACAGACGGACGGACAGACGGACGGACGGACAGACGGACGGACGGACGGACATGGCTCAATCGATTTCTCTTTTCACCCTGATCATTTTGATATATATAAGTCTATATCTATCTCGATTATTTCATTCTGTTACAATCCACCGTTATGTGATTAAAACTATAATACTCTGTGTACTAGTACAGCTGAGTATAAAAATAAATTAATAAAAAACAAGTAAGGAAGCCTAAGTTCGGGTGGAATCGAACATTTGATACTCAACTGTATGCGTTCATTATTTGTTTGCGTCTGATAGAATCACGATGTATTTTATATAAAGCGAGTGCTGCATAAAGTGGGCGTAACCACGCCTGTTTTCACCATTTTTATCAGTCATCCAACTAAGCATATGAATATTATTCTTTGTGCAAAATTTCATTCCTTTATGACTAGTTACAAAGATGTCACGTTACAAATTCCCACAGGGTGTTCCAGAAATATCTTTGTCAAAAAGTAGGCGTGGTCATAAACCGATTTGAATAAATTTTTGCGTGTCTATTAACACTAGTTATAAAAGTGTATAAACCAAGTTTCGTCATAATATCTCAATTATTTGTCGAGTTATGGGCTCCGAAATCTCGTTGATTCCTTTGTCTGAAAAGAGGCGGTGCCACGCCCATTTTCCAAAATTTTTCTACTTTTTGTTTCCGGTCTATTGTGGAACTCATGCAACAAAATTTCAATGAATTACCTTCATATTTGACAAAGATATCGCTTAAAATGTTTTTATTAGGTCACTTTATAATACCCATATATAAAAGTGGGCGTGGCCGTTAACCGATTTTAACTATTTTCCGTCCAAATGTTTGGCTAAGTAAGTAAATCACGCATACAAAATTTCATCGATATATCTTCAACGGTTTCTGAGTTATGACTTATAAAACTTTCCATGTTTGACCCTTAATAAGTGGGCGTGGCACCGCCCATTTTCCAAAATTTCATCAAATTTCTTCATAGGGGCCTGAGCTCAACACGTGGGTAAAATTTCATCGCTCCAGCTATATTAGTGACTGAGATACCAAATTTCCGATTTTTTCTATATAGGAAAAGTGGGCGTGGTCATGGTCCGATTTCGCCTATTTTCAATACCAACCGTCCTAGTCTCGATACCAACTTGCATTTCAAATTTCATCAAAATATCTCAATTTTTGCGCGAGTTAGAGTGTTTACAGACGGACGGACGGACGGACGGACGGACATGGCTCAATCGATTTCTCTTTTCACCCTGATCATTTTGATATATATAAGTCTATATCTATCTCGATTATTTCATTCTGTTACAATCCACCGTTATGTGATTAAAACTATAATACTCTGTGTACTAGTACAGCTGAGTATAAAAAACAAGAAAAAATACCACCAGAAAGCACGTGTTTTCCGCTACGTGGCAACCACTTTGTTGCACTTCAACTGACATTCAAAGCAACAACAACAAGTGCAGCAGCAACAGCAGTAGCACGAGCGAAAAAAGCAACAACAACTTTATACGCATGAGTGCAAGCAACAACCGGAAGTTTACTGCAAAATCAAGGCAAACACGTTTGCATGTGCGGATTGTAAAAGACAGAAGAAGCGCTTGAGTATTCACAGGCCACTAAAACCAGACAAAGCTAGCGATAAAGGGTGGAGAGGTGAGTGAAAGTGAGAGATAGAGGGGGATCTGCGGCAGCACCACAAAAGCTATTGTTTTATTACCATAATTTGCCGCTTAAGCTTTGCTCCCTCAACTCCCCCCCCCCCCCCCCCGCACTCTGCTCTGGTTTCTTTGATTTTTATTTAGTCTCGTCACTACCTCCCTCTCTTTCTTTCCTACTTTCTTTCTTTCAATGGCTTGTTGCTTTCATTTCATGTGCGCTGCTGGTTTTTGTGGCTTTTTGTTTAAGTTTGGTTTATAACACTGCAGTGATGTTGTTGATGATGCACCTTTTTCACCACAAAAACCTGCTACTTTGATTCTATTTAGATTTGCTTTATCCCTGCATTCAAGTTCATACAAAAACGCTGCTAAAAAAAAGGGTTTGTATGTTTTGCGGCATTTCTATGTAAATGCTATTTAAATAAGCTGTATTTTCAATAGAATTTAGCAACATAGTAATAAAAGGCTTAGCTGGCGTCTTTTATATAAATAATTTTTGTGTAACATTTGCGCTTGAGTGCCTCAGATGCAGCATGAAATAAATGGCTTCTTTGAGAGCATAAAACCTTCCACGATGTTGCCACTTTTAATTAAACAATTCTTTTTCTAAAATACGAGAATTCCAACTGAAGTATTTCTTAAATGAATATAATTGCAATGTAGAGCTTAGCCATCCGCTAAACTGGAGAGAGACCAGCGTTGTCTTCATTACAAAGGTTAACAAGAATGGTCATGACAAGCCCAAGGACTTCGGACCCATTAGTATTTCGTCCTTCGTCTTAAAAACATTAGAGAGGTTACTGAATATAAATACATACCTATTCGAGGAAGGCTCTACATTTCCGGGCAGTCATTAGCACAGCATGCTTACCTAAAGGGTCGTTCAGCAGAAACCGCAATGCACGAAGGGTACATAAGGTGGAAGCATCACTTGAGAGTAAACAGTTTATTCTGGACATAGAGGGGGCCTTCAGAAATGTTCGCTGGGAAGTGATCGAAGACTCTCTCTCTCTCTCTGCTCTGGTTGCAGAGGACGCCATAGCAAACTGGATAGAATCGGTTGTGCGTTCCAGAATTATAAGCGCAAAGCTTGGAGCAAGCGAGATTTGGACACACCTGGGGAGTTCTATCACTCTTGCTATGCTCTGTGTTGTAGACGAAATACTTCGCCAGCTCGACGGGAATGGAGTTAAAGTAGTAGGCTTATACGGATGACAAAGCTGTTATTCGACTGATCGTAATCAACAGATCACTGGTGTGGTGTAGAGCAACCGAGGTGGGCTATATGGCTGATATGTTGAGGAAAGTAAAACGAGCTGCTTGCGTTGCGATCCCAGTGGCAATTAGATCACGTCCCACAGATGCTCTGAATATGATTTCAAATATGCCGCTCATCGATCTTTTTGTCAAGGAAAACACAAGAAAAATGCTTGCGTTAAGGTTGCGGGAGTTGGGGTTCTGGGAGGAGCTCACAGACGAGCACGATCGCATTCTGTTAACGATACCGACATCAATACTAAAACAGATTATGTCTGTGCTATAAAAGTCTTCGATACAAACTATGAGATTGTCCTTATATCTAGGAAGGACTGCGGAGATGATAAACTCGCTCAGAGATACCATTTTTAATAGGTGGGATCTGGGTGCTGGAGCACCGTGACATCCAGTGAAACGAAATAGCTGACAAGTTAGCCAGGCAAGGTTCGGCTTTTTATATCGCAGAAGCGAAAGAGGTGTTTGGTCCCCTGGGTTTTATCAAGAGCAGAAACCAATCGAAACGGTTACAGACCTCCCTCTCCACACTGGTTTGAGGAAACTAAAAAAATGTGGGAGACGGTTTGAGAACGGCATGTTATGCAGAAGTCTGTGGCTTCCATGCAATGACATGCGTTCCTCAGCGATTCTAAAGATATATAGTGGGGACATTTCCCGCTTAAACGTGGTATTCACAGAATATTGGGCTATAGTTATCCACGCGGGCCATAACACTCTATGATGCAGCTGTAAGCTCATCTTGGAGTGGAGGAGATGGTGAAGCAATTATTATGCACTGCAAAGACCAGAATGAAATTTTCTCGTAAGCTTTTCTTCGACAAGCTCTCGGCACTCTAGGACAGGGATGGGCGCCGCAAAGCACATAAACGCAGCAGAGGGGCGATCATGGGCACTGCATAATTTCCGGGGACAGGGGAGTTGAGGCGATATAGAAGTTGATGTACACTCCGCCTTAAGTGATGTTCATCGCACAGCGCGTACGGAAACACTAAAAATCAAAACCACATTGTTTTATATAGAGAGAGGAATTCACCAATTAAATTCGCAGTGTTGCCGCTAAAAAATTTCAAAAAGTGGCCGAAAAAAGGAAAAAAGTGTCCCCCAATTTTTTTAGCTATAAACACATTTTTATATATTTTGTGGTTTATTTAATGCTTAAAGCAATTTGCAAGCGGTTTGTACCCTTGGTCTTAAATAGTGAAAGTTTTGAAAATAATCTTTCTGCTGATGCACTGCTATGTGGCAGCGTTAATATATTTGCAACAAATTCACAACAAGTTCTCATTTAAGTTGTTTTTCATTTCCCCACGTTGTGCGAAAACTCTTCTATTTCGGTTTGTTAAAACAATTTTCTTGCATTCTAAAAATGTTTACTCCTAAATAACTCTTTCGGGGTTTTCCTTCGCAGCGGAGCATTGCTAATGAAAAGTGAAAAGGTAACAAAGAGGCTTTTTTATGTGAATTTTATATGAGCCAGTTTTTAATTAAGAAAAATTGAAAAAATTTGTTTGGTAGAAGTTATGGATCCATTTCGGAGACCACCACATCCCTCATCAGACTTTTACAGGCGGCCTCAACCGAGGATCGAACTTAAGTCGTTTCGATTGGTAATCCAATGGCATCCCATTGAGCTACTACCGCCGTCAGCTTTGTTTCGCTTAATTCTCAATATTCCTTTTATTACAATCTACATACCAACAACAGTAGCAGAAAACGGCCATGTAAAAACAAACGTAAAAAAGCTTTTTTTATATTTAAGAAAAAAACTAAAAAATATTTATTACATTATAGGTTTGAAAGTAAAAAAGGACCAAAAGTGGCCCAAATTTTTAAAAAGGTTCAAATATTGCATATTTTCAAAAAGTTGGGTTCCGGTAGCCTGGCTCTTAAAAAGGTTCAAATTGTCACTTTAGTGGCCTCAGCGGCAATGCTGTACAATCGCTAATTTTGCAGTTTCTTTCTCGCTCTCTTGCTTTCGAACTCCGATGCCATTTACTTCATTAGTGTCATAATTTAAAAAAACCAATTTATGTCTTCTTCGCTATATATGGAAGTAAGCTACTATACTAAAGCGACAATATTTTTTAAATAAAGCCCTTAATTTCCATTTATCACCATAAAATTTCATAACAAATAAATAACACTGATTCTCACTACTAAGTATCGATTCAGAAAATTGTGTTGTGTCGTTATTGAAGCAAGTGTGCTTTGTGCTTTTGGCATGTACATTAAGGTGGAGTGAAAACATATGGAGCTTTTTTTTACGTACCAATGAAAAGTTGCTTTTATACGAGTTAATGAACCCCACAAAATTTTACGGCGATAGGATGACATTTTGAACTGCCCCCAGCCCCGCAAAGTTGAAAGCAATAAGCACGATCTGGTACAAATATGAAATTTTGAAAATTATAAAAGCAAAAAAGGAAGTATGAGGATTGATAAACATGGCTGAGTATTAAAGTGGATTTTTTTTTTTTTGAAAACAACAACAACAAAAGTTATTTAAGGTCAAAGTTTATATTATGCATTTTTTAAATTGCAACTACTTAAAAACTACTGAACCGATTTCGAATATTTTTATACCATTCGATAGGTATTTTGATTCCCTTTAATATCATATACATTTTCCAGCGCGTTCCATAACACTCCCCAGCGGGGGTCAACCCCCTTTTCACCACCTTACTTTTCATATATAAAATGTATACCAAATTTAAGGGAAAATACATGCGATTAGGTCAATAAAATTTTACAGGCTTATTACTGGGCTAGAAAGGTGCCGTTCTGGCTTTGGAACAAATTGAATTTCCAAAAAAAAAAATTCGCCCCACCTTAATGTACATATGTACATATATATACATGTGCTCTCTTGTTCTCAATACCGAATATCATATTCGGAATATGCATTAGCGCGCTCAATATTGGTTGCCACTATATTAAAAAATGTTGATAATAATTCCCAACAAAATAACCAAAAAATTACAAACAGACTAATAAATTATCGCCTTCATAATTCGAATGATAAAAGAAACTTAAAAGAAGTACACCTGCTTTGGTTTACAAAAAAAAAATTATCTGAAACGTAAATCACATCTATGAATGAATTTTGTTTGTAGTTCGTTTGATTTTTCTTTGGTCATAGCTTTAGTAGAAATTAAAAAAAAAAAAACATTTTTAACATTAACAAATTAATTATACCTTAATAATAATAATTTTATCATATTGAAAAAGAAAAATACTAAAATCATTTGATAGTTACCAAATTACCAACCGCAAAAAAATACCTATTTTGGAATTAATTACCAAGTGTGGCAACCATATGCTCAGTTTGAGTTCGTCTTTCTCCCCACAAGCTGGTACATTTACCTATTTCACCATCCCCATGCAATGAGCCGACGCGACCCGTACGGGTAAATACCCATATGGGCTCAATCGCCCATGGCTGCTCTAGGACGTCAGGCCTGACTGAAGGGCTTCTTAGCTACTTAAACTCAACAGTATGGATATAGGTCGCAGGACTTTTCCCCATTGACGAATTTATATTCTCCTCTTCTTTATTTTTTACTTTAATCTATTTTTCTGGTTCATTAGTCACGAGTCGTGGAGTTTTGTCTTGTCTTGGAATCAGTGGGACTCGCCCCTCTAACCAACCAACCGACCAGCATGTTGTGACATTCGTATCATATTTGTATTAGCCTACACTTTCCTACTTTTCAAAAAAAAAGTCTTGCACTCACTCAAACTCAAATGAAACAAACGCTCTGTTGCCACATTTCTCACATAAAAAATTTTCTCTCTGTTAATAACTCTGTTAACTTACATTTCCATTGCGTTTCGTTAACATAACCACATATGTGCCAGACAATGGACAAATACAGCGTGTCATATTCGACATCAAATGTTTGGTGATGCATAAATCCGAAAGCCAAGTCGAATCAAATGAAGCTTTGTAATCATGACTGAAAATGGAAGATTTTAATTTCGTAAATATTAAAGTAACAAATCAACTTAAGCTAAAGGAAATAAAGAAATAAGGTAGTCAAATGTATTATTTTCATTTGAGTGTTTTTCAGAACTCAACTTACCCACACACAGCCTCCCAATCACCCTGCTTTGGCGCCTCCTCATGCTGAAATATGATCTCAACATGGCCCGCCTCAAATGGTAAATCAAGCGGTTCGCGTAGATTATCATTTGAGCGATTTGATTGAAAAAGCCATGTTTGTAAAATGCGTGATGCTAAAATGTAATCGGATTCTTTGGGATCGCTGTGAATGGGAAAAAGGAGAAGAGAAAATCATTTTTTATTTAAAAAAAAAAAAACATACATATGTACATGGATGACTTTAAAAGCTAAAAACACTCTTTGGCAAACTCTTTCTTTAAGTTCCATTGCGTCAGTCTGTTCAAAAACAATAAAAATTCATAATAAAATTTTATGCTTGCCCCACAAAATCACAACCTTAATTAACAAATCTAATTAACCAGCCTAAAAACTGTAAAGCAACAAATGTGGCCAATCAAAAAGCACAGACACAAGTGGAGCAGAACAAAATGAGCTAACGATGCAGTTGCATAGAAACGAGTGCAAATCAAAATTTTTGCTCAATATGTTGTTGTTGTTGTTGTTGCTTTTTTAAACTACATACATATTTGTTATGTTTGTACTTTTCTCTTGTTTTTCCTATTTAGCAATGTTATCAGCATTTTGCATTGCGCTCAAAAATTTCATTTGCGCTTTTGCGTAAATTCAATGAGGCTTTTCATAACGAGGCTACAAACATAGATATTTGTTGCCAGACTGAAATCATTTTTGCATGGCAAGCCAATCATTATTTTGGAAATAACCCAAATATGTGCATAATTATGTACTTATGTATGTATGTATGCATGCATATATCTAATAGATACTATCTATGTATTTGGATATGTGTTTTGTGCTATAATAGTTTTTACAAAATTTCCGTACTTATTACGTAAAAAACACTGTGCAACATATTTTTTACGGAAAGGAAAAAAGTGTGAATGGGCATTCAAGGCCGATATATGAAATTAAAAGATTAGGAGAATATAAAAAATATGCAAATACATAAAAAATAGTAAAATATGCAAAGATATATAACAATGTGGATAAAAAGAGGAGAATATGAAAAATAGGCCAGAAATTTAGACAAAAGATATATACTTACAAAAAATTGAAAATATGCAAAAATATGACAATATGCAAAAATATGACAATATGCAAAAATATGACAATATGCAAAAATATGACAATATGGAAAAATATGACAATATGCCAAAATATGACAATATGCAAAAAAATATTACAAACAGAATACATGAAAATATGAGGACATATGTACAAAAAATAGCAAAATATGCTAAACCTATCATAATGTGGAAAAAATAGGGGAATATTATAAAAATTAGCAAAAATAAAAAATATACTTTGGAATAAGCGGAAAAATCCAATTAGCTCATACAGCGAAGTAGATGTGATAGCTATTTCGAAGAAAAACCACTTTCTTCATCATCAGACATCTTCTCGGGAGCACACCAGGCTTTGAACCTACGCTCCAACCATCAGTAGTCGAATATTGGCGAAACGCTAAGCACTGCGGCTACCGATGGTCCTGCTGAGCTGTTGGATTTTTCACTTATATATGCCATTGCTCTATTCAATCTAACCTCACTTAGTGTACGATTTTCGTACATCTGCTATGCAAGTGTTGAATACTGGTTGGCAGCTGACGGACAGCGGGCGCTGTGTACAGTAGTTGTATGTACAACAGCACAATTTATAATTTAACATTATTAGGTATGTTAGTGTCTACACTCAGAGAAAACTGGCATCGTAAAAATGACTATGAAAATATTCAGCTTTACTATTCGCTTTTTTACTATGAAAACACGGAAATATGACTATGAAACAACTTGATCTAAATATAAACGTATTATTTCAACCGTTCAAGTATGAAAGATATTCAACTTGAATATGAAAAACTTTGAGTTGACTAGTAAATACTAATCCAACTGGACAAGTATTAACACCTGTCATTGTAAAATTTGTAATAGTCATCCTCAAGTTGAAACATATTTATTTTAACTACTGTTGATGTTTCAACTTCAATATGGTTCATAGTAAATTTAAATATTTAGCACAGTAAAAGCAATTTATGCTGCGTAGATTTTCGTTCGTTCATTTGAATGCGGCTTTTCAAATTTCCGTAATTCTTAGATGTTTTATACATTGTTCGAGCTATATAGCATGATTGAGCAACTCAAATATAACTCATTTTCCACAAAGGAAATGAGTTGGCTTATTTAAAGCCATTTTTCATAACCCAGAGGTTGGCACTCTCGCCGAACCTTGGAGCTACAGCGCTCCCCCCACGTGAATACATAAAAGGGTTTAAAAAAGCACATATGTATACATATGTATGTATGTGCATTAGACCTGGCGTTGGTTATTTGGGGATTTTTTTTTTTTTGAATTTCAAATTCGGGTAGCGATCAAAATATGCGATTTGATGCCAAAAATGATGTAGCAAATTTTCAGGCTGATCGGATGGTGCCAACCCGTGCCATAAAGAGGTCAAAGGTCAAAATTTTTGAAAAACACCCAAAACATTTTTTCAATTAATTTCTTTATTTAATTAGATATACTCATTATACAAAAAAGATAGTAGTGTAAGCGTAAAAGTTTTGTCGCCATAGTAGTCACCTGACAATTATATGGATTATGACATTTCGTGCTGCCATACTCAATGCTAAAAATCCTCCATTTATGCTATTTTTTATTTGCATGGTAACCATGGTTTCGATTGTAACGGAACGAATTTTTTCAATTTTAATATTAATATATGTAAATAAAAATACGCACATTTACGTGTTATATTCTTCATAATATCAGATTCAGTGTTTTTAATTAAAAGCCGTGGGAGAAATACAGAAGGAGAGGAATTTTTATTAACACGTAAAGGAAAAGCCATTAACATTTTCTTAAAAAAATAGTAAATATATGTGTTAATAGACACTCCCATTACACCTCCTGGAAATTTCATTGAAACATTTTCAGTGGTTTAGAAATTATGAATATTGGCACGACTTATGAACTTGCAACTGAAAAAACAAGTGCGGTTACATGCAAAATTTATTAGTAAATACAAATTTAAATTTATATGAAAAGATACTAAAACGTTTTTTTCTGCAAAGAACCTATTTCAGAATTAGGTATTTAAATAATAAAATTAATAATAAAATTAAAGAATATAAAATTAGTAACGCACGAAAATCTAAAGAAAACTGCAAAATAAAAATTGAAATTAAATTTACATTCTTATATACAAACCTGTTAATAAATTTGTTAATAAATATGCTTTTTAAATGTTGAAATATTCTTGTATAAAATATTGAAACCAAATATGTATATATACGTACGCAATAAATAATACATATAAAGAAAATCAAGAACTCTTACCCTTTGATAAAAAATCAAATAGTACTGCATTTGATGATCTGTTCCCGTTTACAAAATGCTTCATTTTTTGGCGAATTTGATGGATCTAAGCGTAAGAAATCTATTGAAATTTCCAAACGGGAAAAAAACTTTTTGTGTTGGTAGTTACAAAAGAACTTAAATCTTTGGATGTGAATAATTGTAATTCATCAACACTTATACACACTTTTTTAAAAGGGGAAATATCATCACCGATAGGATCTATATTATTAATACGCGATGACTCTAGCTTTTTTCCCAAAAAGGCAATACTTCATCCAACACCAATCTTGAGCTTTCATTTAAAGTACTTGCTGTTTTGATGGTAATTTTACACCAAATTTTGGGTTCACATTTACCAAATAAGTATACATTTGTGTCAGCAGACCGCAGCGGTTTCAACGATAAATTTGTCTTCTGAGCCATTATTCAAGTTTGAAAATTAATCTCTCCAGTCAGAGAGTTGCAAGTTTTAATCAAAAGACTACATCTGCTGACTACTTCTGGTAAAACTGTCAAACGATTAGCTGTTTGGCAATTTACTTCCCTGTAGGAACAGTGACGCTCATTTCAGGCAACAGTTTTACTAGAAATTGTCAGAAAAGTGAAGTATCACAGCTAATGTTAAGAAAAATAGAGAATAAATCAGATTCATGCAAAAAGTAGCAGCACTACGTATAATATTATAATAATACAATGGCGCTATTATAACTCTGACGTGTTTTATGGCCAAGCTTCTCTCCCAATTTGAGGTTTTTTGTTTTTCCTACTAATTGGGTGGGCCTACAGTTTTATGCCGGCTCCGAACGGCGAATACATTTTTTTGTGAGAAGCTTTTCATGGCAGAAATACACTCGGAGGGTATGCCGCCCACTGCCGAGAGATGACCGCTGCTCTTAAAAAACCCAATAATTGGATTTTTACTAATTAAAAAATTTTTTTTGGTGTTTGCTCGGACTGGGGTTTGAACCCGAGACCTCTGGCATAGCAGGCGAAAACTCTACCCACTGCACCACAGCGACCACTACGTATAGTATATCTAATTAAATAAAAAAATTAATTGAAAAAATATATTTGGGTCTTTTTCAAAAATTTTGACCTTTGACCTCATTATGGCACGGGTTGGCACAGTCCAATCAGCCTGAAAATTTGCTACATCATTTTTGGCATCAAATCGCATATTTTGATCGCTACCCGAATTTGAAATTCCGAAAAAAAAAATTAACGCCAGGTCTAATGTGCATATGTACACACAAAGTTTAGACACATAGTTAAATTCAATATGAAAAATATTTAAAACAAATATGCTGTCTCTTAGAGTTGAATAAAAACATATTGAACTTCAATATGAATCGTATTAAACTTAAGGATTTGTCATAGTCAGCTTCAATATGAACATTTTTTAAAACAAATATGTTGTAACTTTAACTTGACTATAAAAATATTCAATTTGAATATGTTGCATTTTTCAACATATTTAGGACAACTATTTTTCATAGTTGTTTTCACTACGACAACACTTCAAGTCGAGTATGGTTAATTTTCATTTTAACTACTTAATATTTGTGATGGTATGAAGTGCAACGTAGTCAGAATCACTATTTTCATCCTAGGCGCAAAACCATTGGTAAAAATAGTCAAATCAAGGTGTAAATAGTCAGATTAAAGTGCGTTTTTTGCTGAGTGTAGCACGAAATTATTATTTTTAATTTTAATTTTTATACTTTGGAATAAGCGGAAAAATCCAATTAGCTCATACAGCGATGGTAGAAAATATATATATTAAAAATATGCAAAAAATATGACAATATGCAAAAAAAATGTAGTATCGAAAAATATGAAAATATGAGGAATATATGCCAACAAATAAAAAATAGAAAATTGTGGAAAATAGGGAATATGACAAAAATACGTAAATAAAGCTGAGTATGACAAAATTAAGCAAAAAATTTTAATTAAAAAAAATATTAAAAACATTGAAAGTATGGAAATAATATGATGATATGAAGAGCATATTAAAATACAAGCAAAAACGAAATAATGCAAAACATATAAAAATGGGGAAATATTACAGAAATACATAAACAGTTTTAATACAAAAAATTTAGATATGCTAAAATTTGAAAAACTGCCAAAAAAAAAGAAAATAATATGCCAATCAAATGGAAAAAAATAAGAAAATATGAGAAAAATATGCAACAAATTTTAGAAAAAAGTCTAAAATATACAAAAAAAAAATTATATGAAAAATTGCGAGAATATGAGGAATATATGAAAATACAAAAAAAAATATGCAAAATATAAAAATTTGGAAAAAATACGGGAATGTTACAAAAATATGCAAGTTATTGAGAATATGATAGAAATAAGCAAACTGGTGTAATAAGGGAAATCGAAATATGCAATAAAATATGATAATATGCAGAATATATGGAAATATATAAAAAAAAAATTCATAAAAATTTGACAAACGCATGAAAATGTGGAAAAATATAGGAATATGAAAAAAATAGATAACAAATTTTAATAAAAAAATAGATAACAAATTTTAATAAAAAAAAAAAAAATTAATAAAAAAATATAAAAAAAATTGTCAAAAATATGATGCAAAAATATAATATTAAGAATAATTCATAAGAAGAAAAATTTCAAAATTTTTTTTTGAGAAAACTCATCTATACTCAAGGTATTCTTATGAAAACTAAAAAGAATCAGACGATTCCGATTAGCGAAAATACCGGGTACTATATATGAATATCGCTAAAAAAAATGTTGCACAGTGTAATTTAACTATAAATGCCCCAAATATACGATGCCTAAAATATGTATGTGATGACTGTTTTGTTTGGTAATTTTTTGTTTTTTTTTTTGTATTTTACAATTTTCGCATACAATTTATTAAGCACAAACACACGTCAGCATAGAAAAGGTAAATAAATATGTGCACTTGCGTTGTGGTGGCTCTACTAATTGTGCTCTGATATTTGATTTTCATTTGCTTGCCTACTTTTATTATGTTTTATAATGCCCAATTATAGCACATATGAGTAATCCACTTTCAAAAGTGGCTATGTGAATTTTTCATATTAAGCCACAAATTAGAAAAAAAAAACAGAAAGCGTATTTTGAATGTGTACATACTACATAGAGACTTTTGAAATTATGTTCATATTTAATGGGTTATATTAATAAAAGCTCTTGCTTAAGATTGTTGACCTTTTACTCAAATTTTAAAATTTGGTTCATAAAAATTAAAGTAAAATTTCTGAAATTTTGAGTAAAAGCATTTACTTGGATTTTATTAATATGGCCCAGTGCCATTTTTTCAGAATACGCAAGTATTTTGAAATAAATTCTTAAATGAACATTATACACATTTTATATAGGTACTGATACACAATCCATAATAACTCAATATCGAAAAAAATTCACATAGCCAGTTTTGAAAGAATGTATGTAGGTAAATTGTTGGGGTAAGTGGAAAAAAATTCAACAACTATTTACAGCGAAGGTTGAGTGTATAGCTATTTCACGAAAAACCATTTTCGATCATCATAAAATTTATGAATATTTTCGGTGAACTCAAATTTTATTGTACTGAAATTGAATTGGTGAAGCTTTTTAAATATTTATTTATGCACTACAAATTTAAAATTGGGGTTTGTTTAGTGTTGGGAATTTTGATTTTACTGGGAAACCCGGCACAGAAAAAATTTAAATGTGTCTTATTGCATATTCTACTGAATTAATCTAAATACTTTATGTAGTAGCACGTCCATAAAACTCGACAGAGTTATAATAGCGCCACTGTATTATTATTATTATTACTATAGGTAGTTAAGGAAGTGTTTGAAATATTAATTGAATTAATTAGGCTATACTGGCAACTCTCTTTCCAAAGACAACTGTCTTTCCGAAAGGAAACAAGGCAAAAGAGAATAATCAAGAGTGAAGACGGTTTGTAGAACGAGTTAGGCACGAACTATTACGAAATCGTTGTCATCATGAAAAACTGAGTTAGTTAGATCAAAGCCATAAATCGTCTTTGCTATCAACTGCCTTTTTTTCCAGCCATTAAAAGATTCGAAAACATTTTATATAATTGTCAAAAGCATCCTCCAAAGTAATGATTAAAATTCATATGACTTTGATAACAGCTGTCATAACTTGTCAGTAGCCCCAATACCCAATAAACATTATTATGAATATTCGAAAATAAAATAAATATTAAAAACAATAAAAAAAAATTTATAAAAAAAATTTTAAGATATGCAAATAATATGATGATGAACATATGAAAAAAAACAACTGGAAAATATGTAAAATATGCAAAATATGCAAAATATATGAAAAAAGAAAAAAAAGATTTCAATAAAAAACTGAGAATATGCAAAAGATATGCTAATATGAAAAACATATGAAAAGCATATGAAAATACACAAAAATAAATATGAAAATACGCAAGCTATATGAACAAAATATAGAAAAAATAGGAGAATTTGACAAAAATATACAAAAAATTTTAATAAAAAAAAATTGAGAATATGCAAAAAATATATAACTATTATATGATTAACATATGAAAATAAAAAACAAAAAAATATGAAAATATGAAAATCATGAAAACCATGAAAATGTGCAAAATAGGGAAATCGAAAAGAGAATTTTAAATATGTATACCAAAAATATGCTATGCTAAAAATATGATGATTTTTAAAATAAATGGAAAAAGGTTTAAAATACATGTCGTATAGAAATATGTTAGATAACACGAGCATAATTTCGTAGAATACTTAAACACTCTAACACCGTAACGAAGCGGTCGTTTTTAACCGTTTTTAGTTGGCCTGTAAAAATTGTATTTTAAAGGCCGCTAGAGGGTTAAAATGTTCTAGGAAATTATTTAACATAAAATTACACTAGTGGTCTTCTCAGACAAAATCTTTGTACTAAGAACGTAAATATCACAGTAAGCAAAAATATATACATAGTATATTGCTTGAAATAATCAAAAAAATTTAATGATTTCTTCAGGTATTATATGCCTTGTTAATATAAAAGTTGTAGCGTATTTCATGGCATGATTTTTTATTTTTATTGTAAAGGTTAATCGACATTATTTCAGTTAGCAATAGGCTTCATTGCGTTTTCATAAGACAAACAAATTTGTTTTATTTCACTCATGAAGAAATAGACGAAAAATTAGTGAAATAAAACAAAATTGGTTTTATTTCCAAGCAAAATTTGTTTTATTGTCGTTTGCTTTATTACACTCGCTAGATATTATTACGGAAAAAGAATTCTGCTGGCTGAGATGCATTTTGGCGCGACGTGCACCGACGCGAAACTATGCCAATTAAATGCTTGAAAGCGCAATAAAGTCAACAGATTTTATTACTTCTTCACTTCAAGAAGGTAATAACGTGAATTTACTTAATTTTGCATTGCTTCAGGAAAAAGAGATTCGTTTTCCAATAGTAATTGTAAGCAATGAAACTTTGTTTTCGTTTACGAATTGTAAGCCATGAAATTATTTTTTGGTTTACTGGGTATTCCTAAGAATTTTTGCTTGTTTGTTATCAACTCAATAATACCTTAAATGCATGTAACTTTCTTAAGTTGCTGCTGATGTTGATATGCTGCGCAAATCGCTTTTAGTAAACTTTTATTAGGTATTTTTTCGTATGTATGTATTTATGTATGTATGTATGTATGTATTTCAGGTAAAGTTTCAGACAGCGTTTACTACATACATAAATATGCATTACTCTATGGAAAATCAATAAAAAGAAACTGCATAGTTATGCGAAAGTTAAGGAAAATGTCAAAAACTTGCGTGCCTTAAACTATGAGATGAGAGACTTTAAGCCAAGTTAATGTTGTTGTTGTTGTTTTTGTTGCGGTTATTATTCCTATAGTTGTTGTTGTTATTTTATTCCTAGAGTTCTCGTTCTCGTTATTGTTGTTATTATTCCTAGAGTTCTCGCTCTCGTTGTTATTGCTATTTTTCTACTTGATACTTTTACTTATACTACATACCTAAACTTTTCAATCAATGACAAGTCTTGGGAGCGCAAGCAAGCAGCCAAAAAGAGCGCCCAGAAGAGCTATGTAGCTACTAGCTACCTACTGTTTTTTGCACACAAGTTCAGACGTGCATACGTCAGTGCTTTTGTGGTACAATGATTGTCAAACTTTGCGTTACTGCTTTGAAACACAAAATTTCCTATAAACTCATTTGTTTGTTAGCTAAATTGGGTACTTACCTACATATGTATATGTACGTCAGTAGGTATGTATAAAGGTATATATACTTGAGTATAAGTAAACGTCAAGTTGATCATTTAAACTTTAAATTTTAAAGTCGCCATCACATACACACACACACACACACACACACACACACACACACACATCCAAGCAAATACTTTCACTAATGAATTCTCATATAAACTTTAGTTTAACATAAAACTTGCCATTCTATGCATGTCTATTCTTGCATATGTTTGTTTGCATATTTTGCAAAATCTCTCAAACTCAAACTATCAAATTACTGTTTTGAAATTAAAAGCAGCACAAGAAGCTCTGCTTTGCTGCAAATAGTTGTGTTTTTTGTTGTTGTTGTTGCTGCCATTACCATAAATTCTATGGTTAACTTAGGTATCGTGCTCTGCTGGCAACTGGGCAAAGCACAAGAAAAGAAACCAAAAATGGTAATAATAATAAGAAAAAAAAAACTAAAAATAAAAAAAAAACTAAAAATAAGAAAAAAAAAACTAAAAATAATAATAAAAAAACTTAAACTTAGCTTTTTACTTGCGTTCTTAGTAAAAATTCTTACCTGCCGCGTGTGTAGTAAGTTTTTGGTAGAAAACTTTTTAAATTTTTATACGAGATAACCGAAGCGAATATCGTTGAGTTGGCCATTATGTTGAGCAAACGATTTGATAGTCCAATGTCCATGTAAAGTTGATCCTCGAATAAATCATCGCTGTGTGGAGATGGCAGAGAGACATAATTTTTAGTTTGCATATAAAATTATAAGAGTGGGTAATTAGTTGTAGAAATTTGTCATAAGAATTTTGATTATGGAAATATTTTTCAAAAAAAAAAAAAAAAAAACAAAAAAAGAAAAGAAAGAGCAGCAAAAGAACTTGCTTTGCAATTACTTACTTTTGAAGTCAAACTTTCTAAAACTCGTTAGGTCGTTTCGTTGAATTTATAATGTACATTTTTAAAAGCAAGTGCTTATGAAAGTTTGAAAGCCTATGTATTTATTCGCTAATTTCTTATTGGTTCACAGACATCAAACTAAAATTGCTGAATGTCATCAACGTAAGTCAAAGAAGATTCGCTGATGGCGCACAAAATTGACAAAAAGAACATTTATATAATATCTACAATTTGAACGCCAATGTATTCAGATTCTTTGCTGAAAATGAATTTGTAATAAAATTTTTTTTGATTTTAAAAAAAGCTAATTCTTTTTGTATTTGTGCTTGCTTGAAAGATTGTTTGGATCTCGATCACAAAAACCAATCATACAAAGATTATACTAAAAGTTTGAAAGCCTATGTATTTATTCGCTAATTTTTTATTGGTTCATAGACATCAAACCAAAAAGGCAAATGACCTCAACGTATCTCAACGAAGAAGAGTAGCAGATGGAGGAGAAAATTAATAAAAACAACGTGTATCTGGCACAGTTCTAAAGCCACTGGAAACTAAGGCAATGTCACATTTCATTTAAAACGGAAAGGTAATACTTTCTGAGTTTATGTCTGCAAAAAAATGTTGATTGGATCATTATTGTTTATTATCGAATTAAGTATAATAATATAATAATACAATGGTGCTATTATAACTCTGACGAGTTTTATGGCCGAGCTTCTCTCCCAATTTGAGGTGTGCTCCTTTTTGTTTTTCCTACTAATTGGGTGGACCTACAGTTTTATGCCGGCTCCGAACGGCGAATGCATTTGCGTGAGAACCTTTTTCATGGCAGAAATATTCTCGGAGGGTATGCCGCCCACTGCCGAGAGGTGACTGCTATTTCTAAAAACCCAATAATTGGGTTTTTACTAATTAGAAAAATTGTTTTGGTGTTTTTCTCGGACCGTGGTTTGAACCCGAGACCTCTGGCATAGCAGGCGAGCACTCTACCTACTGCACCACAGCGGCCACAGCGGAATTAAGTATATATGTACAAAGATTATCCAAAAAGTTTGATAGCCAGTGTATGGGTAGATACTCGTTGGCTTATTTTGTACCGTAAGTTGTACAAATAATGGAGCTCAGGCATCATAATACCTAATTTCATTACTAAGTTTTGAGAGCGGCTTGAATGCGACGTTCCCATCAAAGAAGATTGTGGCAGAGAGACAGTGTATGCAAGATGAAAGCAATCTTCATCTACACTAGACCCCGGCAAAATTATCAGAAATATTATAAAAGAGAGAGCGCTGAGTGCCATGGACGTTACTAGAGCATCAAACCTTAGCTGCCCACTCACATAAGGACAATCTTCGATGGAACTCTGCGAAAACTTATAAGGCGACGAAGAAAACTTGGCCGGCTTATGATGCCACAAGAACTAAAGAAGTTCCTGAGTGGTGTAAGTCTCAATATGAGCATATTGTCTGCCTCAAACTGGGAAAAAATTTAACTAAATCTGCGCTTTAAAATTTTTAGTTTAAGTAAAAGCTTAAGGCATCAATCAATTATTACTAAATACATACTTGTACTACTTCTCTTAAATCCATAAAAGGAAAAGCTTTGAACTTTAATAAAGAAGCACCCCCAACTGCTTGAGACTATGTAGTAGGTACTTACCCGTAAATTCGTAAATTAAATGGCAACGTTTTCACTGAAGTCATATAAATGCGCAAAGAATTGAGACGATCCAACAACAGTGTATCCTCATCAACGGTAAGCACACTGTTGCCACCGCCGACTCCACTGACGCCACTTCCACCACTCGTGCCATCGCCACCGCGTAACAACGTCGCTAACGCCGAATTGGCAGCACTGGAGCGTGACGTTGACATGGCATTAGCAGCTGTTGCCGCCGAACTTAGATGGATATTGTCAAGTGTTGTTGTTGTTGCTGATGAGCCGGCTGAGGAGGATGAGGCAGCCGCAGCCGCAGCCGCCGCCGCTGACGCTGACGCTGATGCTGCTGATGTTGATGTCGCTAATTGAGATGCTGCAATTGTTTCACGGTTCAGCGCCGCTGATTGGGTTAAGAGTTGCAATTTTTTAATTTGCTGCAAGTGAGATGGGAAAATAAGGTGAAATTGAGAGGTGAGAAGAAAAATGTAAAGCAAAAACAAATTAAGCTTAAAATTTAGTACATAATCGTTTGTGTGTGTAGCAAAAGGAAAACTTTGAGTTGGCAATTAGGAATTAGAGAAACCTGAAAGGTATTGTATTGTGAACTATTGGCTTTGGCCATCAGATTTTTTTCACTATGCCAAAAGAGGAAGGAGAAGGAGAATGAGAAGCAGAAAGAGAAGGAGGAGGAGAAGGAGAACGAGAACTAGAAGGAGTACGAGAACTAGAAGGAGAAGAAGAAGCAAAAGGAGAAGGAAAAGAAGAAGGATAAGGATAAGGATAAGGATAAGGATAAGGATAAGGATAAGGATAAGGATAAGGATAAGGATAGGGATAAGGATAAGGATAAGGATAAGGATAAGGATAAGGATAAGGATAAGGATAAGGAAAAGGATAAGGATAGGATAAGGATAAGGATAAGGATAAGGATAAGGATAAGGATAAGGATAAGGATAAGGATAAGGATAAGGATAAGGATAAGGATAAGGATAAGGATAAGGATAAGGATAAGGATAAGGATAAGGATAAGGATAAGGATAAGGATAAGGATAAGGATAAGGATAAGGATAAGGATAAGGATAAGGATAAGGATAAAGATAAGGATAAGGATAAGGATAAGGATAAGGATAAGGATAAGGATAAGGATAAGGATAAGGATAAGGATAAGGATAAGGATAAGGATAAGGATAAGGATAAGGATAAGGATAAGGATAAGGATAAGGATAAGGATAAGGATAAGGATAAGGATAAGGATAAGAATAAGGATAAGGATAAGGATAAGGATAAGGATAAGGATAAGGATAAGGATAAGGATAAGGATAAGGATAAGGATAAGAATAAGGATAAGGATAAGGATAAGGATAAGGATAAGGATAAGGATAAGGATAAGGATAAGGAATAGGATAACGATAAGGATAAGGATAAGGATAAGGATAAGGATAAGGATAAGGATAAGGATAAGGATAAGGATAAGGATAAGGATAAGGATAAGGATAAGGATAAGGATAAGGATAAGGATAAGGATAAGGATAAGGATAAGGATAAGGATAAGGATAAGGATAAGGATAAGGATAAGGATAAGGATATGGATAAGGATAAGGATAAGGATAAGGATAAGGATAAGGATAAGGATAAGGATAAGGATAAGGATAAGGATAAGGATAAGGATAAGGATAAGGATAAGGATAAGGATAAGGATAAGGATAAGGATAAGGATAAGGATAAGGATAAGGATAAGGATAAGGATAAGAATAAGGATAAGGATAAGGATAAGGATATGGATAAGGATAAGGATAAGGATAAGGATAAGGATAAGGATAAGGATAAGGATAAGGATAAGGATAAGGATAAGGATAAGGATAAGGATAAGGAGAAGGATAAGGATAAGGATAAGGATAAGGATAAGGATAAGGATAAGGATAAGGATAAGGATAAGGATAAGGATAAGGATAAGGATAAGGATAAGGATAAGGATAAGGATAAGGATAAGGATAAGGATAAGGATAAGGATAAGGATACGCATAAGGAGAAGGAGAACGAGAAGGAGAAGGAGAAAGAGAAGGAGAAGTAGAGGTAGAAGTAGAAGTAGAAGTAGAAGTAGAAGTAGAAGAAGAAGTAGAAGTAGAAGTGGAAGTAGAAGTAGAAATAGAGGTAGAAGTAGAAGTAGAAGTAGAAGTAGAAGTAGAAGTAGAAGAAGAAGTAGAAGTAGAAGTGGAAGTAGAAGTAGAAGTGGAAGTAGAAGTAGAAGTAGAAGTAGAGGTAGAAGTAGAAGTGGAAGTAGAAGTAGAAGTGGAAGTAGAAGTAGAAGTAGATGTAGAAGTAGAGGTAGAAGTAGAAGTAGAAGTAGAAGTAGAAGTAGAAGTAGAAGTAGAAGTAGAAATAGAATTAGAAGTAGGAATGGAAGTAGAAGGAGAACGAGAAGGACCTTCTGTAAGTGGGAAGTGGCCCCCAGTGGCAATGGAAGTATTACCTGGAAGAAGGTGAAGATGATTCTCAATATAGTAAAAGGGAGGGCTGCCAAAATGGAAAGGTCATTTCCTCCCATGGCATGGAGAAGTACAGCTCTCAAACTCTCAGCCCGCCAGGGATCTTAAGATTAAGTACATCCAATGTGAACAATACTTCAAAATCGAGCTTGTAGAAAAATCATCCTAAAGCCAAGCGGCACTCAGGGCAGTAGCCGTGAGTCCAGTCTGCGCTAGTCGTTTAATGCATAGAAATTCTAAAAAAAGATTTGCCTCAAGAACTCAATACTTCTAGCTTGGGTTCCTAAAAATAGAGGACTTGAGAACTTGAGCCATTTATAGGGTTGAGCCACATACAATAAGAGGAGAACTGGTAGTGGAGAAAGATAGACTTATATAGAAAGGATCACTGGCAACAATCTGCTGGTATACGTCACATCAAAGAAGACCACACGAACCTAGGCTAAAACTTGATTATGCTAGTACTAGTCAACAACCGAATAAGAAAAGTTGCGTAAAAGTAAAAGTAAATCCGAATAGGGGCAAATGGAGGAATGAATGATTGGTTGGTAAATGTTTAGAATAACCTTAAACTCACTTCAGCACTAAAATATATATCTACAAATACGTAAACGTACATATAGCAAATAAAGCAATAATAAATTAATAACGACTAATTATTGAAAGTAAACAAAAAGAAGCAGTAAAAAGAATTTTTATGTGTGTTTTTTTATGCTTCTGTGTATTAATACTCTCAATGCAATGCATTTGAAAACACTAAATCATTTTACTGTTTTGTACTTTTATAGATAACAGAGGCTAATAAATTGTCTTTTACACTTTTAAGGAGTTTATTTTCGTATTTGCTTTTAATGTAATTACCTTAAAAGGAAGCTTACTGCGTTATATCATATTTATTGTGGCCGCTGTGGTGCAGTGGGTAGAGTGCTCGCCTACTATACCCGAGGTCTCGGGTTCAAACCCCAGTCCGAGCAAACACCAAAAAAATTTTTCTAATTAGTAAAAATCCAATTATTGGGGTTTTAAGAGCAGCGGTCACCTCTCGGCAGTGGGCGGCACACCCTCCGAGAGTATTTCTGCCATGAAAAAGCTTCTCATAAAAAAATGCATTCGCCGTTCGGAGCCGGCATAAAACTGTAGGTCCACCCAATTAGTAGGAATAACAAAAAAAGGAGCACACCTCGAATTGGGAGAGAAGCTCGGCCATAAAACTCGTCAGAGTTATAATAGCGCCATTGTATTATATTATTATCATATTTATTACTTGATAATACATTTATGGATCAATTGAAAATTTATTATTTTCTCATTTCAGACGAATAAGTAAGTTAAGATGGCCGGAAGTATGTATTGAGAGACATTACAAAAGATAAATTTTATTCGAATTGAATCTTTATTAGTATACTGAATGATTATATTATAATTCGACTGCGGATCTTTATGCAAAAAATTTAAAATGATTTATTAAAAGTTATATTGATTCAAAACTATATATTCACATTCCAAAGCGAATTTTCTTGCTCTGTTTTGGATATGCAAAATATATGCAACTTATATGCAGGTTATATGCAAATTAAAACTACACCTTTTTTACATCAGATATGGAATTTTAAGTGATATACACAATAAGTAAAGTATAGTTGAATGCAAAAATCATATGTTCTATGCTGAATCTTTTGTGCTATGCAAATATAAAACCCATTAACACCCAAAAACAAACTGCAAATGGGAACTAATTTTTATTATAATAATTTTTAATGTAAAGAGGTAATTTTAGTTGTAGTTAAGACACACAATATACTACAAGTGTTTTCTCCACATTTTCAATGGAAACATTGTGACGCTTATCGGTTAAGATCCGTTTATATGCTGAAAATGAACGCTCAACATCACAAGATGTAACCGGAGCATACTTAAATTCGCTCCAAAATTGACTGGGAATCTGTATTCCAGTTTCTAATATTTTGTTGTCACCTGAAAGTATTTTGGCTACTCCTAATATGACTTCAAAAGCAGGTTCTTTTTTGAAATAGCTTCAATTTTGACCAAAACTATTTGCCCACATGATCCTGACGTAACGTCAAGTCCTTCAAAAGCTTCTGTTATTAAGGCCATTGAAGCCATTAGGGGAACTCCGCGAGACTCTAACTTGCGGATTAAAACTGCTAAACCTCAATTATTATACAAATATGCAAGTTATATGCAAATACGCAAGTTATATGCCATATGCAAAATATGCAGAAATAAATATGAAAATTTAGAATATTTTCTTAATAACTTTCATTTTTCTCTTTAGAACCATATCGCTATCTCTTTTCCTTAAAAATATGCAATTGCATAAAAATCCGCAGTCTAATTATAATATTAGTATAAGCTTAAGCCAAGTTCATCACTGTGGGCTATTAATGTGTAGAATGTAAAATGAATGCTAATAGCACGTCTACACGGAATGTAATTTCACAATTGTCCATCATCTTCGAAACAGATAGATATCGAATCACGTTAAGTTTCATATCGAAATTTCTCAGAATTGTCTTTCACGCAACTGACGAAATCTCGCTAAATTCCATTTCAAATTTTCAGAGCGAATCCTACCAATATGAGGGTATTTGTATACGATGCAATATCTTGGTTGATGTTTATGCTACAAGCATCTATGTCAATGGAAGCATTCTATTCATAAGAGCTTCATTCTTTTACTTGGCAACGCTGCTGTTCAGTTCGACTAACAGCTAAGCGCTTTCAGCTCAACCCGCTTAACCAAGCTAGCTAGCTTAGGCGTCATTGTTGCTTTCCATGTTATTCGCTAAGCTAGCCAGTGTTTTTTCGAGCTTGTGTGCAAAAGAAAGTAGCTAATAAATAAGAGATAGCGCTGATAATATGAATAACGAATGACCGTGTTGTTTGGTCACTTATCGAATTAGTTGGAGGCCCAATTGTAGATATGTCTGAAATGCGAACTTTCTAGCCTTGACAGGCTAATGCTCCCAATCAATTATTACTGTTGTTATCCTATAATTGCGAATAGCCAAGTTTTTCATATTTTTAAACGAAAAAATAAGCTAAATACATACTTATGTGGTTTCTTTGTTTTTGAGTACGTGGCTATGATTCAAGCTTGAGTTAGACGTGGAGCTTTTATATTTTAGGTTTTTTCGGCGACGGTTTCTATTGCATAATTCTTATCAGCTTTTGGTATAAAATAACAACTAGTAAATAGCGGAGAACGGTGTGCACAGAGCCAAAAAGTTCACCTACAATCAAAGAGACTGCCACCTAAAAAAGCTATTTGGCCGAGGAGAGGGAGAGGGGACAAAATTGAAGAAATTTTTGCTAGAAATTCTTCTGGATTTTAGCTTGAATTTCTTCTTAAATTTATTTAAAAGGATATCGTCTGAAAACGAGAAGATAACTTCTTGTTTATTAATTTTTTATGTCATTTTGTAAAAAAAATTAAATTGTTAGAAGAAATCTGCTTGTTTTTAGGAGAAAATTTTTATAAAGCAAATCAATAAGGACATCCTCTAATTTTTACTTGAACCTTTTTGAATTTATTAAAAAGGAAAACTTTTTATTTTTGAAAGAGCCCTTATTAATTCAAATTTTGCTTTAAACGTCTTAACATACGTACATACATACATATGTACATATATACTCGTACATACTAGAAGTATGCATAACAGTTATTGCATCAGCCACGTTTTATGCGTGCAATTACATGTTCAAGAAATTGAAAGGGAGAACTTTTTATTTTTAAAAGAGCTCTTATGTATTTCCTCCGTTCGTCAATTTCACTACGGCTTTGCACATTTCTACAATTCTCAAACGATTAATGAAGCACTTGGTATAAAGAGTTTATTATGTCCATCTGCACTTATATGAAATGAAATTTTGCCCTTTGTCTGAATAAGTCCTAGGAAAATACTAGTTGACTAATTATGTTTTCCGATGAAAATCAAGATTCTCTTCTTAATAATATTAAACAGGGTTTCTTCTTAATTTTACAGGTTATCTGCTAAATTTATGTGAAAAGGTTTCCATATTTATTCTAGGAGTCATCTTCTAAATTTTATTTAATAGGTTTTCACCTTAGTTTTATAGGTTATCTCTTAAATTTTACTTAAAATGATTTCATCTAAAATCCACGGGTCATTTTCTTAATTATATTGAAAAGGTTTTCATATTAGTTTTACAGATTATCTACTTAGTTTTATTAAAATGAAATATCCAGTAATAATAAGACGGGCATCTTATTGGAGAGAAAGCATAGAGAAATCCGCTAAACTTTGTTCTAATTTATAGGGCATTTTAGGTGGTATTTTGGCTCTGTGTGATACCTTGATTTAGGGTAACGGCTAACTTAGTCCTGAAACAGAATAGAATAGCTAAGGAAGGCTTAACCATACATTTTATAACCTAGAGTGGTTACATACATATGTACAGGTACTTTAAAAATGCGGCAGCTATAAGCTACAGAGGGTCCGATTTGGTTGATTTTCTTACCAGCTCCCCAGCTGGTATTTACAGGAATTAGGATTTTCACCAATGTTAAAATAAAATTTTATATGTTCGTAAAGTTTTTTAAGGTATCTATTCATGTAAAATATTGCTTGCTCGTTACATTATTTGGATGCTGTCAAAAGCGTCATAAGTTCGATGATCGGTTACAAATATTATATGCACATAACCACATACATACATACTCGTATACACATCCCTTTATAACCTCTTTCTAGTTCTGGGGGGCCAATAGCTTTTTGCAAAACTTTATTGGCAGTTTAGCGATGACAATGCCAAAATTTATATTGACGCATGACAATAACTTTTCATGCACAACTGCAGCACAACAACAAGAACAAAAGCAGAATAAACAACAATAACAATAAAAGCAATACTAAAAACAAAAAGTAAAATTTATTTACAAAAGCAAACATAACTGCATGTGCATAAAAAAGGGTAATAACTGCTGCTACTGCTGCTGCTGCTGCTGCAACATCAATTGCTCTTGTTACGAGATTTTGTGTTACATCATTGTTTGCAGCAAATTTAAAGGAAAACGTCTAGCTCGTTGTGCGAAATGACTTGTGCGAAATTTGCCAAATACAAAGATGCATATCTATACATATGTATACTTATATGTGCATATGTCTCTAGACACGCATGATTAAATATCAATAGTGTTGCTGATAAATGGATAAACGGCGAATGACTGCATTTCGTTTGAAATGCGCTTTGGCAATTCGCAGTTCGCACTAAAATATTCTCGGTGCTAAAGTCTGAATAGAGATTTTTATGTATGTTGCTAAAGGTTCAAATCGATATTTGTATAGCCATACGCATATGTATGTACATATAAAAACATGCACTGCAGCAAATATAGGGGAGAGTTACGAAGAGCGATAGTCTCGCACAAAAACGGTCCATAACTCGCTCAGAACTGGCTCTAAAGGAAATATGTATACCAACAACGTGCTTTAAATTATTAAGCGGAGTGTAATTTCAGCTATCGTGTTCCCTATGCTCTAATAAGTCAAAATTGTAAATTTCACACAATTTATAAAATTTCCCAAAAAGGGAAATCTTTCCAAAATCAATTAAAATGATTTTTCTAAAGGTCTAAACGAGTCATAGTGACAAAATTGAAAAAAAAAAAAACTTCCAAAAAATGTTTTTCTAAAGCTTTACTAAGTAAAAATGGTAATTTCAAAACAATTCTACTAATTTCCAAAAATTCCCAAAAAGGGAAATTTATAAAAAATCTTAATAAAATGGTTTGTATTAAACTTCAGTTAGTTAAAATAATTAATTTAACGAAATTGTATTTATTAACAAAGTAATTGAAAAGCAAAAAAAAAATTAAAATTTCCTAAAAAATAGAATTTTTTGAAATTAGTTAAAGTCGTTTCATTGAAGTTTCGCTGAGTCAAAATGCTAACTTTCACACAATTATACTAATTTCCAAAAATTCCCAAAAAGGGAAATTTTTATAAAATCAACTAAAAGTGTTTGCATGAATAGCTAAGCGAATCATAGTAGTAAAATTAAAAAAATGTCCCAAATTATAATTTTCCAAAAAGGGAAATTTTTATAAAATTAGATAAAACCGTTTTACTCAAGTCAAAATGGTTAAATTTCACACAATTATACTAATTTACAAAATTTCCCAAATAGGGAAATTTTAAAAGAATTTAATGAAATGGTTTGCATTAAACTTTAATTAGTTCAAATGATTAATTTAATGAAATTTTATTTATTAACAAAATTTTCCAAAAAGGAAAATTTTTACAAAATAAGATAAAACCATTTTCCTCAAACTTTACTAAGTCAAAATGGTTAAATTTTGCACAATTATACTAATTTATAAAATTTCCCCAAAAGGGAAATTTAAAAAGAATTTAATAAAATACGCAAACCATTTTTAGTTATTTAAACTTAACTTTAATTAGTTAAAATGATTAATTTAATGAAATTTTACTTATTAACAAAATTTTGCATAAAAGGAAATTTTACTAAAAAGGGGAATTTCACAAAATTGAGTAAAAGTGCAAAAAATAAGTGAATATTTTAAAAATATAAAAACACGCTTAGACTTTTTTAACTCTCACTTCTGCAAAAATCAATATTAGTTAATATGTTGCATACTTTTAGGCTGGGATCAAATTACATAAATACATGCATATGTATACGTGAAGCTAATAAAAGCGTGTTAAACAGGTTTTAAGATTTAAAATATCTGTGCCCTTTTTAGTAATTTTTAAACTATCCAAGAACTCTCCATTTAAGAGACAGTTCTGAACGCGTTCTAGAGTTCTGCAGAGTGGGGCAATTAACACTTCGTAGAATATTTCGGTCTACATTTGTGGAAATCTTAAATTTGGCCAACATAACATAAGCAAATCTCAACAAACTTGTATTCAAAGAATTTCCCGCTGAGCCTTTTACTATATAAATATTTCCTAGTGGGTATGAGCTTCATACATGCATACATATATCTATACAAATATAATTTTAGATATACTTATGTATAGTATGAGCGTAAATAATTCAATATGTGCGTTCTCTGATTTCTTTGTAACTAAATTTTTATTCGATTTTGAGTTCGTAGAATATAAGTATTATATGTATATGAATTTGTTGTTGTATTTTTCGGATTTCTGTATTTGTATTTGTATTTGTATTTGTATTTACACTTATTTACACAGACGACTATTTGTCTGATAAACGACCGATATCGAGATCTTTTTTGTTTCTTGTTTTATCAGTAATTGATTGCTAAGCTAAAGCTTGTAAAACATTTAAATTCAATTTAACAAAAAATGGAATGATGAGGAAATTATCTACGCAGACTGCTGGACGTATGAAAGACATACCAGCAACAAATTTAATATTTGCCGTAATTTTTAGGACACGAGTAGAGCATCCATAGTAGCAGAATCTGTGATGTAGTGAATTGGAATGAGTGCAAGCAATTTGAAAGTAAATTCAATCAATTGTTTACTGCGTTTGTGATTTCTTTGTTGTTTGTGGTATGTGATACATATATATCGTCGCTGCGCCAACAAATTCAGTTATATGTTTTTTTTTCGATTTTTTTTATTACATATTTGTTTAGCGCTATCCGCTAGCCACGTTTCTGCATTTCCCGTTTTCTGATATCCTTCTTTGGTTAGAAGTTATCAAACACAGCTATATGCTCTCAGTAATAGAAATGCTCTGTAAAATCAGTTATACATCTATTTTCGTATAATTGTTTTTTGATTTCAGGTTATTTTTGTGTAAAATAATTATTTAAAAAAAGCGTATGTGACCAATTTTCAAAATAGGAGGGGCACTGGTCAATTAAATAATGCATTTCCAAGCTATCGCTAAGCATCGGACCCTAGCGAAGAATTGTATACACATCTTTCACGATTTCTTACCCCCACTAGCAAATTTAAACAATTTGTATAAAGAGCTATGTGCTGTAAAACGGCGCAAATGCTTCCTGCGAAGTGGTTGGTTAAAAAAAGTAAAAAAAATTGCACAAGTCTATTACATATGTGTAGTATAATTAGTTAACAATTCAAACTAGAAAAAATATTCTCTAGGATCACCAGAAAACGGGTTTTTTGCTCTCCTGAAAAGTTGCTGAAAAACGTATAGCTCTTTTTGGTTGGCGCAGCTACGATATGTATGTAATGTGGAAATTGGCAAGCCATGCTGTTGCTTGAAAACGAAAAGAAAAGGACTATGGTGTAACTTGGAGAAAATAATATATTTTATATATGTGTATTACAGGATATATAGAGGTTGAGTATGTTTAATGTTATTTTAAAAATATCTTGTCTAACATATGAAATAAAAAATAAAAAGATTTTTTTAAGTCCTCTAATTATGTTTTTTATATCAATATATCGCTAGCTTAGAGTGCAAACTGTGTAAGTCCATTTTTATGAAAAAGTGTTTTTAAGTGTAGAAAGCCAAAAAAATCGAATACGCATCACGCTAAACAAGTCTGTGATACTTGTCATATTTCTACTCGTTGTTATTCACTGATACGCAAATTGTGTACACTAAAAATAAAATTTCGTAAAATAACTACGAAACACTTTCGTAGTCTAGAGATTCGTAATATGTACGAAAGTTTCGTATATATTACGAAAGCATTTTTCTCAACAAAATCTAATTTTACGAATCTTTCGTAAATATTACGAAAGGGCTTTCGTAAACCATTTTCTAATATTTTTTTCGTATATATTACGAAATATTTCGTAAATATTACGAAACACTTTCGTAAATTTTCTTAAAATTATCTTTACGAATAATTTTGTATATTGTACGAAAGTTTTCGTAACATTATCAAAGGATTAAAAGATTTAGGAAATACTTTCATAATATATACGAAATACTTTCGTACAATAATATTTTACTGTACAAGTCTTCTTTCATTGTAAAGTGTTGAGTTGGTGCAATAATATCAAAAATTATTTTAAGTAGTAAGTGCGTAATGAAATAATGCGTAAAAGAATAATAATATAATAATATAATAAATAAAAAGACAATATTGATATACAAAATAAACTGTGATATTTTCCAACTTAATTAAACTTAAATGTGAGTACATTAGTTGCATTTACTTTTTCCTTTTTTCGGTCTTATGTATTTTCCTAAATAAATACTCAATAAAATAATATAAAGAGATATTTCTACACTCAGAGAAAAAATTTTAAAAACATATGAAAATGTGCTTAAAATTGGCAAAAACGTATTTAAAAGTGATGTAGATACGACCATTTTTATTTTAAAAAGGTTCATTGTAAAATTGTAAAATCAAGAAAACATTTTAATTTAAAAATATTTATTTTTAATTCAAGCCCTATGAGATTTTGAACCTGAAACTTTTATTCCCTTCATTTTAATTTTCAATTTAAAAATTATTCTATTTAATCCAAAATACATTTTTATTTCTAAAGTTTCATTTTAAATTTACAATTTTAATTTTTAAAATAAAAACAATCTGGTTTAAAACGTGCATTATAATAATAAAATTTTTTTTTCTCCGAGTGTAGCTGCTTGAATTTTAAGGTTTTAAGTAGTTTCCCTTTATCTTTATCTTTATCTTTATCTTTATCTTTATCTTTATCTTTATCTTTATCTTTATCTTTATCTTTATCTTTATCTTTATCTTTATCTTTATCTTTATCTTTATCTTTATCTTTATCTTTATCTTTATCTTTATCTTTATCTTTATCTTTATCTTTATCTTTATCTTTATCTTTATCTTTATCTTTATCTTTATCTTTATCTTTATCTTTATCTTTATCTTTATCTTTATCTTTATCTTTATCTTTATCTTTATCTTTATCTTTATCTTTATCTTTATCTTTATCTTTATCTTTATCTTTATCTTTATCTTTATCTTTATCTTAGTCTTAATCTTAGTCTTAATTTTTAATTTTTATTTTTTTTTGTTTTTTCATTTTCTTTTTCAATTTCTTTTTTTCTTTTTCTTTTTCTTTTTCTTTTTCTTTTCCTTTTTCTATTTCTTTTTTTTCTTACTTTTTCACAGGGGTATCTGTTTAAGTGGATCGGAACGACGTCCACATTTGCAAATTGCGATTTCCAAAGTTTCCTATGTTTGTAAGAACACGTATAGGCAATAAGTACCTCTTATTTTATTAGTTACTAAAATTAATATTAATATAAATATAAAATATTAAAATAAATAAAAAACTTTTAAATGAATTGAATAAATTAATTTCAGTAGATATTTAAAACTAAAATGAAATTATCAAAACTTATTCTTATGCATATATAAAACATCTTTCTCTTAGCATTATTTTATTGATATACATATTTTGAAAAAGTTTTCAAATTTCGTTGAAATATACATCATATGTACATAAATATATGTATGTAATAATTAAGGTATTTTTAACTTTAAGCTAAAAAATAATTTGGTCAATTGTACAACAATTTGACAGCTCTAAGAGCCTTCGTAAATGTACGAAAGCGGTTTCGTAATATTTACGAAATCTTTCGTTGCTCAAAAGTACGAAAGTATTTCGTAAATAGTACGAAAGCCTTTGTAAATACTACGAAAGTATTTCGTAAATACTACGAAAGTCTTTCGTAAATACTACGAAAGTCTTTCGTAAATAGGACGAAACCTTTCGTAAATACTACGAAAGTATTTCGTAAATAGTACGAAATAGCTTTCGTACTATTTACGAAACCATTCGTTGCTCAATTTTACGAAAGAATTTCGTAATATGTACGAAAGATTTCGTAATATTTACGAAATATTATTTTGAGTGTAAGTCCAAAAAGCGAAGAAAATTGTGTAAGTCCAAAATTTTTATATGAACAGAAATTTTTTTTTCATTTTGAAATTTTTTTATTTTTTGTTTTTTGTCTCTCCTACAAAGTTTGAAAAAAGGACTTACACAATTTGCACTCTAAGCTAGCGATATTATCTCTTTCCAAAACGGGTTTTTTTTTCAAATTCACTTTCATACAAATCTCTTACCTGTTGGCTATTTAGCGATTGCGTATTCTGCATAACTTTATCAAGTATGTGCAATATAATTTCCGCAGCCATTTCGCGCTCCAATTGTGTGCCTTTGATTTGTAAGTAGACATCGATCTGGAAAAGTATAGGCAAAAGTATAGAGGGAATAAATTAACGATATAAAAATTAAGCAGCGATACACGGTAGATATGTAGGATAGTTCCATGAGACGAATCTCAAGTTTTCAGAGAATAATCGTTCATAGAACTAACTGAATAACAAGAGTTGGGTTGATGGACTAAAGGGAAAATGCAGACATAGTGTTTTAACCAAGAAGCTTAGTTGTGTATATATGGTATAAGACTAAGTTCTGAGGCTACTGTAATTCAGCAAGGTTCATGTATCAAGACCACATTAGTTGGTTCAAGTACTTGGAAAAAATCTGCTATATGATTGTTAATCTTCTTCTTTTAGAGCAATAAATATCCGTAAATCTTCTTACTTAATTCTTGTGCAATTTTTCAACCATTCACAAAAAAAATCAACATAAAGAGCGCTTGAAAATCATTTACATAAATTCTTTAGTTACCGCTCACTGAAGCCTTTAAGAAAACTTTTCGCCTGCTCATTTGTCAAATTTTCGCGCTTACCAAACCGAAAAAGTGAGATTTTCTTGGGCCAACGAAAAAGATGCAAAAGAAGCAGCACGACAAAGGGCAGAGGTTGAAAAGTAGAAGATTTAAAAAAAGTAAATATGTAAAAGTGCGCAGAAATGTATAAAATGTCAGGTGAAAAAGAGATAGAGAGATTGTTAGAGAGGAGCGGAGCAAAAAAGTAGAAGCAACAAGAAGAAGCAACAGAAATAAGCGGGCAAAAAAATTACAGCTTGAAAATGCTAAGACGGCTTATTTCTTTAAAAATAGATTTCTTTTATATACGTATTATAGCTTCTATATATGTATGTACGTATTTGTATATGTTTACTACCAAAAAAAAAAAAAGACAGACGGATGCGCTTGTTGCCGCTTTGCTACCTTTGCCATTGCGGCTGTTTTTTTTTTGCACAAGTGCACATGCACCCGAACTTTAACATATATATCGCAAGTCTTTGCCGCTGCCTTGCAATTTCTTCTTAGACATGGGCATGATTCTTGCCACATTTCCTTTACAATCGTACTTGTGCCTTTGCTGGAAACCACTCAATGCACCGTTGAAGCGGGTGTATGTTGAAAAAAGGCAATACAAAAGTAAAATACCAAAATAAAAAGCAAAGCAGATAACAAATCATATAAAAGCAATGGTGTTGGCAGCTTATCTTGAGAGCGCCAGAATAAAAAGTGCTTTTATGTACAGACCAAGCAATGAAAATGCTAAAAATGACGCTGTCGATATTGATGATGATAATGATGATGATTATCATGATGACGATGATGGTGATGAAGATGATGATGATGGTGAGGCTGATGGCGGCATCTTCCAAAAAAGGTGGCTTAAATGAGGTAGTGTAATTTTTCATGCAACTTAAAATGCATTTTTATATCAAATTTTTGGGTATAACGTATGGATATGAGTACGAATATGTAATATATCTTACTTAATTATGCTACTAAGTATGAGCCTCAGTATAAGTAGTCGAGTTTAGGTAGTCGAGTACTCGTATTAGAGTTAAATGAAAATTTAAGGCAAATGTTGAAGTTCATTTACGACGTAAATTTTACGTTATTGAATTTGGTAGTTAAAATAATTTAAGTGAGTTTTTATAGGCGATCTTAGCAGCTATTATCTGGTTAGAGCAATGAGTAACAGTTTGGTTTTTGGGACATTTTAGTTTTATCTTAATTTTGCAAAGAAAAATATATGTGAAGTTCGTTTTGCGCTAGAATATAAATTTTAACAAAATTTATCCAGTGGGAAATTCTTTTGGGAAATTTTCGTTTCAACTTGATTTAGCAAAAAAATTTACTTAAAATTTATTTTGCGCTAAAATATAAATTTTAACCAAATTTACGCAGTGGGAAATTTTCAGGGAAATTTTTATTTTAATTCTTTTTTTTTAAGTTACGAAGAGTTAATTTTGCGCTAAGATATAAATTTTAAAGAAATTTCCCTAGCGAGAAATTTCTGTTTCAAGCTGATTTGGCACGAAAAAGTTCCTTGAAAATTATTTTGCGCTAAAATATAAATTTTAACACAATTTCCCCAGTGGGAAATTTTTAGGCAAATTTTTATTTATATTTGTTTTTGCAACGAAAGTTACGCAAAGTTCATTTTGCGCTAAAATATAAATTTTATAGAAAGTTGCATAATGAGAAATTGTTAGGGAAATTTTTTTTCAACTTAATTTGGCAAGAAATAGTTACTTAAAATTGATTTTGCGCTAAAATGTAAATTTAAACCAAATTTCCCCAATGGGAAATTTTTAGGGAAATTTTCATTTCCATTTTCTTTTTAAGAAAAGTTACGAAAATTTTATATGCGCTAAAATAACAGTTTTAATCAAATTTCGCTAGTGCATGGGTATGAGTATTGAAGTATGAGTAAATAGTTATTCGATGAGTGTTAGGTTGAGTGTTAGGTTGAGTGTTAGGTTGTGTATTGGGTTAAGTATGAGTATGCGTATGAAAATACGTATGAGTCTGATGTAGAAAAATCTATAAGCCAGTCTAAGAAATATTAAAAATATGTTCAAAAAAATCGTAGCCAAAATAAAATCCTCTTAAGTTTAAGTACTCCATCGAATTCTTCAGCAAATTTAAACAATCAAATTTCCAAAACAAAAAATATTTTACAAGCAAGTCACACACTCAAGCGCTTGTTGTTTACCTCAATTGCAGCGCAACACCAATAACGCTTGCCAACACGGCGTATACGTGACATTTTTGTGTTGAGTGCATTTAAGCAAAAAATAAAAAAACGAAAACAACAAAAACAAAAAAGAGAAAATATCATGAGCATAAACAAGCGATGAAACAAAAGCTGCACAGTGTTGTTGCTGACATGAAAGCGGCGTACAAAGAGGCATGTTAAACAAGTAGGAGCGCGGCTGTCTTCGGCCGTACCGAAGACTTCATACCTTTCATGAACGGGTCTGATTTAGTTTAGCTTACCCATATTTTGACCTTGAAAGTTCATAGTAACATCGTTTAGGTCCATATGGGTACGAACACAGCAAAGTTTCAAGTCCTTATCCGTTTAAATGGAGAAGTTACACCCAAAAATATCCATATCTGAACAATCGGTTGTATGAAAGCTATATATTATAATGGTACGATCTTGACAAATTTCAGTGTCACTATTTAGGTCCATATGAGTAAAAATACTTCAAATTTTCATGTCCTTATCAGTTTAAATGGAGAAGTTATACCCAAAAATGTCCATATCTGAACAATCGGTTGTATGGGAGCCATATTTAATAGTGGTCCGATCTTGCTAAATTTCGGAGACATTATTTAGGTCTATATGGGCACAAATTCTTCAAAGTTTCATGCCCTTAGCTGTTTAAATGGAGAAGTTATACCCCAAAATTTCCATATCTGAACAATCGGTTGTATGGTAGCTATATGTTATAGTGGTCCGATCTTGACAAATTTCGGAGACATTATTTAGTCTATATGGGTACAAATACTTCAAAGTTTCATGCCCTTAGCTGTTTAAATGGAGAAGTTATACCCAAAAATGTCCATATCGGAACAATCGGTTGTATGGGAGCTATATGTTATAGTGGTCCGATTCGGCCGATTCCGACAAATGATCAGCTTCTCCCAAAAATACACTAACATTTCGAATTTCATGCAGATATCTCGAAAACTGAGGGACTAGTTTGCGATCAAACAGACAGACAGACAGACGGACATGGCTTAATCGACTCAGATCATGATCCTGATCATATTGGTATATATTTTGGTAGGTCTGCCACGATTCCTTCTGGTACTTTCACTATTCGTGTTTCGGCACAAAGTTATAATACCATTTCATTCCCATGAAAGGTATAAAAAGTAGATACGTAACGATTGCTTGGACAACAATTTTTTCGATTCTATTATTGTTGTTTTTGTAGTTACTACATTTCGCAGCACAAAGGGCACTTCAACATTCCGCAATGCTCTCTCCATACGCAATCTCATTTTTCGCTTGTCAATTTTGTTGTTATTTAAGCTATCACTGCAACACCATCTACCATTTACCATCATCTACCAACTACTACCATTCATCCCTCTCTCTCCCCACCACTTACCTCTTGCAACATATCAATGAGAAATCCCGCCTCGCCAGGCAAAAAGCGTTTATAACGTTTGTTGGTATAGCCCAGGCATGCCTTCAATATGGCCGATGAGTTTGTTTGTTGATAGCCAGCGCTTAAAGCACGAAATTTATTGTAAATCGCCAAAAGTTGATCGTGTACGCATAGCGAAAAATCGGGTAACAACCATGTCGAATTCGTTGTGTCGTGGCTTTCACAAATGCGCCGCGAATGACCCTCAAAGCCGCGTGGACAATCGGCCGCAATGGCAGCGCCTGGTGCCGATGTCGGCCAACGTACACCATACAAAGTATCGCTGTGACAAACGTGCACCGCATTTCGGTCGATAACTGTAATATAGACGCTCTTCGATACGGGACGTACGGTATTTGAGACAATGCATGTGTACTCGGCGGATTTCTGAAAAAAAATAAAAATAAAAATAAAGGAGAGGAGAGAAAGCAAAATAAAAGTGAAATTAAATAAATTAAATGGACAAGCGTATTAAGGAAAATTGTAAAATGCAATTGCAATAAATAAAGGCAGTTAAAAAAGAAAAAAAGGACAATGTGAGTTAAAAAAAAAATAAATTTAAAACAGCGAATATCTCTAGATTTGTGAGTCTGTTGAAAGCTTTGGCTTGAGTCTGTATATGTACATACATACCTATGTACATTAGGGTGGGGCGATTTACTAATCTATATCTACGTTTTAGGGAATAACTCTTCAATTTTTGCAGCTAAAATTCTGAAATTTTGTATTTAGAGCATTTATTGTACACAAAGCGCTGTCGGCGAAAATCATCGGTATCGGATGACTATAACATAGATGAAGCATACCGCAATTTTGGGCCAAGGAAAAAAAGTGCATTCTAGTTTTCCTATACCGGAAGATAAATTAATATGAAAAAAACAAGCAACCAAAAAGTTATAAATTAATATTTTAAAATACTGTTCATATATTGTATTGACTTATGTGTAAAAAGTTTTCAAAAAAAAATTAAGATGTATTATACACAACAAGAGATAATCGCGAAAATATGCGATTTTGGGCATTCAGCCTCCATAACCGGAAATCACGCTATATCTCGAAAACGGATCATCCGATTTTAGTTTCGATTTCATATCTGGATTCAGCATAAAATTCTGCTTCAACTCTATGTGCATATTGGCCTGGATATTTTTTGTCGATTTTTGCCAAATTTTTATTTTCAAAAATTCGTCTTGGTTCATAAAAACCAAATTCCGGAACATCAAAATTAATTTTAGACAAGTGTCGTGGAGGAGTTTTCTACTCAGAAAAATGAGAGGAATCCAAATTTCGATCGCGCGGTATCGATTAATTTTCCTCCATACAAATCGCCGCCACCCTAATGTACATGCATATGCACCACTCACCTGTATATTATTTATCTTCAATATACTACCATCGGGATACAAATCTTCCCACATCACTGTGGCCGGATTCGATTGAAATAATATACCATTGCGTGTCCAACTATAGCCGAGCTGTGCATAACGTTTGATGTCATCGTTGCCCGGTGAGAGGCAACGTACGCGCAGCGAATCACCACGTTGCAGTGTAACGCTTGCCGGATCGACTCGCAGGCGCGGCGGTGATTTGATATGCACGTGCAGTGAACGACATTGTTCAATGCCCCAATCGGTGACCTGGAACGAGTTAAATGCAAGTTTAAGGCAAATGTTGAAGTTCATTTAAGTTGCTAAATTTGGCAGGTAAAATATTTTTTTGTTATTTTTTTTTTAGCAGCAATTAATTTGGTAGCACAATAAGTAACAGTTTTGCTATTGGGCAACTTTTATTTCAACTTAATGTTTCCAGAAAAAGTTATGTAAAGTTCATTATGCGCTAAAATAGAAATTTTATAGAAATTTCCCTAGTGGGAAATTTTGTGGGACATTTTTTTCAACTTAATATTGCGTTAAAACTTAAATTTTTCTAGTGGGACATTTTGAGGAAATTTTTGTTTCGACTTAATTTTGCAAGTAAAAGTTGCGTAGTGTTTATATGCGCTGAAATATAGATTTTGTAGATATTTTTCTAGTGGGAAATTTTATAGAAATTTTTCTAGTGGGGAATTTTTAGGATAATTTTTTAATTTTGCAAGTAAAAGTTACTCAGTTTTTATTTGCGTTAAAATATAAATTTTATAGAAATTTTTCTAGTGGGAAATTTTATAGAAACTTTTCTATTGGGGGAAATTTTTAGAAAATTTTTATTTCAACTTAATATTGCAAGAAAAAGTTATGTAAAGTTCATTATGCGCTAAAATAGAAATTTTGTAGAAATATCCCTGGTGGGAAATTTTTAGGGGAATTTTTTTTCAACTTAATTTTGCAAGTAAAAGTTACGTAGTGTTTAATTGCGTTAAAATATTAATTTTGTAGAAATTTTTCAAGTGGGAAATTTTATAGAAATTTCTTAAGTGGGAAATTTTGAGGAAATTTTTGTTCCAACTTAATTAACAAAATTGATTTCCCAATGCATTTGAAAGCTAATAAAAACGGTTTTAAAAAATTTCCCTAATGGGATTTTTTTTCAACTTGATTTTGCAACCAAAAAGCTCACGCAATTTTTGCGCAAAAATATAAATTTTGTAGAAATATCCTCTTTGGGATCTTTTTTGGGTAATTTTTTGTTTCAACTTGATTTTGCAAGAAAATTTATGTAAAGTTTATTTTGCGCCAATATATAAATTTTATAAAAATTTTCCTGTGTGGAAATATTTATGGATTTTTTTTCAACTAAATTTTGCACAAAATTGATTTTTCACAATGCATTTAAAAGTTAATAAAAGAGATTTTACAAAATGGAATTTTTTTCAACTGCATTTTGCAAGCAAGGTATGTAAGTGAAGTGCATTATGCGCTAAAATATAAATTTTATACAAATTTCCCCTATGGGAAATTTTCAGCAACATTTTTTTTTTCAATTAGATTTTGCAAGAAAATTTTACGTAAAGCTTACTTTGCGCTAAAATTCAAATTTTGTGCAATTTTCCCTAGTGGAAAATTTTTAGCAACAGTTTTTTTTTCAATTAAATTTTGCTAGAAAATGTTACGTAAAGCTTACACTGCGCTAAAATCCAAATTTTGTGCAAATTTTCCTAGTGGGAAATTTTTAGGGAAATTATTGTTTTCAGCTTAATTTGAACAAAATTGAATTATCAATGCATTTATAAGTTAATAAATGAGATTTTACAAAATTTCCCTAATGGAAAATTTTTTCATCAACTGAATTTTGCAACCAAAAGGTTAATTGACGCAAAAAAAAATATTACTTTCATAAAAAAATTTAATATTATGCAACTGAAACCTATTTTTTGTACCAAATTAATTTAAAAAATTCTCCACTTAGTAAAAAAGCACCCGTTAACATCTACGCAAGTACTATATATGTAGGTACGTGCATGAAACCTGCAAGTCGACTCAAATTTATAAAAATTACCGCATAAACATTACTTTTAAGCTGAAGCAAATGCAAACTTTTTTTGGAATTTCAAGAAAATATTTTACCTTAGTCGTAGAACAAACACACATACGTACATATCGTCGCCTGAGAAAACGAATGTCGTATGTAGCAAAACATAATTTCGAGAAAATCGACTTTGAAGTTTAAATTGGAAATTCTCAAAAACTGTACAAGAGATTTTTCTGTTATTTGGACGAGCTGTAGATAGTATTATATATTTTGACTTGCAATTTGCAAAAGTAGGATATCTTTAAAATTATGGAAGATTCAGTATGCTTTTGTCGTATGTGACGTCTGAGCAGCAATACCTCTTTATAATAGCATATTCGACGAAAATTCTTCTATTTTTTCAAACCCGAATGGTTATGAGGCTGACATTTTTTAAGATATCGACTTGAAATTTGGCAGTTGCATATATTTTGATGATACTTTGATCATTTGTCGGAATCCACCACATCGGACTAATATAAGATATAGCTCCCATACAACTGATTGTTCAGATATAGCTGTTTTCGGGTATAACTTCTTTATTTGAGGAGATAAGGATATGAAACTTTGAAGTAGTTGTACCCATATGGACCCAATAAATGCCACTGAAATTTGTTAAGATCGGACCACTATAGCATATAGCTCCCATACAACTGATTGTATAATGATATAATGTTATTTGGGATATAACTTCTCCATGTAAAGAGATAAAGGCATGGAACTTAGGGGTATTTGTACCCATATGGACCTAATAAATGTCACCGAAATTTGTCAAGATCGGACCACTATAGAACTATAGAATATAGCTCCCATACAACCGATTGTTCAGATATAGCTGTTTTCGGGTATAACTTCCATATTTAAGGATCAAATTATACTAAACTTTGCAGTAATTTGTATTATACTACAATAAAATATGTCAGTGAAAATCATTCAGATCGGATCACTATAACCTATAGCTCCGATACAATATTTTGGTTTATTCTCAGTAGCTCAGCGTGCCGCGACATATGTTTAAAATAAACAAAAACGAATTTATATGGAAATTTGTCGTATGTGTCTCACATACGACAAAAGCATACCCAAATGGTAGTAATTTTGTAACATACAACAATTGCATACTAAATAACTCAAAAACTAAAAGAGATAGAAAATAATGGATTGGAAAAATTAAAAGATTAGGTCCGATTTAGTTATTCTGCATCAAACACAATCGTCGATTTTCACATACGACATTCGTTTTCTCAGGCGACGATATGTATGGACATACACAAAGTCAAACACGCATATAGATGCACACTTGCACACAAATTTTAATTAACAACGAGTATCTACTCCTCCATTGGCATTAAGCTCTGCTCTGTTTCGTTGTTGTAATTACTCAAATTGTGTATAGTTTTGCTGTTAGACTGAGTTCTTGATGTTGTTACTGCCATTGCAGCTTTTGCCTTTTTGCTGTCATTTTACAACAACAACAACAAAAGGCAATAATTTATGTAGCAACTAATGCACACAAGTAGGTACACACCTACACACACTCAATCGACTTTCGACGCTTCAAAATTTTCTGGTTTTTTTGCTTTGATTTCTATTTTAATGGGTCAGTAATGGTTGGATAGATACATAGTAGAAGGAGCAGAAGTAGTAGAAATGTGTGCAAGTTGAAAGCAGATGAAGAATTAGAAGAGGAAGGGCACTAGAAAAACACCCACATAAATTAAGCAAAATAGTTCACTAGAGCAACTAACTCCCCCATTTACTCTATTATTTTGCTATAAAATCGATAGTTTTCGCATTTTTCTTGCATTTTTCCCCACTTTTTTGTTTAAAGATTTTCTTATGGTCATCTTTTGGCAAAATGTGTTACACGTTGCAAGCACTACAATTGCCCAGCGCGTGCTTGCTCGTTCGTAGCAGCAGTAATGGCAAATTTCTAAACAATATTTTCTTGCAAAACTTGCAGGCGACGTGTAGAAAATATTTCACAATAAAAGGACTCGCTTTATTTTGTTTTTCTTCTTCTTTTTTTGTGGTGATTTATTTTAATTTATTTTTTTTTTCTTCGTGCTTGCACTGCAACCAATTAAGTAAAGAGTTGGAAAGTTCTTGTAGGAAGTTCAGCGTGTGTATGCTATTGAGTAGTTTTGTAGTTTATGTGGCAGGTGTGGCAGCATACTTAATATGTATATAAATAACAGAAATTTTATGCATAAATACTTAATGCTAGCAATAATTTTATATTAAGTTGCTTTGCAGAGTTTTTTAATGAAATATATCGATGGGCTAGTGCACAAACCGGATAAGTGCAGGTTTTGGCGAAACTGAGTTAATTGCATTTTTGGAATCATCAACACTATACCTACCTCGTGTGTAATTTTTTTAAGCAAATTATCAATAATGGCGGAGATATGCGATGGCATAATCAGTTAAGTGCTTTGAAAATGAAATATTTGTTGTGCACAAACCGGATAAGCGCGTTTAGAAATTCAAATTTTCTATAAACATAATTTTTCTTGTGCACAGAAATTCCAAGTGCCACAAAATAAAAATTTATGCTCGATATCCTATAGATTATTATAGACTTATATAGTGATATTTATGTCGTTTTCGATTCGCCATCACACAAGCGAGGTCGGATCGAACAAAAATGTTTGAACCCATAATGAGTAGTAGCCATACTCGCTAACTGGTCGATAAAAATTTCCCTCTGCTCGCTATCATTCACATATAAATTTGACAGAAGGAAATTTATAGCCAGCAGAGAAATTGTGAATCGAAAGCGGCTTTACACAAATAGTTGTTTTAATGGCTAGTCTATATCTATATATTTATATGTACCTATGTATGTATGTATATTAGATAGGGTCGAAAAAATAAGTTGTAAAAGTCCGCCCCTAAATTTGAAGCTTATATTGAGAGGGTTAAGGGACACAAAAAAAAATTTTTTTTTTTATCCCGCGAAATACCGCCGAAATTGTTTTTATACCTTTCATGAGAATGAAATGGTATTATAACTTAGTGCCAAAAAATTTTTGTCGAAAGTACCAGAAGGAAGCGTGGGGGACCCACCAAAATATATACCGATATGATCAGAATCACGAGCTGGGTCGATTAAGCCATGTCCGTCTGTCCGTCTGTCCGTCCGTCCATCTGTGTGAACGCAAAGTAGTCCCTCAGTTTTTGAGATATCTGAATGAAATTCGGAATACAGGTATGTTGTTATATGAAGCTGATCTTTTGTCGGAACCGGAAGAATCGGACCACTATAACATATAGAAAACAACCGATTATTCAGATATACATGAAATTTTTGGATGTAATTTGTGCATAACTTCCCCATTTAAACAGCTAAGGACATGAAACTTTGAAGTAGACGTGCCCATTTTGGCCCAAACAAGGTTACCGAAAATTATCAAGACCGGACCACTATAACATATAGTTCCACAACATCCGATTATTCAGATATACACATTTTGGTGTATAACTCCTCCATTTTAACAGCTAACGGCCTGAAATTTTGAAGTATTTGTACCCATATGGACCCAAACGGGATTGCAGAAAATTGTCAAGATCGGACCACTATAACATATAGCTCCCCTACAACCGATTGTTCAGATATGGACATTTTGGTGTATAACTCCTCCATTTTAACAGCTAACGGCGTGAAATTTTTAAGTATTTGTACCCATATGAGCCCAAACGGGGTTACCGAAAATTGTCAAGATCAGACCATTATAAGATATAGCTCCCATACAACCGATTGTTCAGATATGGACATTTTGGTGTATAACTCCTCCATCTAAATAGCCAAGACACCATTTTTTCTAATAAATCTTTTCATAAATAACCCACAGAATTAAAATTATAAATTAAACTTAATCCGGCTATGTACATACATACTCTGAAAAAAAACGTTGTAAATACAAAGACTTTCGCAGTTAAATTAACAACTTTCCGCAGTTGAAATGTGCCCAGCAACGCTCCGTTGTTGTTTCAAAGATTCGAGCGTTTTTGATTCAAATACTTTTCGTATTTAAGTTAACAACGGAAACTGTTGAATGAAATACTTTTACATTTAAGTTAACAGTGTTTGCTTTTGAATTAACAGCAAAACTTTTTAGTCCAAAAGCGAGCACCGTTGATTTAAATACTTTTCGTATTTAAGCTAACAATTTTTACTTTTGAACTAACAGCAAAAGTTTTTGGTCCAAAAACGGGCACCATTGAAGCAAATACTTACGCTTTTAAGTTAACATCAAAAAAATTGTAAACAATAGTAATTTTTTTAATATAATAGATATTATTTTATTTTATTTTTTTTATATAATATATATGTTTACATAGTATGTAATATTAATACTAAGGCCCGGTTTCACCAAACAAGTGATGGTCATTTGATACATCATTTGAACAAGGCGATTGATGAAAAGTGACACGGACACAAAGGTTCTCATCACATTTTTCACACCGTCCATATAAAAATTATGGAAACTTGTAGGCAGTGTGTGACAGAATTATCCATTAACCGTGCGCCTCAAATGATATATCAAATGACTATCACTGTCTGCAGGACTTTTTACACACACACAAACACATAAACTCAACTTATTTTTTTTATTATTTCATAACACATTCTTTATTGTTTTCCGACCGCCACATTTGTAGGTTTGCGGAATTTTATCCTGTCGGCGATGTGTTCTTTTTTATTTAATATTTCGTCGATGTCGTGGGAGTGCATCATTGCAAGCAGTTCAATATTTTTGATACCGCATTCATTGAACTGCATCAATGCAGCTGTACATAACTCACACGACAAGAATAACTTGATTATTTTCTCATCGCCGACAAGTTTTACCTGCAGATTTGGCTCGTTCGATTGCTCGCTATCGGAAAAACGGGATAATCAAACATAATTAATCTGAAAATATAAAATAAATTTTTCAACGTATATAAGCATGTACATATAATTTTAATATATTATAATAATATATAAATAATATCATTATTGTGACTTACCTTTATTTGTAATTATATATTGCATATATGTATGTACATATAAATATTTTTCCCGAAAATTTAAATTAATTGAACGAGTTTGAAAAAAACAATTTTCTATTTTTTATTTACTTCAAAATTTTTCAACAGCAAGGGAGTTTTTGAATCAAAAACGCCCGTCTTTGAATTAACTATGGAAAGTTGTTGAATCAAAAACTTTGCCGTTAAAACAAATACTTTTGGTGTTCAATCAAAGACGGAGATTCAACAGCGGAAAGTTGTTGAGTTAACTACGGGTATTTTTTTCAGAGTAGGTAACTTTTCATTTCCCCACTCATGAAAGGTATGAAGTCTTCGGTACGGTCGAAGACAGCCGCGCTTTTACTTGTTTTCTTGTAACTGTGTTAGTTAACATCCCATTTTTAAAATTGATACGTCATTAGTTTTGTATTTTGAAGCTTTACACTTCCTTCTAATGTCCTTTTGAGCTCTGAAGTCGTTTTCACATAGTTGGGTCAGCTAACTTATTTGTATGTCCATGAATTATCCTCTTTGTTTTGCCAAATGAAAGTGCTTCAAAATTCATGACAATGTTACCTTGAAACGGTTTTACTAAATTGATAAAAAAAAGAAGTTACGGCACGACGAATATTTAACGTAGCTATTATTTAACTAATTTTTTTTTAAGCAATTCAGTATATGTAAAGTTGTAAAAGTCCGACCATAAATTTTTATTTTTTTTTTTTCTGACGGGTTCATGGAGATAAAAATAACTCAGCCAACAAGAAAGAGAAGAGGAGTTAATGAAGATCTAAATTTTGAATGGAACACCATAAATTTAAAACCAAAAAATTCGAGTCCACTCTCCATTTCAAGTGAAAAAAAGAGAGACCTCATTTTTTACTATCAAAGAGTGTAATTCCTGCAATTTATGAAAACTTTTGCGCCAATCTACCGATAAGTAATAATTTTTCAAATGATGAAAATTGATTTTTTTAACACGCTTTTATTAGCTTCACCTGTATGTATGTATGTATGTATGTATGTATGTATGTATGTATGTATGTATGTATGTAACTTCATCCCATCCTAAAAGTTGAAACATTTAACTAAATTATTATATCTTTCAAACATTCACTTTTTTGTGTTCTCTCTATTATTTCTATTCTCCTCCGGATTCGAAACATGACATCAACAGCCCAACGGCATCATATAGTAGGACATTCAACATTATATTTTATGCTTCATTGCGGCTTTTATGTTACCTTTCTTCAAAATAGCCTCTATGAATTTCAATTCACTACCGTATACAAGCCAATAAGTAACAAGCTTGCAGGGTACGGAAAAACTCACTCACGAACGCTCAAAAATACATTCTTCTCAAATCACAAACAAATGTTCAAAGAAAAACGTATAACCACTCAAATAGCGATCGAACTAACACACAACAGCCAGCGATCGCTCATAGCAATGGCGATAAACTCAATGCATAAATTCACTCAAAAATAAAGCTTGAAGCTTTCTGTTTTGGGTTTGTTGTATTTGCAATGAAATCAACCGCATGTACAATGTACATACATACGTATGCAGAGCAAGAACTGGTTTTGTGTTTTGTGTAACAAGCTTTCTGTTTTGTCGTTGTTGTGTTTGCAATAAAAACAATCGCATGTACATACATATGTATGAAAGCAAGAACTGGTTTTTTTGTAATTCATTTAATAGTAAGTGCTGAATCAACGAAAAGGAACCCTAATTACATTTTTATACAATGTTTTGTAAACGTGAGGTGAAAAAAATTTCTCTAAAAAAAAAAAAAAAAAAAAAAAAAAAAAAATGCGCCACTCGGGACTCGAACCTGAGCTCCTTGGTCCGTAGGCAGCATACCTCACCATTACGCTACAAACGTATTCGGAGACTTATTGTCTAAATTCGAATTTATTCAATCAGGTTTCTTTTTTTTTGTTCTTTTCAAATGCTTCACCTCAACTTCTCTTCACTTTCTGATTGTAAAATATAACAAAACGTTTGGGAAATTTTGTATTTCCAAACTAGTTTAGAAAACCTTGAATAAAAGGGCTTGGAAAATATTGCATAATAAGCTAGTTTACTTCACTGCATATTGGGATTTTTGGTAGAAGTTATAAATACATATGTATGTAGATCTATTTCGGAGAAAACCACATCCCATCAGACTTCTTTTTACTTTTATTCTTGCGTCCGCATAAAACATCCTTTAATGAAAAATTTCACTAAAAAGTCAAAAATAAATAATAGCTTTAAAAACTAAAAAACACGCTTTAATCTTAAAAATCGTACTAAAAATTGAGAAATAATTTAATTAGAAACAAAATGATGAACGAAAATATAAGTATTTAAGGAAAAGCGTGGGGGTGCTCAATAATATTTGAACATGAAAATATTCGATTCGTACAACTAGTACAAAAATATACCTAGTTGCGAAATTAAAGAGTACGGTATATGAAATCTCAAAAAAGTCAAAATAAAATTATTAGTATAAAAACACCGATTTTAAATATTTTTTGACATACTGAGCACCCCACGCTTTTCCTTAAATACTTATATTTTCGTTCATCATTTTGTTTCTAATTGAATTATTTCTCAATTTTTAGTACGATTTTTAAGATTAAAGCGTGTTTTTTAGTTTTTTAAGCTATTATTTATTTAGTTTAACTATGTTAGCATGGTAAATAACCCATAAAAATGTACTATTTGAATTTAATAACTATGTAAGTGTTCTAAATGAACAATAAAATATGTACTAACAGAAATAAATTGAATACATTTTTCATAGAAGAGCTCTAACAAAAATATTTGAAATTAAAAAAGTTAGCGCCAAATCGGCTAAGTTCCCAACAAATTTTAATCACTAAAAAATAGTATAGGTACTGAGGCCATCAATATAATTTTAGTACATTTGGATTCTACATGCTCCAATTAATTATTCGTAATCGTTATAACTGAAAAAAATGTGACAGTTAACAAGTTATTGCTATTTAAACACAAAATTTGCTCTCCTGAACATTTTTTAAAATATCACTTATCCGGTTTGTGCACTAGCACATCGATATCTACTTAGAAATATGAATGTAGGCATGTAAATGTGCAGTTAGTGGCTGTCTATTACAATCAAGAGCTCTCTAGAAAAAGCAAATTAATGCATATACATATTTTTCAGAATTGCATTTAAAATACATCTGTACACATAAAAAAGTGTATGATGGTCCTTCAGAGTGCTTTTGAGTAATATTGGCACAAGCATTTTTGTAGCCCTTTAAGCCCGCCCATGCGCCATGGCGTATGAGTAACATTTAGTTATTAAACCTTTTTGTGATCGTATTGAACTTAAGCAGTTTGTTTCCTCATGGTTGAAATTTTTTACTAATTCTGATGTAGTTATTTTAAAATTCCAAAATATTCTTGCATGAACTCAGCAGTAGACTCGTTGCGGCGCGCTCGGTACTACGTTTAAGGGAAGTTTGCGCATGGAAAGGTAAGCATTATGGTCACATGTTCATTATCAACAGCATTCCAATGCACAAATCGGATTACATGCGGAAGACTAGCTTCAACATAAACTATAAAATCATAATTCCAAATTGAGATTACGCTATGCGACAGCACTTTTGGAGGTGGAATAATTTTCGCACAGAACGAAAGTCAACTATCCATATAATATAGTAGGTCTTTTAGGTTCTTTGTACAAATATTTTGTCTGAGGAGAACTCTAGTGAAATTTTGTGGCAAATAATTTTCGAACACATTTTAACCTTCTGTTGACCTTAAAAATACAATTCTTTGGACTTTCTATATATTCATGCAACCTATTGTTGCTTACCGCCCACCGTGCACAGCTAGCATGTATTTCAGCTCTAGTTCTTCTTAATATTAACGTATAAGTATGTAAGAATGAGAATTGGATCATTAGATTAAAATATTTACATAAATTAGCAAAATATTCGAACTTAAAATAGCACCATAAAAGAACGTACTTTTTGTTTTTGAAATTTTCACTTTAGATGCACCAAAATACATTAAGCACTGCAGGTATATCAAAATTGTATATTAAAAAATATTTCTTTATATATTCTAATTGAAACATATCATAAGTAATTTTCACGTAGAGTTAACATTTTAGGAGTTATACGCAAATTAAGGTGGGTACTTTTAGTGTTATTTTAGATTTCAGTGATTATCCTTTAGGTCCTGTTCACATTGGATTTTTCCACTACAGGTGTCCTGTTTCCTTTTTAATACCTTTTTTTGTATCCTTTAGCTACCAGATAATGTACTGAAATCGGAAAAATTTATACTTTGGCGAATTCTCGATTTCGTCAATATTTGATCCTTTCAAAAAAACAAAAAACATTGATATCCTTGAAAAAGGAGCAGCTCGGATTTTAATTTCAACGGATGTTTCATCTATAAACATCACATAACACAACCCCACTTTCCTTTTTTCTCGACATTTTCATGCAACCTATCGTCGCACCGTGACCTGGAAGGAGTAGTCTATGCAGCCAACTGGTTGCTAAACATTTTATTCCGCTTGCCTGATCACTGTGGCGTCTATCTGCCGGCGGTAGCAGCGATACAGGAAGCAGTTGAATCAATTAAATCCAGAATCGTCGAAAATTGCCACAGATCTCTAAATAAGATGGCTGTAATATACCGGGAAATGGGTTGGCAGACGAGCGTTTGCTAAATAGGGCACATCCGCTCCATTTTCACAAGCACATGCAATCATACACAAAGCTTAGGTATGTGGCCAAGATGAAGCGCCATACGGACCAAAAGTATACTCGCACTCGATAGATCGGAGCTATCAGTAATGACGGGCATTTCTAGTGGGAAAGATAATACGAGTACTCGAGAATCATGCAGAAAGGTTATAAGCTCGCTTTAATGATTACTCTGCAGGGCTTGTGAGGGCGAGGAGGAGCCAGAGTCAATAAAACGTCTGCTGTGAGGATGTCGCGCCCAGCACTGAGAAAAAAGCGGCTAAATTATATGACAGCTTTCTATTGCAGGGAGCTAGGAGACCTCTGCATATAGCTATAATAGAATTTCATTTCATTTTTTCATTTCATTTCATTTATTAAAATTAAACATTAGTGCAGTAAGTACATGATGTCTTTTTTAGCACAACAATAACTACTAAAACCATTACATAATAGTATATACCTACAATAGCTTATAACTATACCTAAAACTAATTAAAAACAGTAAAATAAAAAGAAGTGAGGAAGGGGAGGAGAGAAAGGAGAGAAGAGTGAAGGAGCGGTAAGCTTAGTATAGATAGATAGCACATCTATGAGTTATACAAACATATATAATTTTCATATTTCTATTTACTAAAATATGATAACAAAACAGTCTTAATGTTGCTTATGTTTAGGCTACTGCGTATGACGGCAGGAACAGAGTTCCATATACGTATAGCGTTGACGAAGAATAGTCTAGATGAGGAGAGAAAATTGTACTGTGGAACCATAAGGTCACTTATACGGGTCGATTTACCAAAAAGTAGTTTCTCATAAAGATAATCAGGTGTCTTAACTCTCATGAGGTGGAAGAGAAAGACACAGTTTCTAACTTTCAGATAATCAGCGAGTTCACAGCCCAGCAGGCTACTCCTCCACGCTGTGATATGCTCGAATCTCGCTAAGCCAAATACATACCGCGTAACGTGGTTGAAGGCTACATCCAGCTTATGAGCAGACTGAGAGTCTAGTTTACTGTAAACTAGCTCCGCATAACAAATTATAGGCATAATGAGCTGGATATCGAGTTTCCGTCTTATCTGATTTGGCGTATATGGGGCAGATATTCGAAGGCTTCTCAGCGTGGAGTATACTTTGCCAACTACTGAATTTAAGTGATCAGTACACGTAAGATCACTGTTAATAACAAATCCCAAGTTTTTAATTTTGGTTACCGATTTAAGTTCTTTCTCTCCTATATATAACGAAGGGACATCAGCAGGCTTAAGGCGCTTCTTACATATAGGCAACACATAACACTTACCAACGTTAAGACGTAGGCCATTTCTTAAGGCCCAAGAATGGATAGAGGAAAGTTCCCGGTTAAATTTATTGCACAATTCCGCGACCTGATCAGGAGGGCTAGACATATAAAGTTGGACATCATCAGCATAAGCATGAATACGGGCATATTGACATTGAGAGAAGACATCATTCACAAACAAACTAAAGAGTAGTGGGCCCAGGATAGAACCTTGGGGAACACCAGACGATATTGAACGCAATGAAGACACTTTTGAATCAACTTTCACACGTTGAGATCTGCCAGTCAGATAACAATTCATCAATTGCACTGCAGACGAAGTGAAGTGAAAATCTCTGCGCAATTTATGGCACAGCAATTCATGATCAACAGAGTCAAAGGCTTTAGTAAAATCAAGCAAACAAAGCAGCGTAATGTGTTTTTTATCAAAGGAAACTCTAACGTCGTCCAATATTCGAATCATAGCTGTCGAACAGCTGTGTTTGGCTCTAAATCCAGACTGAAACCTTGACAGAAGGTTGAGTTTATTTACATGGCGGTATATCTGTTCGGACATTAGCGATTCAGCCACTTTGGACAGAGCAGGCAATATGCTGATAGGACGGAAGTCGCTGGGGCTATTACATGACTTATTTTTGGCTACTGGAAGAACAGTAGCAACTTTCCAGACATCAGGGAAGCAAGACGTGGTGAAACTATGGTTTATTATGTGGGTTAGGGTTGTCAAGATGAACGGCAATATTAGTTTTACGAATTTAATTGGAATTCCATCTTCACCAGTCGCATTAGAACTAACCTTGTACACACTTTTTTCAACATCAACCTCAGACACTGCACAAAACTCAAACGTATTAGATGGGGTATCGGAATCGGTGTAAGCTGTAAACATGGGAGAACGGGAGCAAGAAGGTGGGACAACATTGACAAAAGCATCATTCAGGGCATCAGGGTTAAGCGCACACACTGTACTTTCACTGACATGAACACGTAATGCTTTTAAGTTTCGCCAGAGGATGTTGTTAGGCAAGGTGGGACTAAGCTTCTTGGTGAAGTACTTTCTTTTCTCACGCCGAATTGTCAGCGTTGCTTCATTTCTTATTGTTTTATAGATAGCCCATTTAACATCCGTTCGATCCCTTTTCCAAGCGGAATAGGCTTTCAAGCGGTTTTTAATGGCCGTTTGAACTACACTGTTGAACCACGGGCAGGATGATGATCTGCTAACCGTGGTTTTTGTTGGTACATGATCACTTAACGCTTGCAGAACTACTTTGTTTAAAAATGACAGTTTCTCATTCACCAAGCTGAAACTCCAACAAGTGGACCAATCAACCATTGCAAGGTACATAGAAAGGGAGTTGAAGTTCAGAAAGCGATAGTCTAGGAAGGTGTAGGCCCGAGGGGAGTCATTACTGTGGTCAAGTTTAACATCGAACGAGCAGAAAATCAAGTCATGGTCTGAGATAAACGAGAATTGGTCAAATCGTAACACGATGGCGGGGTCAGATACAATAAAATAGTCAAGTAGGCTAGGGCAACAGTTAGTTCCAAATCTTGTGGGTACCGAGACATTGACAAATGACATACCCACAGTGGAGACATCAGCAGCTAGGCTGGAACTATAACAGTCCTTACGCAACAAATTAACATTGAAATCACCACAGACAATAATATTTTCAAAGTCAGTAGAAACAGACAACAGGTACTCAAAGAACTCACTAGGACTACAATGCTTACTAGGGTTATAAACACAACAGATAAGGGTCCGTGACGCTACAGTACACAATTCAACAGACAGATATTCTACGTTACCACCAGTTGACTGACCTACAAGATTTCCTTTTAAATAACTTTTACAGTAAATAGCTACACCACCACCCCTTTTCCCTCTCCTATCGTTCCTTATCAGTTTATAATTTTTAATGTTAAAATGAGCATCAACAATGTCATGTCTGAACCACGTTTCGGACACACATATAATATCCACACCAGAACATTCAAATACATTTCTAACCACATCCATTTTTTCAGTATTGAGACTGCGTGCATTTAGGTGAACAATTCTCAGGCCATTACTACGGCTACACAAAACATTTAACATAGCTAGACTACGATCGTCAACGCTAGACGTTGTGTTATCTGTCAACACCATAGTGCATAAAAAGTCGAGAGTCATAAGCAACATTAAGACGAGGGTTCAAAACAGGGGCATAGGAAAGGTCAAGATATAGATGTGCTAACTTTACATTAAAAAGTATATTAATAGATACATAAATAAAACAGGAGCATAAGAAAACAGGTAACACTAATAGATACAAAGATGCATATACATACATACAGCTATTGGAACTGCAGCAGATCCGCTTCACACGTGATTTTGGTCGATGTGCCGTACTCGCCTTTCTCTGCTTTGACATGTACACTCCCACGAAACGTTTATACAGACACCAGCTTTTTTTCTTTCCGCAGACTGATGGCTTTGTGCAGCAACAGGCGATTTTCTTTTGAGATACTCTCAAATATATGAAAGTTCCCCTCAACTCCAAGCGAACATAAAGAGATGGCGTGCATTCGCCTACGATACTCACCAAAAGCGCGGAGAGTGCGATTGCGGTCAATAGGTGAGTGGAATTTAATAATGACCGCACTTTTGGGATTAGTTGGTGAGGGGCGTGTACGAAAGATGTCACGCACTTGCGGCGATTGAAACTCAATCGAGAGGCATATTGCATTGTATATGCTTTTTAAGTTTTCACCCTCAGTATAGGGGATACCAAAAGCTACAGCATCTGTGCTGAGATCCGACACAGTTTTATGTTGGGTAACTTTTGCTAGTTGTTGTTGCAGATTAGCAATATCACTCTCCGCTTTTCTCATATTGCTCTCGAGAATCGTTATTTTACTCGCCAACTCAGCAGCTTTAGCCTCAAACGCACTCAGCTCGGTAATCGTCCTTGAAAGTTTCGCCTCCAGTACCTTCATGCCAGCAGTCACACTCTCAACTAGTGGCAGAAAATTATCTGTTTGCCGCTGTATTTTTGCATCCATATCCTTTAGCTTCGCGAGCACAGTGGCAATCGATACCTCGTCTTCGTCCAGTTTAGCTGTTTTTGTAGCAGGTGATGTTTTCCTCGGGCGTTTGGCAGACAATGGTTTATCAGTTTTATTCATTTCGAATTTATTGTATTCTGTAAGTGCGACTATAAATTTGTTGGCTGGGTTATGTTTTAACAGATGATGTTTGCAAAGCGTAGTATAGTTTTAGGCGCGTTTTTTTTTTTCGGAGTGACAGCAACGTGAACAGGCTATATATGATCAGTACTTGTTGTCCCTTTCAAGCCTTTTCGCTGGTATTGTTATCATATACATATATATGGATTTATGTACGTATGTTTGTTTTCTTTCACTTTTTGCTAGTAAGAGAATAAATAGCTATTTGCCTTTTTTGTATTTAACCAAAGGTAAACACAGCTCAATTCAAACACCACCGATGCAGCAAGCGATTATTAAAATATTAAAACATATAACACGCAATAGATCTGAGAAAAACCCAAACAATTTCAAAATTTTCGACCCGCTTCAAACAAAAACACCTTTCAAAAAAAATTCTAAAATTTTTAGAGTTTACATGTTGGTTTGACTACGGGAGCGGACTTTCGGATCTACGTGGTATCGCAATAGGACTCTGCGCGCCTAAGCGTACTACTGGAAACTAACAGTCACTGTAACCCAACCTATTCTAATGCTTTCAAATAGATCTCTAAGATCTATACCATTTGGATGCATGTGTGTATGTATATGTAACTTTGCAAGTCATATGATTAACATTTTGTGGTCTAGCCAATGACCCTGTAGCCTTGTCTAGGTCAGCCAAATAACAAGTCTGGATTTAGCTCAGTTCGTCTCTTATCTTTTTTGAGCTTATGTAGTTGTTTTTGTCATTTCGTTCAAACTTTGTATTATATATAAGCATGTACATACATTTAGTACAAACTCCTTATACTAAACCATATTAACTAAGTCCAGACTTAATTCACTTGTTTGTTGTCAAAGAAAAAGGAAAAATTAAGCTAACAAACACTACATTTTATCTGAATGAAACGCATAGGAAACAAATACACGCACACATATGCAGTTAGAATACATACATACGTTCACATCAGAAAATACACATGCATACATACATACACATATAACAAATATTGACTAGGTATTCCACTAACCGTAACTGCAATTCACCAATTCTCATGCTGCACATTTTTCATAATTTACAATCACAATCAACAATTCCTTGCACTTTCCGATAGTTATTTTATTTTTTTGCAATTTTCTGTTTATTTTTATTGTTGTCGAAAATTTTTAAAAGATGCAGCCAAAGGAGGGAGAGTATAACTGCCAAATGCAAATATGTATTTTTACACGCTCATATGCACACAAAAATTCAGTTGCGTTACAATGAAATCGATTCGCCGAGACAGACTTTGCAATATTTTTGTGTGTGCAATATATAAACAAACATACATATTTACTTATACATACATGCATATGTATGCATATATGTATGTACATATATTTATTTGTTGATGCAATTCACACAAAACAAGACCAGGTTGTTGCTGCTCAGGAGCTTGTGTCCGGGGACAGAACGTTGAGCAAGTGGCATGTGCATAAATATGTATGCATATTTGTAAGTGAGTAACTCAATCAACTCGCCTGTTGGTCAATAATATTGTAACAATGTTTTTGTAAATATTGACGTTCCCATATAAGTAGGTATGTATATATTTATTGGCGGTAGTATGGAGCTTAAAGTCAAAGGAACGATTTTATTGAGTCTCATTCATCACTTCCAGCGGTAGCACCAGAAAAGGAATTTTTTTCTAAGATCAACTAAAATTATTTGTCTAAAGGTCTTAACGAGTCTTTGTGGTGAAATTGGGGGAAAAAAATTACATTAAATTAAAATTTCCCAAAAGCGAAATTTTTCAAAATTAGTTTAAAACCTTTTCCTCAAGCTTATTGATTTAAATTGGTAAATTTCACACACTTGCACTAATTTTCGAAATTTCCTAAAAAGGTAAATTCTTTTAAAATCAGTTAAAAATTTTTTCCAAAACGTCTAACAAGTCATAGCGACGAAATTGAATAGAAATTACTTCAAACTAAAATCTCCCAAAAAAGGATTTTTTTTTTTTAAATTAGATTTTTCAGGCGTTTTTGCGTTAAACTAGTAAATATTAGATAGTTGTACTAATTTAAACACACATTTTCTTGAAAACCAATTAGAACTGTTTGCCGAAACGTCGCCGAAACAAGTCATAGCGACAAAATTTAATAAAAATTACTCCAAATTAGATTACTTAATCAAGCGTTTTTGAGTCAAAATAATAAATTTTACACAGTTATACTAATTTAAAAAAATTTCTCAAAAAGGGAAATATGTATTTCTAAAAACAGACAATTTTGCCTAAATGTCTTAATGGGTCATAGTGCTTAAGTTGAAAAAAATACTCCAAAATAAATTATACGAAAAAGGAAATTTATCTTAATTTGACTAATTTTAAAAATTTCTTCAAAATCCTAATATCAATTTAAAGTATGTATTTTCCGAAACGCCTAAACGAGTTATGGTGGTGAAATTGAAAAAAAAAACATTACACCAAACTAAAATTTCTCGAAAAGTAAATTTTTAAAAATTAGACTAAATAATTTTTCTCAAGTTTTTTGAGTAAAAATTGTGAATTTCACATACATAACTACTAAAATCAATTACTTAGAACTGTTTGCCGAAACATTTAACAAGTCACAGTGACGAACTTGAATAAAAACTACTTCAAACTAAAATGTTCCAAACGGGGAAATTTTTTCAAATTAGATTAAATCGTTCTCCTTAGGCGTTTTTGTGTCAAAATAGTTAATTTTACACAGTTATGCTAATTAAAAGAAATTTCTCAAAAAGGGAATTTTTTCTTAAATGTAATAAAATGATTTGACATACATTTCAGTGAGTCGCGATGATTAATTTAAAGCAATTTTACTTTTTACCAAAATTTCCCTAAAAGGGAAATTTTTTAAAATATAATAAATTGATTTGCTTTAAACCCCAGTATATCATAATGATTAATTTAACGCAATTTTACTTAATAGAAAAATTTCCCAAAGAGGGAAATTTTATAAAAGTGTATAAAAGTACAAGATGTGGTTAAAACTACATATATTCCAACTATTAATTCTTAAACAAGGTACCCCATAGTTAGAAACAGTCCAGAACGCGCTCTTAAGTTCTACAGTGGCCGGCAATTGCCACTACGTAGAACATCACTTTGTTTAAAAAGACAGTTGAAAGCATTGCGTTTGGTAAGAAGCAGTGCTGTCACTTTATTAATTAGTTATGAACTAGCGCAATTTGCTGCAGCGTAACTACGTACACACACAAACACACAGATATAGAAAGCGGAAGTTTGAATAGAAATGCAAGCAACCGGATATAATTGTGTTTATTTGCTATCTAGATTTCCGTTATGGTGTGGCATTGCCAATGCATTCATGCCCAAGCAAAAAAGCAAAGGCAGCAGCAGCAGAAAAGTGAGTGAATAAGTATCAAAGAAAGTAACAACAACAACAACCAGGAGCAGCTGGTACAATTGGCGTTGCTGCTATTGCTATTACTACTGCTGCTACTATGCTTTATATGTATAACTTGCTACTATATACACACATAAGCTGTTCTTAACTGTTGCAGTTGCTGCATTGCAATTGCATGTGGCATTTTGTTGCGGAAAGAAATATTGCAAATGCAGTGTGAAATGCATTACTTTGGTGCTCTTGATTGTTTGCCATTTTGCTTTGATTTCTTTATACTTTTTTTTTAATTTTTTTTTTTTACTTTTTTACTTTTTTCTCTCTTTTTAACCTGGTTTTTGCCACTTTCATATTCGAACATAGAATTTGTCTCAGTCCCTTTGAAAAATCCCTGTCTGCTGCAAAATCCCAAACACAATCCAGGATTAATATGCAACATTTGATTGCTTTACGCATACAAATATAGTCATACATACATACATATGCGTATATGCACTCATGCACAAAAGGATTTGCATATGTAAATAGATAGATATCTGTACATATGTGAGTAAGTGCTCGTGTATGCGTCGGATATTTGTTCTTATGCCAAAGTGAGCTCCGGTCTTATGTTAAAAGAAATGCAGATTAAAGTGTATATCACGTATGTGTGTGTATATTTGTAGGTATAAATATCGATTTGCCTTTAGATTTCCAACAAAAATAAAAATGAATAAAATTGCAAAATAGCATCAATCTGATAACACATGTACAATGAATACATACGCTTCAGAAATCTTACTCAATTGCTTTCTTACTTACTTACTTACTTACTTACTTACATACTTACTTACTTACTTACTTACTTACTTACTTACTTACTTACTTACTTATTTATATGCAGCAAGTAAAGTAATACAATTTTCTTTTATTTTACATATTATTGAGAAACACAATGTCGAAGAAATATATGTACATATATGCACTCGTATGTATTAAATATACTCTAAACTGCGGCTTCATTGTATCAATTTCTGAACTGGGGTAATTTTTTTTTTTTAAACTAGGGCAATCTGCCATTAGTGCCAATCAGGTGTCGATATGTTTGTAAGCCACAGCAGCTTGTTAGCATATTTGGTATGTATATTCATATACTATATGTACATATGTATGTTTGGATGTATTTTTGTATGTTCAAATATCTTTTCTGTAGTTATTGCTGCCTCTATCTAATACCGGAAGATATAAAGATAGGAAATTTGAAACGGAATCATCAAAGCAAAAGTAAGTGGAAATAAATATATGTAATTATTTTATACACACATGTTGTAAATAATTGTTGCATTAATTTTGGTAGCTTGAGCTTTCATGCATACATGCATATCTATATACATAGATACGTGTTATATATACCCTCCAAATAGTGGTCTAACCAATTATGATCAAATAAGGCAGTTATAAGCTATCTCTCAATTAGAAAGAGAGCTTATTTAGTCTTATGAGCAAGCATGGCCAATGAGAGCACAATGCGCTAAAGCAGGCATGGGCGCCGCAAGGCACATAAACGCAGCAGAGGGGCGATCATGGGCTTTCGTGGGCACTGCATAATTTCCGGGGAAAGGGGAGCTCAGGCGATATCGAAGTTGATGTACACTCCACCTTAAGTGATGTTCATCGCACAGCGCGTACGGAAACACTAAAAATCAAAAACACATTATTTTATATAGAGAGAGGAATTCACCAAATAAATCTGCAGTGTTGCCGCTAAAAAATTTCAAAAAGTGGCCGAAAAAAGGAAAAAAAGTGTCTCCCAAATTTTTTTTAGCTAGAAACACATTTTTATATATTTTTCTGGATTATTTAATCCTTAAAGCAATTTGCAAGCGGTTTGTACCCTTGGTCTTAAATAGTGAAAGTTTTGAAAATAATCTTTCTGCTGATGCACTGCTATGTGGCAGCGTTAATATAATTACAACAAATTCACAACAAGTTCTCATTTAAGTTGTTTTTCATTTCCCCACGTTGTGCGAAAAGTCTTCTATTTCGATTTGTTAAAACAATTTTCTTGCATTTTAAAAATTTTTACTTCCAAATAACTCTTTCGGGGTTTTCCTTCGCAGCAGAGAATTACTAATGAAAAGTGAAAAGGTAACAACCCAATAAACACAAAAGCGAGGATGATATCGTGGCGAATTCGAGAAGAATTTGCGGTGGTGAATGTAATTTTTCGGACTCGTATCGAGTTCGAGATGGACTCGAGAAAGATCAATTATCGCAATAGCATTTATTAATTTTATTAAATCTTGCTTTACACGAAGAAATTCCCTGTTGGGCTTTAATTTACCATTTAAAACTGTACTCAAGAGATTGAAAAGCTCAGATGATATCGTGGCGAATTCGAGGTGGATTCGCAGAAGAAGATTTTCTAGAATGTATTCGCCAATGGGCATAAATCTCGAATCGCCAACGATCCGAGAATATAAAAATGCGCGAATCGCTAATGAGGGGTGACTCGCCTGGGAATTCGGATTCGCCGATCTATCGTCGCGAACTATCGCCGCGATAATATAATCAGAGAAGCGAATTCGTCTCGAATTCGAGGCGAATCCGTTGTGTTTATTGGGAAAGAGGCTTTTTTATGTGAATTTTATATGAGCTATTGGCCAGTTTTTAATTAAGAAAAATTGAAAATTTTTTTTTGGTAGAAGTTATGGATCCATACCGGAAACCACCACATCCCCTCATCAGACTTCTTCAGGCGGCCCCAACCGAGGATCGAACTTAAGTCGTTTCTATTGGTAATCCAATGGCATCCCGCCGTCAGCTTTGTTTTGCTTAATTCTCAATTTTCCTTTTATTACAATCTACATACCAACAACAGTAGCAGAAAACGGCCATGTAAAAACAACGTAAAAAAGCTTTATATTTAAGAAAAAACTAAAAAATATTTATTACATTATAGGTTTGAAAGTAAAAAAGGACCAAAAGTGACCCAAATTTTTAAAAAGGCTCAAATATTGCATATTTTCAAAAAGTTGGGTTCCGGTGGCCTGGCTCTTAAAAAAGGTTCAAATTGCCACTTTAATGGCCCCAGCGGCAATGCTGTACCTACATGTGTACATAGAGCTGCAAAACTGTCGATAGACGGCTATTCGATATATTCGATAGTTTAACGAGAAACCATCGATATTATCGATATTATCTGAAACGTAAATTACATCTATGAATGAATTTTGTTTTTAGTTCGTTTGATTTTTCTTTGGTCAAAGCTTTGGTAGAAATTAAAAAAAGAAAATATTTTTAACATTAACAAATTAAGTATACCTTAGAATAATTTTATCATATTGAAAAAGAAAAATACTAAAATTATTTGATAGTTACCAAATTACCAACCGCAAAGAAATACATATTTTGGAATTAATTACCAAGTGTGGCAACCATATGCTCAGTTTGAGTTAGTCCTTCTCCCCACCAGCTGGTACATTTACCTATTTCACCATCCCCATGCAATGAGCCAACGCGACCCGTACGGGTAAAATACCCATATGGGCTCAATCGCCCATGGCTGCGCTAAAGCGTAAAAAATTATGTACATGCACACCCACACACATCAACTATCACTACTACAAAACAAAAAAAAGAGCGTAAAAGGAGCGCTTACGAGGCGACTAGCCTCCAGTTTACACCAATGTAACTTTCTTAGCTGTATTATCTGAAAGTCATTGCATTTGTACCTACATACATATGTTTAGTGGGGGTAGTAGGGGTTTTTGATTTCGAAATATCTACTTACAACTTACAATGTAATCGGAATGGTGTACAATCCACCTACATCCACCTTACAAGGTAAGCGAAGGTAGACTCGTGGTGCCTACCTACAACTTCCAATGTAAACGGAGTTGTGTTCAGTCCGCCTACATCCACCTTACAACGTTGGCGAAGTTGGATTCTAACTGCCTACCTACAGCTTACAATGTATGCTAATTGGTGATATGCTCATGGGATGAACACTTATACGTTTTAGGGAATAACTCTTAAATTTTTGCAGCTAAAATTCTGAAATTTTGGATTTGGAGCATTTATTGTACACAAAGCGCTGTCGGCGAAAATCATCGGTATCGGATGACTATAACATAGAGGAAGCATACCGCAATTTTGGGCCAAGGAAAAAAGATTGCATTCTAGTTTTCCTATACCGCAAGATAAATTAATATTTTAAAATACTGCTCGTATATTGCATTGACGTATCTTTAAGAAATTTGCAAAAAAAAAAAATAAAGATATATTGTACACAACAAGAGATAATCGCGAAAATATGCGATTTTGGGCATTCGGCCTCCATACCCCGATATCAGGCTATATCTCGAAAAAGGATCATTCGATTTTAATTCTGATTTCACATCTGGATTCAGCATAAAATCTTTCTTCAATTCGATGTGCACATTGGCCTGGTTATTTTTTTGCCGATTTTTGCCCAATTTTTATTTTTAAAAATCCGTCTTGGTCCATAAAAAGCAAAATCCGGAACATCAAAATTAATTTTAGACAAATGTGGTGGAGGAGTTTTCTACTCAGAGGAATCCGAATTTCGATGGCGTGGTATCGATTAATTTCCCTCCATACAAATCGCCCCACCCTAATGTATATATGGAAATGTATAACAACAGATCTTTATATGAGGTGGAGTGCATTACTGCCTTACATGTATGCATAAATTAATCGATTCAGTAAGCAACATTTTCGCCGCTGGGGTATTTATTTCTCAAGCCGGTTTACTTTCAAAGAGAAAGAAAGAGCAAATTGCGGTGACATCAATACCGCAAAATAAGCCTTATCATAAGGCTTCATTCACACAATTGACATACCTTAGAAATTTCTGGCTTTATTTTATAAGCTTTATGAGGCGTAAATTTTTTGGAGGGCATATATACATTAGTATATATTAATTATCAACATTTCGTTTATATATTTGTGTAGTGAATAGATAAATCTAGCGTAAAGTAGAATTTCACTTGAAATCTCAGAATATTTATTAATTATTTATAGCATATGCAAATAGCATTGCACTGGCTTGTGGTGAAGTCGGAAATTAATGAACATATATTTAGTTAGACTTAAGTTTTAGAGATAAGTTATTTATTTATTAGTTACTTAGATAGTAAGTGAGCTCAGGCATGTAAGTGGGTCAGATAGTAAAGGTATGTGTATTATAGTGTGATCAATAGAATTTAGTATATGTATTTATGTTTTAGTAATAAATTAATTAAGTGGCACAATAAATGTATAAAGAGCTTTGCATTGATGTTTTATTCCGTCCACTGCCGATGTATGGACGTTATTTTAATTTTCGTGTTTGTCTGTGTACGGTTTAAATGTTTGGCTCTAGCAGGCAGGAAAGAAGGTAGCAGAAAAGGAATTGGAGTTGGACGAGGTACACACGAGTCAAATTGGCATAACTACCCACCAAAATATTTAAGCCTTATTTAAGAATTAAAACAGCAGATTTAAGAACTTACAAAATAAGGCTTGAAAATTATAAGCGTAGCAAATTTGTATGGCGTAAGGCTTAAAATAAGGCTGATGTCACTCTCTTTCTGGGAGCACACCTTATACCAAAGGCTTATTCGCCTTGCGAAATAAGGCCTAGATAAGTATTAGAGAGTTAGGAGCAGACAGAGTGAGTGCATAACAGAAGCAGCTCTACCAGCGTACTCCTTTTTTACATCTGATTTGTCAACAGTAAGTAAAACTTTTTTGCAGGGTAAAGTCAGACGAATACTGTTGCAGATTGAACTAATACAGGGCCAATATTGTTGCTGACATATCTAACGTATGTCTGTCCGGCATGTGCAGCGACGCTGTGTAAGATGTAGCATCTCTTCATCTGCACCTCACAACCCATTTACTTAGGGCAAGGGCTTTCTTATGGACGAGCTCAATGCTACAATATTCTTGAGCCTACCACTAAGTGAGCCTGATGACGATTTATGAGAAAGGCACGTCAGCTAAGTAGCTCTTAGTACTGCTAAAAACAGCAAAAAGTATAAAGTCAACTTGCAACCATAAAACCCTACTTCCTTAAAGTAAAAAGCACTATAATCTCTTGATTCAATGTAAATCTTTCACACCCAGTTACTGTATTACTGCATTTCTCAACTAATAGGTCATAAGCCTGAAGGCAGAGTCGCGAGTCAGCACACAGCAACAATGTCTAGACCGGAAAATGCTGGCAGGAGTTTGTCTGTGACTTTATAAATATACATACATATATATATTTTTTTTGTTTTTTCAAACAATTGCAAACGTTCACACAAAGTATTAAGGTTATGCGTATATACCAAGGATGGGCATTTTTGCATTACCATTCAAAGTGCATTACCATTCAATAGTGAATGGTAATGCAATTGTGGTTTGCACTACCATTCAGTAGTGAATGGTAATGCAAATGTGGCTTGCACTAACATTCAATAGTGAATGCGAATGCAAATGTGGTTTGCACTAACATTCAATAGTGAATGGTAATGCAAACGTGGGTTGCACTACCATTCAGTAGTGAATGCGAATGCAAATGTGGTTTGCACTACCATTCATTGCATTCCCACTACAAGTATGATTTGTGAAAACCTATGATCGTAGTTTAGGTATTAAGTGGCAAATCTATTTAATAACGAGAAGGAAGTTTATGGGATATTCTACACATAGAATAAGGCTTATAAAACTGATTGGAAACCAACGCGGCATTGCAATATGTCCTGTGTATATCAATAGGTTTTAAGGTTGTTAATAAATTTCTTTTCAACACGTAGGTAACAAAATACTTATACTTATACAGTGGCTCACAGAGGTATTTTGCATATGGCATTTGTTGAGAAAATATTGGAAATTCGCCTATTTTTTGAATTCATTTGAAAATTTTTGACATGATCTGATAGCTGAAGCTTCATACTACAAGTACACAAAAACATTAATTAAAAAAAATAAACACATTTCATCTTTAATATAAAATTATCAATTTTCTAAGCTAATTCCATGTGTAGAATATCTCACACACAGAGCCAAAAAGTTCACCTACAATCAAAGAGACTGCCACCTAAAAAAGCTATTTGGCCGAGGAGAGGGAGAGGGGACAAAATTGAAGAAATTTTTGCTAGAAATTCTTCTGGATTTTAGCTTGAATTTCTTCTTAAATTTATTTAAAAGGATATCGAATGAAAACGAGGAGATAACTTCTTGTTTATTAATTTTTTACGTCATTTTGTAAAAAAAATTAAATTGTTAGAAGAAATCTGCTTGTTTTTAAGAGAAAATTTTTATAAAGCAAATCAATAAGGACATCCTCTAATTTTTACTTGAACCTTTTTGAATTTATTAAAAAGGAAAACTTTTTATTTTTAAAAGAGCCCTTATTAATTCAAATTTTGCTTTAAACGTCTTAACATACGTACATACATACATATGTACATATATACTCGTACATACTAGAAGTATGCATAACAGTTATTGCATCAGCCACGTTTTATGCGTGCAATTACATGTTCAAGAAATTAAAAGGGAGAACTTTTTATTTTTAAAAGAGCTCTTATGTATTTCCTCCGTTCGTCAATTTCACTACGGCTTTGCACATTTCTACAATTCTCAAACGATTAGCGAAGCACTTGGTATAAAGAGTTTATTATGTCCATCTGCACTTATATGAAATGAAATGTTGCCCTTTGTCTGAATAAGTCCTAGGAAAATACTAGTTGACTAATTATGTTTTCCGATGAAAATCAAGATTCTCTTCTTAATAATATTAAACAGAGTTTCTTCTTAATTTTACAGGTTATCTGCTAAATTTATGTGAAAAGGTTTCCATATTTATTCTAGGAGTCATCTTCTAAATTTTATTTAATAGGTTTTCATCTTAGTTTTAAAGGTTATCTCTTAAATTTTACTGAAAATTATTTCATCTAAAATGCACGGGTCATCTTCTTAATTATATTGAAAAGGTATTCATATTAGTTTTACAGATTATCTACTTAGTTTTATTAAAATGAAATATCCAGTAATAATAAGACGGACATCTTATTGGAGAGAAAGCATAGAGAAATCCGCTAAACTTTGTTCTAATTTATAGGGCATTTTAGGTGGTATTTTGGCTCTGTGCAAACTTCCTTCCCGTTATTAAATAGATTGGCTACTTCATGCCTAAACTGCGATCATAGGTTTTCACAAATCTTACTTGTAGTGGGAATGCAATGAATGGTAGTGCAAACCACATTTGCATTCGCATTCACTACTGAATGGTAGTGCAAGCCACATTTGCACTACCATTCACCACTGAATGGTAGTGCAAACCACATTTGCATTACCATTCAATAGTGAATGGTAGTGCAAGCCACATTTGCATTACCATTCAATAGTGAATGGTAATGCAAATCAAATTTTCACTACCACTCATCAGTGAATGGAGAATGCAAGGCTGAATGCAATCAAAATTGAATGCACTGTGCCCAACCCTGGTACATACATATATCACATTTTTAGTTGGGTTAAATAACTTGAACTCTGAATAACTCAACTTTGGCGCCATCTAGAGGACAAAAATATAGCTTCAGCGTATAGAACGGCTAAACAACTAAAGAACGAATGCACATAAACACAAACAAATTCGTTTATTGTTGTTTGTTGCATAATAAATCGGGAAGAAAAATTAAAAAAAAAAAAAAAAACAACGCGACAATCAAAAGTATAGGAAGTAAGCCAAACCATTAGTGTAGATAAAGAAATAATAACGCAAACAGGTGAAACTCTTCAACTCAACGCTGCCTTTGTTTTTTGAGACAAGACAGACAATAAAAAGTAAATGAAAAGAATTAATGACTCAAAATGAAAGAAATAATAAAAAAAGTAGACGCTGACTGCAGCATTTCTAAATAATCACACTTATTACACGGCATTCAGGATGTACACATATGGAACGATTTTCCCTCATTTCGGAAAGCCAAACAAACAAAAAGCTTTATTATCACTTCCGCTTAGAAAAAAATGTTGCATGAGAAAAAAAATGTTGCGCTTAGAAAACCAAGGCGTTATGGATTTTATATTGAGTTCTAGGATATTTTTTGCTTTACATTTTGCTTTATCACCTACAAACATTCATATATACATTCGCACGTAGGCACTTACACATATGTAATCATATATACCCTGTAGGGAAAATCTCTAGTTCCGAACTAGGTCGCTTCTAGTGCATTTTTCGCCACTACTAATGCGAGCTAAATCTCTTTTGCATGTTATCAACTGGCGAATTTAACACGGCGATGTCCTAGGCGGTGTCAATTGTCACCCTCTGCTCTACATTTTCGATAGTTCCGAACTAGTACTAAATTCTACAGTTTACACTAGTTCGTTTATTGGGAGAATTTCGAGAGTTCTGAGCTAGCTACAAGTACCTGCAAATTCTACAGTTGTACTTCTGCCGCTTAGGTGCAGCCTTTGCACACTTCGTGCAAGTGGCGCGATGGCCGACTGGTTAACGCATGTGCCTTTCAATCTGAGAGGCGCGGGTTCGAATCCTGTCGATGTCAAGGTGGATGATAATTTTTTTTTAAATTTGTTTTAACTAATATTTTTTTATTTATTTTTTTATTAAAAATTTACATTAATATTTAACCCTTTGCTTAATTTTGTACGATATATCGACCAAATTTTTCGTGTCCCTTTACATGATTTTTTTGTTAAAACTAAGCACTATTTTTGCCAAAGAAAGCAATATTATATTAATTTGAACTCTTCCCTATCTAATGCAGTCAGAAATTATATAATTTTTGTAAAAATTTCTCAGAAAAAAACATATTCTTCACATGCTCCCTTTCCGGAATGCAATTGTTCTAGGAGTCACCATAAAAATCGATTTTTATAAATTTAAAAAAGCAAAGGTGCCCAAAATTTATGAAGTTTTGTGTATACAATGCCCTACCGAATATAATAAAAATATTAAATTAAATAAATATACGTAAAAATTAATTTGAGACCTGCGCAAAAAAAGTGTACGATTTATCGTACAAAATTAGGTAACTCAAATGTACGATATATCGTACATAATTAATTTGGTCGATATATCGTACAAAATCCGCGAAAGTTGCTGCTCAGTGCTGCTTGTTACGTTAAATTCAAACGCAAATTTTTCGACGTTGCGTGGCACGTAGCTGCTTTAGATAGTTATACACAGCGCAAAATGAAGTTTTTAAACTAAAATGTTAATTGAATTACAAATAGCCATAGGTTGCATGCGACGTGGTAGAATGACAACATTTTGGTATCCTACGATTTCAATACAGATTTTTAAGGATACGATGTCACTAAAAAGCTTCATACTGTTACGACAGAATCTACACTCAAAAAAAAAAATTACTCAGATTGTGGAAAAGTGGGAATTTTCATTGTTTTGATGTACAATTTTCTTCAAATCAAGGAATAAAACCATCGTTTTAAAGAAAATTGTACATCAAAACAATGAAAATTTTCTTTAGCGCCGAAACATTCCCACTTTTCCACAATCTGAGTAATTTTTTTTTCAGTGTACATTTTATTGACAAATTCTATAAAGTTCGTCCGTTAGTCGAATCAGTACAAAACCATTCAATATTCACTTATGTATTTAAAAAAAAACACTAGAAATAAAATCTTTTTTCTTTCCTATCGAATAAATACATGCATATGCATACACTAAAAAAACTTCTCGCGATCTAAGATATATTTTTTTTATTATTTTGAACACGCGTTCCAATACATTATTTTTCTTTGTTTTCAGTAAATTATCTTAAAAATATTCAAAAATATTCGTTGCAATGGTGATTTGTTTGAAAATTCAACTTATCAAATTAAGAAAATCAAATATTCAAAACAAGGACAAGTTGGGAATGGAATGACGCTTAAGAAATTTTTCCTTATTTTGAAGTATGAATTTCTTTAAAACAAGTATATGAAACCATGTAAGTAACTTTATTTCATAATCCTTTTAACATGTTTTAAGGAAAATTTGCTCAAAACAAAGAAAGTGTTCAATACAGGGAAGTAATTCCTTTGAACGCTAAATATAACGTTTTTTCTCTCAGTGCATACATATTTTTATATCCTTAACTTAAATTACAATTTAAAAATATGTGTCGCAATGAATTTTGTATTGAGGTTACAGCTTTTAAGTTTAAAATTATATTTTTTTATTTTGTCTTTACTAAATTTTTTTTAATGTATGTATGTATTTTTTATATATAATAATTATGTATTTAAGTATGAATTTTATTAAATCTGGATAGAAATCACAATTTTTAAGCTTAATATTAAAAATATCTTTATTTCGTTGCTTTAAAAAATGTTTGTTTAAAAAAGTCTAAACAAATTATAAAAGCAAAATTTGAAAGATTTTGGCTCATTTCACGAACTTTGTACGATATATCGTACAAATTTCAAAGGGCTGTAAAACCTAAACTAATTAATTTTTTTTTTTAATTTTCTTACAAATTATGCTTATTTAGGACTAAATGAATGAAATATGTGCCAATCGATTTTTTTCCTCCACGGGTAAAGAAATTGAAAACAAAGGGTTAAATAGTAATAAAATAAAAAAAAATAAAAATAAGCCTGAGGGATCGGAAAAGCATAATTATGGGAACATTTCATATCATACAAGATGCAAATAGAAAACTCTTTGTATAAAACGCTTCACTAAACATCTGAGAATTGCAGAAATATACAAAGCCGATGGCAGTTGAACGAACGAAAAATTTTCATAGAATTTTTGTCACTTCGAAATTGCATACAAATCAAAGTGTGTCTTATAATGGCCACTCAATGCACTGCCTCTGAACTGGTGAGGGTCTAACTACAATTGATCTAGTTCCCTTTTGACAGCTTTTCGCTAGTTCGGAACTAGAAATTGTGCTCACTAGTTAATGAGTTCTCTGCAGGGTATATAGTTATGTACATATACATATGTATATGAAATAATAAGTACTCATATTGCATTCATCAAGTTTTCTGCCGCTTCAGTGGTAGAAAGACAAATGCTTGGCAGTTCAGAGACTTCAGCATTTTTGTCTGCTTTTTTTTTATTATTTTTTTTTCAGTTAGCAATTCTCACAACTACAAAAAAACAACAAACAAATATACCCAAACTCAAACAACCATAATCCATTAGTTGCTGTCTTATTTATTTGCCGGCTTTTCTGCAAATTTCTTTTTTATTTGTATCTTTTTCTGTTTGCTTTTCAACTCTTTGTTTATCTTGAACGGCAAAGATGATGATGGCGCGACTGCTGTTGAGTGCAAGCAATAACAATAAGTATAGTAGAAATAGCAACAGTGGTAGCAACAGTGGCAGCGTGAGTGGCTGCATTATCAACACACAACAACAACAAAAATTTTCGTTCAGCGAAAATACCGCACATTTCAGATTTCACACTTCACGCGCCAGCAAAGCCGGTTGAAGACAAGCAACGATGATGATGTTGATAACAAATGTGATACAATCACTTATGTATGTACTCGTATGACATCAACACCGCGCCGTCACCGTCACCGCCACCGCTGCCATTGTTGATAAAAATAATGAACTAAAGAGGAGGTTGCATATAAAGTACAAACGAAAACAACAACAACCTTGCAGCAAACAAGCGGCTTTACTTTTAGCGCAGACACTTGTTTATATACAATACATACAATACAGGAAATTTATTTGTATAATCGGATCAGAAATGAGTCGAGTCGGCACCGGAAACGTAGGAGATTAATGTGATGATGAGTAAGAGTGAGAAGAAGAAGAATAAGAATAAAAATAAGAATAAGAATAAGAATAAAAATAAGAATAAGAATAAGAATAAGAATAAGAACAAGAAGAAGAAGGTGAATGCCATGCAGACGATGAAGAATATAAACAATAAAAAAATATTAATAAGAACTACAACAAAAAAATGCAACAATAATAGAAAAACATTAACAAATACATTAAAAGTAACAACACAAACTATGATAAAAACAAGAACAAAATAGCAACAAAAACAACAATACAAATAGCAAAAATAACTAGAAAAACTACAATAACTGCAATAACTGCAATACTTAACTACAACAACTAAAGTAACCTACAATAATTACTATAACTACCATAACTACATTAACATACAGTAATTACAATAACTACAATAAATATAACAACTACAATAACTGCAATAAACACACAACCTACAACAACTGCAATAACTAAAATAACTACAATAACTACAATAATTAAAGTAACCTACGATAATTACAATAACTACAATAACCACAATAACTGCAATAAATATAACAACTACAATAACTGCAATAAATACACAACCTACAACAACTGCAATAACTAAAATAACTACAATAACTACAATAATTAAATAATACAATAATTACAATAACTGCAATAACCACAATAACTGCAATAACCACAATAACTGCAATAAATATAATAACAACAATAACTGCAATAAATATAATAACAACAACAACTACAATAAATGCAATAACTACTATCACTGCTATAAGAATAACTACGAAACTATAATAACTACAATAATTACAATAACTAAAATTGCTACAATATCTAAAATAACTACAAAAACTGCAATTACTACAATAACCACAACAACTACAATAAATATAATAACTACAATAACTACAATAATTACAATAAATACTGTAACAACAATAACTAGAATACCTTCAATAACTACCATAAATGCTATAACTACAATAAGTACAAAACTACAATAACGACAATAATTACAATAACTACAATAACTATAATAAATATAATACATACACTACAATAACTGCAATAAATACAGTAACAACAATAACTACATATCTACAAAACTACTATAACCACAATATGCACAATAACTACAATAACTCCAATAACTACCACAACAACAATAATTACAATAACTAACAACAACAACAACAACAAAATTTTTAAATTGCAAGACATTTAAAAATATAATCCTTAAACCAGCTAATTTTTCACTTTCTAATTAAGCCATAACTCACAACCGATTATAATAAATTTTCTTCAACTCTGTATCCCTCATTTCTTTTGCATCTACAAATATTTTTGTCTGCATGTGGGTTTCTTAATAACAACCAACTTCTAGATATTCATTTTTTAACTGCCACATTTCCTCATCTTCGTTGGCTTTTTGTTATAAAAAATAAATATACATTCATATGTACATGTGTATGTAAAAGAAGTGTGAAGTCTCGTCTAGTTATAATAATTCACTTATGTGCATACTTAACAAACAGTCATCAACTTAGTTTTCTATGTACTTAACCATAAAATCACAGATAAACCCACCAAAAAATTTAAGCCTTATTTAAGAATTAAAATAGCAGATTTAAAGGCTTAAGAAATAAGGTCTGAAAATTATAAGGGTAGTAAAGTATAGCGTAAGGATTAAAATAAGGCGGATTTTCCTGTGTTGATGTCATCAGGGTATAAGGAGTACTGTCTCTTAGAGCACAGCTTATTCCAAAAGCTTATCCGCCATTCGAAATAAGGCTTAGATAAGTATTAGAAAGTTAGGAGCAGACATAGTGAGTGCATAACAGAAGCAGAGCTGCAAGCGTACTCCTTTTTTAGCCCTGATTTGTCAACAATAAGCAAAATTTTTTTGCAGGAAAACATGCACACGCATACATACAAAATCAAAAACAAACATGCACACACATGCACTCGACAATTCGCTCATTTCGCTCATACGCTCCACTTATACTTGCATTAAACTTGATTTTCTTTTCTTTTTTTTTTTTAATTATGTTGAGAGACACTTTTTGATGCGAACATTTGTTGCAGATCATGTTTAATCCCTTTGATTGTGCTTATAATGCAACAAAGTTATGGAGAGATGTATGAGTGTATGTATGCATGTATGTGTGTATGTATGTATATACTTGTATAAGTTTTTATGCGGCTAAAGATAAAACTTTATTTAAGTTTTCTGAAAAAGTTTTGCTTGATAACTTTTTCCATATATGTATGTAGGTACTTGAATAATACAATGGCGCTATTATAACTCTGACGAGTTTTATGGCCGAGCTTCTCTCCCAATTCGAGGTGTGCTCCTTTTTGTTTTTCCTACTAATTGGGTGCACCTACAGTTTTATGCCGGCTCCGAACGGCGAATGCATTATTTGTGAGAAGCTTTTTCATGACAAAAATACACTCGGAGGGTATGCCGCCCACTGCCGAGAGATGAGCGCTGCTCTTAAAAAACCCAATAATTGGATTTTTACTAATTAAAAAATTTTTTTGGTGTTTGCTCGTACTGGGCTTTGAACCCGAGACCTATGTAATAGCAGGCGAGCACTCTACCCACTGCACCAGAGCGGCCACTTGAATATTACTTGAACTTGCAGATTTCATTGAACCTAATCAGTTTAGTTGAACAACTTTGGTTTATTAAAAAACATTGAGGCTAAGTGATGCTTTGTGACAACATGTACCTATAGCCGTATTCGATTGGGCAAGAGTTAGAGACTTGCGAAAAAAACAACCACTGGTATAAAAACAAGAGAAAACAAGTAAGGAAGCCTAAGTTCGAGTGGAATCGAACATTAGATACTCAGCTGTATGCTTTCATTGTTTGTTTGCGTTTGTTCGATATAGGGTGTATTTTATATGACACGAGTGCTGCATAAACAGGGCGCAGCCACGCCCATTTTCAAAATTTGTATCAATCATCCAAATAAGCATATAAATATTATTGTTAGTGCAAAATGACTTTTAGTTATAAAGACTTCACGTTACAAATTCCAAAAGGGTGTTCCAGAAATATCTTTGTTAAAAGGTGGTCATAAACCGATTTCAATAAATTTTTGCGTGTCTATTAACACATGTTATAAAAGTGTATAAACCAAGTTTCGTCATAATATCTCAGTTATTTGTCGAATGTTAGGCTCGTAGATTCCTTTGTATAAAAAGAGGCGGTGCCACGCCCATTTTCCAAACTTTTTTTATTTTTTGTTTCCGGTCTATTGTAGAACTCATGTCACAAAATTTCAGTGATAGATCTTTATATTTGACAGAGATATCGCTTAAAATGTTTTTATTAGGCCCCTTTATAGTTCCCATATATAAAAGTGGGCGCGGCCGTCAACCGATTTTGATAATTTTTCGCCAAAACATTTGTCTAAGTAACCAAATTACGCATACCAAATTTCATCGATATATCTTCAACGGTTTCTGAGTTATGACATATAAAACTTTCAATGTTTGACCCTTAATAAGTGGGCGTGGCACCGCCCATTTTCCAAAACTTCATCAAATTTCTTCATAAAGGCCTGAGCTCAATACGTGGGTAAAATTTTATCACTCTAGCTATATTAGTGGCTGAGATACCAAATTTTCGATTTTTTCTAGATAGGAAAAGTGGGCGTGGTCATGGTCCGATTTCGCCCATTTTCAATACCAACCGTCCCAGTCTCGATACCAACTTGCATTTCAAATTTCATCAAAATATCTCAATTTTTACGCGAGTTATCCTGCGTACGGACGGACGGACGGACGGACATGGCTCAATCGATTTCTCTTTTCACCCTGATCATTTTGATATATATAAGTCCATATCTATCTCCATTATTTCATTATGTTACAATCCACCGTTATGAAATCAAAATTATAATACTCTGTGTACTAGTACAGCTGAGTATAATTAAACAACCGTTCGTTAAAGTAAAGGAATTGGAAAAAAGTTGTGTTTATTTGATGAAATTTCTTCAACTTTTTATCGATAGATGTCTCCCTTATCTTCGAACACCGTTCGTTAAAGTACGTACAAAGAACGTAAATTGTACAATATACGTTCTTTGGTACGGAATTGGAAAACATTTTCTAATGAACGGTATTGCGTTGAATTCGAAGATAGGGGAGACATCTATTGACAAAAATTTGAAACCATTTCACTTATTGACAATAGAAAAAATTGGCATAATCAGTAAAGATCAGTTTAATGAGTAGCTGGCATACTCTCTAAAGGTCTCTTAAAGTCTCTAACATTTTGTATGGAAACTGTCAGCCAAGAGAGCAGAATCGAGTATAAGCGAGCAGAGAAATGCCCAATAAAACACTCCTTATGTATGTATGTATGTATGCATGCAAAAGATTTACTGCATAGATTTATTTAAGCTTGAGCATTCACAAAACAGTAGCGCTGTATGAAAGCGGTGAATATGCCCTAAAAGTGATGAATAGCTTGCAAACAACAATCTAATACGCGTATACGCAACATTCACGCAGTTGCATACGATTGGCTACGAATTAAGAAAAAAAGAAATCATAAAAAAATTTCATTAAGAAAATATATCTACATAGTCATTCTACTAAATTCAAATTTAAAATGCATTTAAAGTTTTTTTATTTTTATTAGTAAAAGTTTTTAAAATAAATGCAATTAAGCTAATTAAATTCAGACTTTTAGATAGTTTCGCTTTAAGAGCGTTTTTAAATAAGACTTTTAATCAAGGATTATTTATAAACAATGGCGAAATGCAGTAGTGGCATGCAATGGCGATGGGTATACAAAAGGGAATTAATTCAAAAAAAAGAAATAAAAAAAAAAAATTAATGTAAAAATCAAAAGGCAAATAAGAATAAAAATAAAAATAAAAATACGCAGATTAAAAAGAAAACCAAACGAGCAATGCGGGAAAATCAGAAAAATAAAAATGTTGATAAAAAAAAAGAAAAAAAGAAAAACATTACGCATGCAAAGCTGTTGCTTAATTAAATTGAGTCAAATTGTGGGAAATCTAACCGAGTCAAGTTGTTAAAAAAAACACAGTCTTAAGGATCCTTAACAAGACCGAGAACAATAACAACAACAACAACAAAAACAACAACAAAAACAAAAACAAAAACAAAAACAAAAACAACAAGAACAAGAACAACAATGAAAACAACATCAACAAACAACATCTTGCTTTGCGGCTATTTTTTTAGTGCGCCGTCGAAGATAAATAAAGCTACTGCGTGAATGATAAGCAATACGATTATATTAATTTGCCGTGATTATATACATACATACATACAAGTAAGCTAAAAGTGTTGAGCTTAAAAAGAAAACATTTTGTGTTTAATAAAAAAGAATTGATTGTGAAAAAGTCAACAGGTGAAGTCGAGTTTGGTTATTATTTATTTGTTCCAACGCACATTGGGGCCACCTATATATATGAGGACGCTCAAAATTCTGAAATCAACTTTTTACATCAGAATCGCTTTATCTGCACTAAAGCAGTTAATCTATAGCATCTTAACCCATTGACGGTCATGAGTTAACCCGTTGGTGAGCTATGTTTTTTATTTTAGTTTCGAGTTTAATTTTCTTGAAACAGAATCGGTATATCGATACTAAAATAGCAAATCCCAAGAATTTTAACCCCTTTACGACCACGCATTAACCCATTTTTAACCAAATTTTTTCACTTAATTCTTAGATTAAAATATTTAAATCATATTAGTTGTATCTACACTAAAACTAGTAATCTTTGGAATCTTAACCCATTAAAACGGTCACGAATTAACCCATTGGTGACCAGTTTTTTTTAAGATCTGTAAACAAATTATTTAAATCACAATTAGTATGTCTGTGGTATGGTGGCCGCTGTGGTGCAGTGGGTAGAGTGCTCGCCTGCTATTACAGAGGTCTCGGGTTCAAAGCCCAGTCCGAGCAAACACCAAAAAATTTTTGTAATTAGTAAAAATCCAATTATTGGGTTTTTTAAGAGCAGCGCTCATCTCTCGGCAGTGGGCGGCATACCCTCCGAGTGTATTTTTGTCATGAAAAAGCTTCTCACAAAAAATGCATTCGCTGTTCGGAGCCGCCATAAAACTGTAGGTCCACCCAATTGGTAGGAAAAACAAAAGGAGCACACCTCGAATTGGGACAGAAGCTCGGCCATAAAACTCGTCAGAGTCATAATAGCGCCATTGTATTATATTATTATTATATTAGTATGTCTGTACAAAAATAGCCAAAGTGTATTGTATTAACCCATTAGCGGCTATTTATTAACCCATTGATAAAATATGCAGGTGCAGGTACATATGTACATATTTATACAAAAATGGTTTTCTCCAATTTTTTGTTCCGAGATATTAAAAATTTTCTGTTGTCTCAAGTATGTTTATATGGGAATTAGGAGTTTCACCGTTAGCGTTTTAAGCAGAACACGTATTTCCCCACACATTTTCATGCCTGGCATAAAAAAAAAACAAAATTGGAGTAACACAACTTGTGCTTCAAAGAACTCATATTGTAATCCAACTTACAAGTTTAAATTAAAGAAACCTGACTTGGCAAGTAGCCTTAACCACAATTTGTAATTAAAGTAACAAGTAAATAATGGATCAACTAAATTTGAGATAGAGCAGAATCAAATTCAACCAGATATAGGTGTTTTTTTTTAACTAAAATTGGAATGTAATTTTTAAACTCACTTTTCTTTAAAATGCGCACTTTGCTTTTGGTTCTGAACTCGGATTCTTTGTCATAAAGGACCAGTTACATTAGAACTTAAATTATATTTCGTTTGAATTGTTAATTTGATTATTCACTTTCTCTGGTCGCACTGTAACTCGTAATTTTCTACCGCCTTTCGGTTGTGATAAATGTAACGGTATATTTTACAAGTATTTTCAAAAACAAGCGTTTCCCAAAAAAAAAAAAATCCATGTGTATCACTTTTTCGCTTAATCAATACATTATTTATAACTGTGATTGTTTCGATATATGTCGGAATATACTTATTTATACATGTAGGAATATATATACATCTATATGTGAATAACTTTTCATATACAGGCTCATTTATACCACAAACGCGAAAATTTTGGCTGAAAATCGTAAAAGTGGCCGCATTTAAAATCGGCACTTGCTACGATTTCAAACTTCACAAATTCTGACTTGGGAACCTTCCCTCTATATAGTCTAATTGGAAATTCCATCGTACCAGACCGTTTCAGTTAAACTAGGTTCAAGGACACCGTGACCCAGAAGAAAAAGCCTTAGTGAATATGTAATTTATTTGGTATTTGCCGTTTGAAAAGGCTTTTTGATTCTCTCTTGGCAGTTTTTAGCCACATTTAAGTATTTCTTCTATTTCTATTTAGCACCGCGGTTTTGCTTCCATGTTTTTTGTTCAAGCCTTTTATTTTGCTTTTAAAATGTTCGTGTGTTTTTTTTTTTTTGCTTACCTTACACGTGTAAATGCCCTCATCCATACGACTGACTTTTGTTATACCCAAAATGGCAGTGAAAATGTCTTTTGTTTCCGGTGGTAAAACGGTGGTCCAAATTTCTCTGAAAATGAAAGAAGAAGCAAAAAAAAATATGGTAAATACATATTCGAATTGCCTTAAATGTATTAAACAAGTATAAAGAGGCAGTTATTTATACTTAACTATATGTAGGACTAAGTTGGCTATGCCTTTTTTCCTTTCGAAAGATAAATAGTTGTCTTTCGAAAGACAGTTGCCAGAAGAGCCTAGTAAATTCATGAAACTGAGAGAGTGTGCTTTTTGCACAGATTTTCGTTAACTTAAAAAAAAGCATCAATGGCTTTTACTGGAACACACTTTCCATTTATATAATCGACCTTGAAAGAGCTTGTCTTTGTTTTCTGTGCTAAAGCTATCGTAAACACTTTTTCTTTTCATTCTATAGCATCCGCTATCGATCTTTAAGCAATAATGCATTTCGTTTGATTTTCACGTAAACTGAACAATACAATAAACAAAAGAAAATCTTTGACCACAAATTCTCGCACAACACGCATGGTTCTCATAAAACAAAAATGCTTTTATGTAAACTTTACCATTATAACTCAACAAAGCTTCAGGAAACGGTTTAATTTAATTTAAAAAAATTTCCTTTTTGGAAAGTTTTATTTTGGCCTAATTTTTTCGACAGCTTCGCCATATTTAGCAGAATATTCAGTACGAAATTTATTGTGAAATTGAGTTCACCACTGTAACTCGCTTAAACGTTCAGACAAAGAAATTTTAGGTAATTTTAGAAAAATTTCCCTTTTTGGGAAATTTTGTAAATTGGTACAATTATGTAAAATTTACAATTATAACGCAAGAAAGCGTAAGGAAACGGTTTAATTTAATTAAAAAAAATTTCCTTTTTGGAAAGTTTTATTTTGGGCAAATTTTTTCGACAGCTTCGCCATATTTAGCAGAATATTCAGTACGAAATTTATTGTGAAATTGAGTGCACCACTGTAACTCGCTTAAACGTTCAGACAAAGAAATTTTAGGTAATTTTAGAAAAATTTCCTTTTTTGGGACATTTTGTAAATTGGTATAATTATGTGAAATTTACCATTATAACGCAAGAAAGCATAAGGAAAACGGTATAATTTAATTTTTAAAAAATTCCCTTTTTGGGGAAATTTATTTTGGGCTAATTTTTTCGACAGTTTCGCCATATTTAGTAGAATATTCAGTATGAAAAATATTCTGAAATTGGGTTCACTACTGTAACTCGTTTAAATGTTCAGACAAAGAAATTTAGGTAATTTCAGAAAAATTTTTTTTGGGAAATTTTGCTAATTGGTATAATTATGTAAAATTTAGCATCATAACGCAAGAAAGCATAAGGAACACGGTTTAATTTAATTTAAAAAAAATTTCCTTTTCGGGGAATTTTATTTTGTGCTCATTTTTTCGACAGCTTCGCCATATTTAGCAGAATATTTAGTAAGAAATTTATTGTGAAATTGGGTTCACCGCCGTGACTCGTTTAAACGTTTAGACAAAAAAATTTAGGTAACTTTGGAAAAATTTCCATTTTTGTGAAATTTTGTAAATTGGTATAATTATGTGAAATTCACAATTATAACGCAAGAAAGCATAAGGAAACTGATTTAATTTGATATAAAAAAATTTCCTTTTTGGGAAATTTAATTTTGGGCTAATTTTTTTGACAGTTTCGCCATATTTATTACTAATTAAAGATATCCTGAAAGTGGGTTCACCACTGTGATTCGTTTAAACGTTTAGACAAAAAAATTTAGGTAATTTTGGAAAAATTTCCACTTTTGGGAAATTTTGTAAATATGTATAATAATGTAAAATTTACCATTATAACTCAAGAAAGCATATGGAAAACGGTTTAATTTAATTTAAAAAAAATTTCCTTTTTGGGAAATTTTATTTTGGGGTAATTTTTCCTTTAGTTTCGCCACTTTGCCATGTTTAGATGTCTCGGCAAACAAGTTTGGACGATTTTAAAAAATTTCTCTTATTGGGAAATTATTGTAATTTGGTTTGTGAAATATACCATTTTGACTCAATAAAACTTGAGGAAAAGGATTTAATCTAATTTAAAAAAAATCCCTTTGGGAAATTTTAATTTGAAGAATTTTTTTTTTCACTTTCCCTACTATGACTCTTTCAAACAATTCGGCAAACAATTTAGGTTGGTTTTACAAACAAATCCCTTTTTGGGATATATATAATTATAAGAAATTTGCCATTTTGACTTAGTAAAGCTTAAGGCACACGATATGTGCTGCTGAGATATTTGCTGAACACGCAGTTAAGACAGCAGGACTATTGAATTTATCGCTGAAGGCGCAGTGTACCTACTAGCTTTTACAGATAGAAGTTCTCTCTATTGTATTCAGACCTTTTTTCGTATAGAAACTCTCCTTTCTCGTTCGGCAGTTTTTAGTTAGTTGATTTTCAACGCCACCTCTATATAACAACGAAAGGGAAATTTCAGATTTTGGAACTAAATTTCTACTGGATATTCAGCAGGAAATATATGCTATTTTCCAGCTGTTCAATGCTGCTGCTACATCCCAGCAGTGAATACACATAAAAAAAAACCAAATAAAAAAGAAAAAAAAAAAATAATAATAAAACCATCATTCCCGCTCTTTATTTGCACCAATTCACAACTGATACACATTAATAGCAATCACTAACATTTCAAATTTAAATGAGGCATAAATCAACATACAATCGCAAATATTAAATACACACACACACCCGCGTGCATGTACCCTGTAGGGAAATCAATAAGTAGAGAACACAATTTCTGATTCAGAACTAGGTAAAAGATGTCAAAGTAGCATCAGTTAAATTACACTTAGATACTCAACAGTTCATAATGAGTGAATTGAGTTAATGAATTATAAGACACTCTTTGATTTGTATGCAATTTTGAAGTAACAAAAATTCTATGAAAATTTTCGTTCACATAGTTGCCCTGACCTTTGGATTAATCTACAATTCTCAGTTATGAACTAGAGGTTTTTCCCACAGGGATACCATATGTCTTAACCCACTGTCATTAGCAGCTGCATAATTACATATGTCTATATGTATGTTTGTCTATAAATGTAATTTACTTATCACCATTTCATATACTCGCAACTCGAATTGAAAATCTACAACAGATTTGTGGCTGCTGCATCAGCGTATCGGCGCATCAGAGCTGCTTGCTGCGCCATTAAATAATGACATCAATTTGCTCTGGTGAACACAAAACCTACTGCTGATACATTAATTTGCAATATGCCCGAGTGGCGGAATGCATATGTAGATATGTATGTAGTTATGTATATATCGTCATTTAAACTGCATAACCGTCTAAGTGAAACTTTCATAACCGCTTGTGCCAAAATTGAGATTTGACAAATTTTAGCTCGTAGCGTCCAGCTCCATCGATCCATAGAAACCATAAATTTGGGTTTTGGGAAGCTTGAGAAGTTATATACATAATATTCCTTTCAGCTCTGAAATTGTGGAGTTGGGCGTCAAAAATTCAATTTTAATTTTTAGACAAATATTTGGTTAGGCCGTTATTAAAGTCTCGCTTAGGCGGTTATCAAGTTTAAAGAGCGATATGTACATACATATGTATGTATGTATTTGATACTAATGAACTTGGATATTAAGTATGTGAACATAAGTATATTTTTGGCTATGTTTGATTGTATGATATGCGTACGAGAGCCCGGTAGGAAATTTACGTATGAGCTGAAGCTGGGATAGTTCTTTGTTTAACCTTGACAACGGTATTGAAAGTATATAGATTTAAGAGAATATATGCATAGGCGAGTTGTGTAAGAAGAATTATGGCACGAGCTTTGGTTGTGGTTTTTTGTCTTTTGGGTTTGTGTTTTTTTTTTTTTATTTTATTTATTTTTTTTTTTTTTCATTTTCATAAACTGCGCACGCACTACATTAGTTAAAAGGTTAAGTGGTTGGAAAATGTCTCTTAAAAGCAAACACAGACAGGCCTTCAAAGAGCAAAAAAAAAACTCACACACATAAATTTATTGCACAGAAGTACACATATGCATATGCATGTATGTATGTAAGTGCGCCATCCCTTTTTACTCATTTGCCCCACATTTACTAGCGAATCACTTAATCGCCTAATGCATCACGCATTTGGCCTAGAAAGCCATTCAAACGACATAACCACAATGCCATTTAACAGAGTAAAAGTGTCTGTTTATATGTATCAAACTATTTATGTACTTATGTTTACGTTTGTATGTATAACCCTATGACTTTATCGTCGCCATTAGCGATTAG